>JAJGOT010000294.1:330000-767500 GCA_022457155.1 Cladopsammia gracilis
TGGTTTAGACTTTGCATTTGCACACTGTCACCACCATGTGACCATTCAATGACTAGTTTCCGAACTCGAGTACCCATGCAGGAGGGAAATGGTAGCAGAAATGTACTATCGTTTAGGCAATATATACAACAAACTATCGATAATTTCAAATGCTTTTATTGATTTTCTGTTGCTCAACGGCGCTTCGGCCACCTGTGATTAGACAATGTTCTTGAAAAACCCGTTGTCCAGAAGATTTCTTTGTGCATCAGTATGTTTATCAGTTCTGATGCAACATTGTTTTATTTTGGTTTCGCAGAAGTATACATAAAGGGAAAATCGGAACCGTCAAATTTATGGATTCAGAACAGAATGACCTTCTTACAGTTTATCTGTATGTGAAAGTTTTTTTTAAATTTTCATTTTAATATTACAACATAACACTTACAAAAGAAAATACAATATTTCAAAATTATGTGTACAGTAATGTTTATGTTTACACTTAACAACGATGTACATAAATAAAGTACAATAGATTACAAAAAAGGCATGTAAAAAAGTACAAATGGAAAGGTCGATTGAAAAGAAAAAATAAAGAAGAAACAAGGAAATAAAATAAAAAAAGGAAATGAGCTTAAATAAAATATTTCCACTTTCATGCGAAAAGATTATTTCACCACCCATTCATTTTTCCAGGGTGATTCATCACTAGGATCCGAAAAAGTTTCTTGTAAAAAGTAGAAAGAGGCTTCTTGATCTTTAAGAAAAGAGAAAATACTGCTTCTTTTTTCGTAATTCCTTATTCTCCGAACATTTAACGAAACAAATTTACATAGCAGCAAAATCAAGATAGAACATTAAAAACATACCAGAACGGTAGCGAGGAAAATCCGATAACTTCTTGCTTGATTCCAAAGAGACCCAACAACTTACTTGGTCCGGAGAAGAACCTTCGTCCAATTTTTCCACTGCGTACTTTTAGTAGGCATTGAAATATTGAGCCGTACGATTTCAAAATCGGGAAAATATCCGAAACTAAATCAAGACAAATAGATTATTCACATGTGACATTTCGTTTCGGAACCCCAGCTCCACAGGATGATGCCTGATTTCCACGCGCTGGGAATGCTGGATACTATTGTGACGTTTCAAGATGGCGCAGATTTGGTACCGACACTTTTCTCGATTCGCTCCGCCTAGCCGACAAGATTAGGAAGCGTCTCCTTCGTCGACGCAACAATTAAAGTTTAGCTTTAGCCAGAAATATTTTAAAAATTCAGTTGACAGACCATCAGTACCGGGAGTTTTGGCTGCAGCAAATTCTTTCAGTGCCTTAAACACTTCATTTTCTGTAATCAAACCTTCACATAAAGCTTGTTCGTGGTCGGATAAAATAGGGATGTTATTGGGATTGAAAAACACATCATCTTCTAGTTCGTCAGCACTAACAGGTTGCAGCGAACTATATAAAGATTTGTCGAATTTACTTTGTTCTTCTAAAATTTCAAACTGATTAGTTATGACTACGCCATTTTGTAGTTCCAGTTTGGAGATTACTTTTCTGGAATGGTTTCTTCTTTCAAGGTTTCTTTTTTCTTGCGCGGCTTTTTTTAGGATGGTGTCGCGAGTTTTTTAAATTTATGCTTTTATTTTTATGTTGATGCCCATTCTCTAATACTGATTTTAAACACAAGTAATTATTCTACACTATAGCTTTCAAACCTACATTTAGCCGTTTATCTACTTTACACCTCTTAATTTGCTTTACTTTTTTACCTTTGTGCTTGATTAATTATTAATGTGTATGTTTACTTATTTAGTAGCTGTTTTTAAATCACTTTATGTTTGGTAAATATGACTGTAATTAGCACAACCCGCCTAGATTAGCTATGCTATAAGCGGGTTTGTAGATATTTAAATTTTATTTCTTTAAATTTAGATCAATTAATTAATGTAACAGTGTTGAAAACCAATAAACCAATAGTAGTAGTAGTAGTATTTTTTCAAGACGAGCTTCAGTAGAATTGAGTTCGCATCAGTTATTTGTCTGTTATGTTGTTTCTATGTTTTTCTGCTTCTATAAATAATTCATTGATTTTGTTTTGTAAGAAAGTTTCTTCGTCTCGTCTTTTTGCTCTAATTTTAGTGTACATGTATTTGACCGTAAAACCTCTAATTTCCATTTTGACGAGATCCCATTTTAAGCCTAAATCTTCAACGTCTTGGTATTTTTCTATAAAGCATATAAGGACCTGAAAGGTTTTCGCGTAACTCAGATATATATTGCTTATCGCCAAGAAGAGAGGAGATAAATTTCCAAAAGCCGGGTCCTTTTTGTTGTTTCAAATCTTTGCTCATGAGATGTATTTTCACCGCCGAGTGGTCTGTGTTTGGGGCAAACAAAATATCACAATTAATGGCGGTGTTACTAAGCTCTTTTGAAATTAGGAAGTAATCTAGGCAACACTGAATTTTGAATGATTTGTTTCTCCATGTAAATTGTTTGGGATAAGGATTTAAGTGGCGCCAAATGTCACACAAGCTGTAAAGGTGACATAAATTATTACTAAATTTTTTAACCGAGAGCTTCTTTGAAGTAGGATTCCCTCTTTCTTTGTCGCTTTGTGAAAGTGCGCAATTGAAGTCACCTCCAATAATAATTTTTCCTGTCCTCATTCATTGGGAGCGTAACTTTGGCAAAAACGATTTGACAATCATCAAAAGTTATCTTTGCAATGAGAAACCCTCCATTTTTGTCCTGAACTACTTCATCGATTTGGCAATCCAATTTAGGATTTAGTAAAATCATAACTGACTCCTTTGCTGTGATGTGTTCCGTGTTTATACAGAACTTTGCGCCCCATTCGGTATTCCAGAATTTGGCGATTTCTTTTGAGCTGTACGTTTTCTTGAAGAAAAATAACATCTTAATTTGTTTGTGTAGCCACCTGAAGGTGAAGCGTCTTTTTATCGATTTATTGAGCCCTCTTACATTAAGAGAGAGGCATTTCAAGTTGAGAGAAAAAAATTTATAAAAATATATCGAAAGCATTTTTGGAGACTCGGACAACGAAAATGTAATCTTGACAACTTTCTCCTTGGGGCTTTGGAAATAAAAGGTGCAACAAAAGGGTATTAATTTTTATGAAAAACTATGAGATTTCAAAGGTGTTGAAAAAAGTTTAGCATTTTCAAATATTGATTCATAAATCTGACAGGATTTGCATATGGTGGAAAGGTGAAAAATAGTACCAAAAATTAAAATCCTAAGTACACAAGTACTGAAACGACTTATAACGCAAGTAACAATTTTAAAAAATAAACTAGAAAAAAAAGTAAAATTAAATAGACTTTTGTGGCCTGGACGCAAAACTGATTGGACGTTAATGTGCGTATAGGTAATCTTAAAAGTATAAACAAAATTTTCAAGGATGCTCCGCAAAAAAAATATATAATGAACTTTGTAAATCGGAACTAGTTAGCTAAATAAGTTGTGTAAACCGTTCGTTGTTTCACAGTCACTATACTCAACAGTCGTGTCCTCTACAAAATTTACAGCAGAATATCTTCGTCTTCTCCTTCGTGATCTTCGGGATCAGAGTGTAACCAGTGGGCTGGAATGCTGTAATGGAGATACGCTTTCCCGTTGACATGAGTTTGTCGCCGCTGACGTACGCTTTATTTCTTGGGTCTCTTCTTGCTTTTTTCATGGCAGGGACAAGGACATTTTTCCTGAGGTCTTGAACACGCTTCGGCAGATCTTCTCCGATGCTGACCTGGTATCCTTTTAGTTTCGTCGTAGGTTCTGGACTATTATACGGACAATTAAATGTCTGGGCCGTCCTCTACTGCGCTTTCCTAAGCGATGTACACCACAGAACTTGAAGAGCTCGACTTGTGAAATATGTGAAAGTTTCAGTTTCAATATTACTATTTATTATTAATGGTTAATAATTAATATGTTTATAATGTTCATGAAAAAAATACTCGGTTCTGATTGGTTAAAAGCAGTGCAGTTCAAGTGTAACACCAGTATAAATTATAATTATAAAAATTCTCGTAAATCTAATTGAAAACGTTCTTTCAAGATTTCATGTGCAATCGAACCTTTGAGTTTCTAGTATTATGGCTGATTTTTATCAGCCAATCAGTAAATAAAGTGTTAGATACAAGTCAAATGCTCACTTCCTGTCTGTAATAAGATCGTCACTTCCTCTATGTAATTTGTGCTTTTTGAAAAACGCACTTATGCAAATAAATCACAAATTGAACTGTTTTAATTATTATGTTATTTATTAATGGAATCTTATTTCCTTTTTCGTAATAAGCGGTTTAGGGCAAAATGAGTACATCGACTTATCACGCCTAACTACACATAGGCACATCTTGAAAGAGACTTTTGGGAGATCTGGATTTGCAAAAACAATTCCCGGTGACCACGAAAAATTATTTCCATGTCCAGTGGGGACGTTCGTGAATTCCTCTGTTAGCGACCCCAATGATCTTAAGTGTCTGGAATGTCCCGCAGGTTAGCTTCGTTTTATTCAGTTTTCTGTGAATGTGTGTGTATGTTACCATGTTCTGGCAATGAAGTTGAACTTGTTTTAAACATGTAAAGTTATTATAAGGTCTGGTTCAGTGTTTTAGAAAATGTATCATATAATTCTGATTAAATTATTTCTGTATGCTTAAGACAACCAATGTACATTTGCCCCTTTTCGGAATTTCGGAACGTACGAGAGTGTAAATAAGTTGTTCAGGAATTATGCCATAACTGTTTCAACATAGGAGATGTGTATACTGATATAACATTGGTTTTTATAGGTGGTTATTACTCAGACACCGAAGCTTATGTTAAAGACAGCTGCCTGGAATGTCCCAATGGCACGTTTGTCCACTTCAATAACGCGCCTGGAGTGAGTCAAGTTGATTGCAAAGCTTGTCCACAAGGTAGGATATTTGATTAAAGAAATTGTATCGTGGGAAGATTTCTAGTTTTAATATTACCTCCGTGTGATCCATACGTCTTTACTTCGAAAGTTATTAGCCCTATAAAAGCCTCAAAAATGGGATTTGTCTTGCCCAATTAATTAAACTCTAACATTTGACTAAATAAACATCAAGGTCGCCTATAATATGTCAAGTGGAATGCCGTATTTCAATGACCTCTGAAAGCCATAATTACCTTTGAACTAACATTCAGTAATGGGCCATCTTTTCTACTTGTTGCCAATGTAACCGTGTTTTTAAATTCTCTATTGTGGCTTCTTTTCTTTTTGTTTTGTTTTTATTTGTGGGGTAAACAAAACAATCAGTGACTAGCTCTCCGGAAACAGTTGGGTTTTTTTCTCCTAGCAAAATTTTCTCTGTTTATTTTTATTTTTGTTTTTAATCTTAGGGACAAATACCAACTCATTTGCTGGATTCCGTGCATGCAAGTGCCTCAAAGGGTTTTTTCGCACTCATCTATTTGAAGGCTGCAGGCCATGTGATCAGGATGGATTGGAATGTGTGGACGACTACGTCACTGTGCGAAGTGGTTATTGGTGGAAATGGAAAAATGACACACACAGAACTTTATATGAACAGTTCAAAACCATACTAGTTAATAACACTGTCAACCCTATTCTGCGCATCGAGTCTTCGTCTGCTAATCAACCTCTGCTTGGGTACCCATACAAACTTCCTCAGCCGCATAAATGTCCTAGACAAGAATCTTGTATTGGAGGTCTAGATTCGTTATGTGACTTGGGGTATCAAGGTCCACTGTGTGAAGTATGTAGTTCTGGTTATTATAAACAATTAAAAGCATGTAAACGTTGTCCAACACATAAGTGGATGATAGGGCAGTTTTCAATCTTGGCAGCGGTAATTGTCATAGTAAGTTTTGCCGTGGTTTGGACAAGCAAAAAGAAAAGCGAGAAGAGTAAAGAGCGTTCGACTCTAGATCTTATTCTTGGGAGGCTCAAAATTGTCATCGGTTTCTATCAAGTAACGTTTGGTCTTCTAGAAGCATTCTCGTACATTAAATGGCCAGACTCCCTTACCATTATTGGAAAATATTCCGAGTTGTTGCAGTTTAACGTTCTTCAGATTGCTCCAATTCACTGCCTGTTTCCACATTTCAAGGTTGATGCATTTGGAAGCTTATTTACTTTGCTGTCTATAAATGCTGCCGCTATAATTGTGGCATTTGTTATTTATGGACTAACCAGGCTTTCTATAATGCGGAGAACCTCCAAAATGGAACAGAAAATGAAGAAAATTTCACATACAAAGAAGCTTATTTACAGAAACTTGTTTTTCTTCCTTTATGTAACTTACCTAAGCACGTGCTCGAAGACAGCAAACGTTCTTCCTCTCGCTTGTCGCAAACTTTGCATTGACGAAGAGGAAAAACACTGCCACAAGTTCCTAAAAGCTGACTATAATTTTGAATGTACCGGGGAAACTTATAATAGACTGGTAATCGTGGCATATTGTGCTGTTTTATACATAGCTTTTCTTCCCACTGCATCTCTGATAGCTCTTTGGAAACAACGAAGGGCGCTAAGGAGCAATGAAATTGAGTCCAGCAATAAAAGATATGACGCAGAAGATAAGACGACGGCGCTTTTGACAGGATTTCGATTCCTTTTCGAAAATTATAATGCACACTCATGGTATTGGGAACTAGTCGAAACGGCTCGCAAAGTTATTTTGACATCTGGTTTGATCCTTGTGGGAGGTGAGAGCAGGGCCTACGTGGGGTTAGCTTGTGTCATGTCAGGCCTCTATGGGATGTTGTTTGCCTTAAAGAAGCCAATAGTCGATCCATTTGAAAATAAGCTGATGCTGACCTCTCTGGCGGTCACGTTCGTTAACCTGGGAATAGGAGTTGTAAGCAAAATTCCCAAAGAAGGTATACCTTCCTCTATCGACCCGTACGTGGACAGCATCATGTTCAGGATCCTGGTGTTTGGTGCTAACTCTTTGGTGATTGGGCTTCTTGTGGGTAAGTGTGCATTGATTCGGTACTAAAAAAAAAAATATCGCAAAGGCTGAATTCCAAAGATTTCCAGCTGCTTGTAAACAAATTGTTTCCTTGTCTATAGACCTTTTTCATAATGGCGGCCAATTTATTTATTCTGTTGTATTAATTTTGCACACGCTAAAGGCTGGCTCTCATTTAATCGTCCCGGTCGTCCCGGTCGTTTCAAAAAGTGCACGGACGACCGGGACGATTAAGGCTGGTTCTCCTATAATCGTCCCGGTCACCCTGGTCGTCTGAGTCGTTTCAAAAGGTTTTTGCAAATGACTCAGACGATCGGGACGAATCAAGCTATTTGGGTTCTCATATGATCGTCCGGGTCGTCTCGAGAATCGTACAAAATGAAATGGCGGCTGTTAAAGCATAGTTAAACTTCGAAGTTGTCGCCATTTTGTAACTGGTAGAGCTATGGAAACTGGGAAATAATGGTGCATTCTTGGGTAGATTTGGGTCGCTTCGATCACCTCAATCGTCCCGGTCGCCTGAGAGTAGTTCTCATATGATCGTCCCCGATTTTTCATGATCGTACCAGTCGTCCGGATAGAACACAGTTCAATCCAAGCGACCGCGATCGTCCCAGTCGTCCGGGTCGTTTGCGATCGTCACGGGTCGTCTCAGAAGTGTTCTCATATAATCGTCTCGGTCGTCCGTGCACTTTTTGAAACTACTCGGACGACCGGGACGATTATATGAGAACTAGCCTTTGTATGAGAACACTTAAGCTTCTGAGACGACCTGAGGCGATCGCAAACGACCCGGACGACTGGGACGATCGCGGTCGCTTGGATAGAACTTTGTTCTATCCGGACGACTGGGACGATTGTGAAAAATCGGGGACGATCATATGAGAAAGGCTCAGGCGACCGGGACGACTGAGGCGATCGAAGCGACCCAAATTAACCCCAGAATGCACTATTATTTCCCAGCCGCCATTTTTTTAACGATTCTCGCGCCCAAAACATGTTGTCGGACCCAGTTTACGACCGCGCTATTGACGTTCGGGACGACCGGGACGATCATATGAGAACCCAAATCGCTTGAGTCGTCCCGATCGTCTGAGTCGTTTGCAAAAAAACTTTTGAAACGACTCGGACGACCGGGGCGACCGGGACGATTATATGAGAACCAGCCTCAACGAGGACACGAGGGCTAATTAACATAGATATAAAAGAATATTAACTAACTCGCCCGCCATTATGAAAAAGGTCTATTCGGTTCGTTGTTTTGCCCATGTTTTTATGTTATTTAGATGCATATTGTAATCAGGGTCCCGTTTCTCGAAATTTCTGATAACGTTTTGGGCCCTATTTTATGTTCGCGATGTTTTCATTAAAAATTCAAATGAAATTTGTTCGCTTTGAAAGCCGAGCAATAAAATTCTAGGTTGACGAAACAAGTCGGGCTGGTTTACGAGCTAAAACTACATCACCATTCTATAAATTCTGATTTAAAATATAGCTCCGGGTCCGGAAAGTAGTGGGACTTTTGACTTTCGAGAGTTCCACCGCCCCCCCCCCCCCCCCCCCCCTTCCCCCCTTCCCAGACCACTTAGCGTGATTTAGTGTATAAAAATCATTGTTTTTGACGAAAAATATAAGCAAAATGGTTATTTTAGCTTGTAATCGAAATGTGGCTTGCATGGGATATAGGCTCTCATTTATGGTTTTGAACCTAGCCTCGCGTTACTGAAATGACAAATTATAAAACAATTAAAAACAAACAGCAATTTCATTTCTTTGCAGTTCAGTACATTACATACCTGTATCGTTACGTGGCAGAATGGCGCAAAAATCCAAAGTGGTCCTTTTCCTGTTGTCTGGCCTTGCTTCTGCCTCTTAACGACTTGCAGGGAGAAATCCGTGGATTGACTGGAAGGAATGTTCTGAAACATCAGCTTCAAACTGGAAAAATTGACATGCCGTCAATGTCCATGGCATTAAAAGACAGCGGGGCCGTCAATTTTGGTCTTGGTGACGCAGCTAGTCTACCTGAAGAACGAAACTGTACCAAAAAGACCAAAAACAGCAGCTACGAAACTGAAACACTATTGCAAGGGGTTAGCGGGGAACTTCAAAGTGATCACCAACTAGCCCATTGTATGGTCACCATTCATGAGGCTCCAAGAAAGGCTTATGACAGTTTGGTTTAAATAGGGGCTTACAATGTTAGAACATTACTGATAAAAAAAATTCAAAGTAGAACATTGAGCTGAGAATAGGATAAAGGTGAAGTAAACATAATTTTAGGACGTTGCTTTTGAAAGGTTGAACTCAAGTCTTCAAAATTGTCTTGTATGTGATCGGTTTTGTGTTTTTCATATTACAGAATGTTTGCATGTTTCAAGTTTTATGATTATTGGATGTTACCCTGTACTAGTCTGCATCACAGTAGCTGTTTGCTTAGTACACTCCTCTATACACTGCCCCTTTACATACGCTCACGTGCGTAAATTGATAGCAACTCTGTACATACATACAGCATTGCTGCATCCGAATTACATTGAAAGAATCACGAAAGACAAAGCTGTACCATGGAAGCAATTATCGTTTTTGTAACTGACAAAATCAGGAACTTCTATTTTGCTGAGACAACCCTACGGTCTGACAAACTGTGACAGTCCGTAAATTGCATCTCATTAGGGGACTTAGAATATTTTCACGTTCCATCCCGAGTGTGGAGTGTAACAGTTTGACGGTCTGTACGGTCGGTACAGACCATAAACGAGAGAGACGGTCCGTTGACAGTCCGTAAATTGATCCTCTTCTTATTGGTTACTGAGTCATATAAAAGGAAAAGAACGCTGTCGTAAGTTCACTTAAGGTCCTTGAATAAGAGATCCGAAATGCAAAGTCGTGGCGCCCACCCACCTTTGTTTCAGCCGGGGTTGATCCATCCAATCCTTCCTGCTTCTTCGTGCCGGAGTTTTTCCGGTCATAGTTGCCTTTGCATACCTCATTAATGACAATAACCGAGGCCAGGAGCCCAATATGCTTTATTTCATTAGTTGTCATTGTTATAAAATAACTTATGACTATTAAGTAATGGTCCTAGTAAGAACTAGGCAACCTAACGGCAAGGAATGCAGATAATTGTGATATTGTTGAAATCGTCCACTTCATTGGCTGAAACGTGAAAATCTAGCATCACTCAACCAGGTAGTGCATTTATTTCTCTCTAGTTTACTAATTGGTTCCCTTTCATTGAAAAAACTATTCTGGGTAATTCTATGTGGGAAACATGTAAAATTAGAAGCCTTTCTCGACCATTGTTTTGGAGTTTCACGATTGGATGAAATCTTGTAGCACAAAAGAAACATCACTTTAAAATAAAGTTCCAGTAAATTTTATTTAAAAAACATGTTGTCCATAGGTTGATGCATTCTCAGTAAAAAAACCTAAACAATCTTATGTGGGGAAAGCAAGATGCCTCGGAACAATGGAGTATTGCCTAGTTCTTACACACATTGTTACTTAAAATTCAGACTTTTTCTCACCCTCTTTCGCATCTAAACTCCATGCTTTGTTTTCTGCTCTTTCATTACTATAAATCAACCTCCCTTACAACACTTTTGATTACATGTAAAATTTTTTCTTGCCTTTTCATTGCTTGAGCTCTGCCTGTGACCACTTGCGCAATACATTGGGTGTTTCTTGGTGTTGCGAAATCCATTGTTCGTTAGCTCTTGTGTTGTGGTGTGGGTATTGTTCAGTGGCTTTTGAATCTTTTGTTTTACGTCATTTGGTGATCATACCATTCGCAACACCAAGAAACTACCAAAACATTACTTATTTCATGTCCGCGTTTGCAACGCCGCAGTTTCAAAAAAATGGCCAATCGACGTTTAAATTAGGATTCCCTTCTCCTTAGTTTATATATTTATTGTTAGTCCCCAAAAGAGTCTAATTAGCCAGACCCACAAAAGGTACAACGGCTCAGAACGTAACTCACCAAAATTTTTTCACATGAAAACGTTACGCTTTTTGCCGACTCCAAAACAGGTCCTCACCAAAATCTTCCACGCCAAAAACAGTCACCACAAAAAAAGTTCTCAGATCTATCGCAAATTTCAAACCCAAAATAGGCCTTCGCACCTCGCCGTCTCTATTATGTTGAGTACCCTACCTGGGGTAATGCACCTTTGTTGTCCTGAAATTCTCAGTAAAACTCACGGTGTGTCGCAAAGGGTGTGTGTTGCTTTAACACTGAAAAATAAACACCAGCACATAAAAATACTATTTCGAGGTATACAATACAATACAATACAATACAATACTTTATTTAATGTGGAAAGTACACAGTTAGCTGTAAAGCTAGTTTACAGGTACTCCACAACATAAGATAAAACTTTTGGGGGGTATATATAGGTATAGGTATGGACGTTACTCAGCATTACTCGGTATAGGCAAAGGCATTGCTTATTTATGTTTTGAGGAGGTTGAAGCGTGCAAAAGTGTTAGGCGTTATCTCTTAAAGTTAGGGCTATTACGGATTAAACGAAGCGCGGCATCTTTTCTTAGAGGAAATCAGAAAGAGTCCTTCTGTTTTTTCTCAAGGAACATATTCCGAAATTTCCGATGAACGTCATTCGGGGAAACGTGAGTGGGGTGAAGAACTTACAATACTCTTAGTCGAGTAGTTTACATATTAATGTATGTTCAGTGAATGTGAGTGTTGATTATTCTTCCAAAGACAATTCCGGAAGGTTCTGGTGTTAATTACTGAAAACATTAGCTCGAGGCAGAAAAACTATTCGCTTAGCTGCTTTTGCTCACGTTATTTTATTAATAAGCTTTGCTATGAAGTACGAAGCAAGAAACATAATTGCCTTTTATAATTTTGTTTTTCCTTTTCCCAAATCAAGCTTCACAGTCTGTCACTCCCGACTCCCCTCAGTAAAGTTTGTCATTTCTTGTTCTTTGTCACGTGACTAGGGACCTCGTTTTCCATGTGCTCGGTAGATTTGTCGCGAGCAAAGCTGATTGTGAGTTAGGTTGTTTAAATATTGTGAGTCTTTCTATTTCATCGCTTGAAGCCGAACAGTTCGGTAAGTTGACTTGTTTTTAGTCGTCGATTCTTGAGAACATTGCGTGACAATATCTGTAATTTTCAGAAAACCACGTACACGTACAAGGATTACAAGTTGGTGCGAGTTTGATTATGAACATTTTGTCGACTGATGCCGTGCGGTCGTTTTCTACTCAACCTTGTTATTTGGCTGTGCGGTTTGAGGCGTGAAATAAAGTGAGACAGTGTTTTTTTCACCAACTACGAGTTTGTCTTGATTCGTAGTGACACAGTCGGAAGCGCGGCTTATACACGAATGTTTACCGTTTATTAACTATTATTCTAAAGATAGATACATCTATTTTATTTTTTTTTATTTTCCAAATTCTTGCTCTCCATTGATTAGATGATTCTTAGCAAGTGGTCAGCGGTCTTACTAATAATATTAAATAACAAAAATAAAAAGTCAGAACATAACTAACTTAGCTCTGAAAGAATTTGCAGTTTCTGCCTCAACAACGTTCAGGGGTAGGCTATTCCAGTCCCTGATTGTATTAGGAAAAAAAGAAAACAGATGATAATTTGCTTCAGATGCTGGGACTTTATACGAAAATTTATGCATGTGCCTGCTAGAGCGACCAGCAGGCTCCAGATACTTCTGTCGATCTTTCTCAACTAGGTTATGGTGCATTTTGTATAGCATCGTTAGCCTTGCTTTCCTCCTTCGCAGTTCTAAAGTTTCCCATTCAAGTTCTTCCAACATTTCTTTGACACTAGCAAATCTTTCATAGCGATGTAGTACGTAGCGTGCAGCTCTGCGTTGTACCATTTCCACTCTATCCCTGTTTTGTTTGGTGTATGGATCCCAAACCGTTGAAGCGTATTCCACAGTGGGCCGGACTAAACTCTTGTAGGCAATAGACTTCAGATCTGGAGAGTTTATCCTAAGGTTTCTTCTCAGAAAACCTAGTGTCTGATTTCCTTTAGTAACAATGTTGGATATATGTTGATTCCAACGTAGATCCGATGTTATTGTTACTCCCAGATACTTTGCAGAGTCGACTGTTTCCAGTATTTTGCCATGTAAGATGTATTCATGGATCAATGGATTACGTTTGCGAGACACACGCAATACTTAATTGACATTTGTCCGTATTAAATTCCATAAGCCATCTTCTTTCCCAAATCTCAAGTTCTCGTAAATCGTTCTGCAAACAGTTTGTATCACCTAACGACTCCACAGCCAGGTACAGCAGGGTGTCATCTGCAAACAAACGAACTGGGGAGGACAGGTTTTGTGGTAGATCATTGATATAGAACAGGAACAGACATGGGCCCAATACGGACCCCTGCGGTACTCCAGATCGCACTTGGGCTATATCCGAGTATTTGCCTCTAACAATAACTTGCTGCGTTCGGTTTGTTAGAAAGGCCTGTATCCAATCCCTTGTTTTACTCCGTACACCATAGTAATCTAGTAGCTTCTTAATCAAACGCTGATGACCCACCTTATCGAAAGCTTTGGAGAAGTCCATAATCAGTACATCCGTTTGGCCCCCATTTTGCATGTTACAAACCAGGTCATGAACAAATTCCAACAATTGTGTCTCACATGACCGCTTTTCCCTAAACCCATACTGCAAACGGTAGAGAATGTTGTTCCTTCTTGAATGATTCATAATGTTACTGACAAGAATATGCTCCATAATCTTACAGGCAATACATGTCAGTGATATTGGTCTATAATTTCCAGGCTCTGACTTTTTCCCTTTCTTGACTTTTTCCCTTTCTTGAAAACTGAAGGATCCTTATTGTAAAAGTAAATGCTTCCTAACATGTAGCCTTTAAAAGCTGTTTAGTGCATTTTGTGAATTTTTTCAGATACTTTTGAAATCAATATAAGTGATTTCAGAATCGTTAATACATGTAAAGGTGAATTGACGCAAAACGGAAAATGAAAAGCGATAATAAAGTAACCGCTACGTTCGACTATCAAACACAAACATCTACAACATTTACATCTGAAATGCTTTTCGCAAGATTAAATTTTAATTTAAACCTCAAACTGGACGAAACCCCACGGACCGACCAAAAAACTCAAATTCGTGTTGAAACTTCACTAATTGACATGATGGGTATCTTCGAATAATTCATACCAAAAAACTTCGGAAAGAGAGTACATACATACATACATACATACATAAACTTTATTTTAACTCGAATTTAAGTGCAGCTTGTGAAGCTAATTTCTTCGAGTAAAATTACATATAAGAAAGCAAAAAATAATTAAAAATTTACAAAAAAAAATAAATAAATATTTACACTATATACATAACTATCTATACTAATTAAAACTAATACATTGGTTTGATCATATTTTAACATTCAAGAAGTATAGAAGACAATCACGTCTAAAAAGATATTACTTTAAGAAGTCTTCTAAAACTAGTTAAGAGTTTTATCGTGAAGGTAAGTGCCAAGATTTATCTGTACATTATACAGTTCATAATATTAATGTGACAATTAGAGTTCGTGGAGCTAAGACTTAAATTGATAAAAAGATATGGTATACCCGTTAAATCCATTTTGTAAGCTAAAATAAATACTGAAATCCTTCTATCTAAATTTAGGCGTTAATTTCATTTAAAAAAATTCTTATTTGGAGCAGCATATAAAAAAGGTGATTCTAACAAGAATGAAATACAAATGTCTTGTGCCGTTTAAGTTCAAGGATTTCCCAACAACGATAGTTTCTCGAGGTCCTCAAGAAAACGCAAAGCTCTGTTCTGCATAACTAAAACGATTGCCGCAAAACATGTGAATTTCACAACGTAACAAAAAAATAATTGTTAACGTGGAAGGATCTTCAGGATTTCTTATTTTTAGCAAGGTGTGCTAACGAAATCGTTATGTACATTCTCTACTTTCTATGCCTCTCTTAACTCATTCTTTGCCCCTTCAGACCAGAAATCGTTTGGCATCATCTTATATGTACGTACTCCCCAGATTTATCACAAACACATGAGGACAATAATTATGGAAAAATCATAGTCTCCTTTTATGCAAACTGACTTACGGCAGTAATTACTTTCCACGTAAGTGTTTTATTTTTGCCATTTTTTCCCATTCAGACTTCATAAGGGAATACTGGGTTATTCAAACTATCTCTTGGGCAATTCATTTCAACGCACTCAGTTAGCACCCCTCACTTGACGACACAGTTTTATATCTGAACCAGGAGACATGATGTACAGTTGCATCTCTTTTTCTTAGAATTGGACATTAAAAGCTGAACTGAAAATAAATTTCACGGTAATTATAAATTGCTTTGAAAAGAAAACTTTACGACAAACAACTCTTACAAACACCAGGGGTCAATTCAATAAAACTTTTACAAGTGTAATTTACAAGTGTAGCCATTGTTTCAGAGGTTCAAAACAATAGCTACACTTGTAAATTACACTTGTAAAAGTTTTGTTGAATTGATCCCTGGCTACTTTCAACAGAAGTAAAATGATGTTGACATGATTCATTTCAATCTTTCATTTTATTTTTTTTTTGTCCATTCGGTGACTTTGAATTGAATTATCCACTCAAAGCTTTAAAATCCGTTTTCGATAGTTTTTGTAACACAAACCTAACTTACCTATTAAAAGTAGTAATTTCCAGAACTAACTTGTTGTTCAGTACAAAACCCGGCAACAATTATGTTAGCATATGCATGGAGCTTGTCCTGACGTTATTGAAGTCGCCGGCTCATGTACGTATTTTTGTTGTCGTTTGCACGTTCGCTGTATCATTGGCTGAAAAACGTAATGCATGGCTTTGAGTTGGTTGGGTTTTTGTATTGAACAACAAGTACTACCTGCGCGGTCATATTTGTCGCAGTTGCACTTACCTAGTTTTATTTCACCCTCAATTGAATTTTACTATTAAAAATATTTGCTTTTATCCGTACTTTAAAATTAGCATGCACATTATAATTGCAGATTGTGCTAGGCTACAAGGTAGCTGAAGTACAATCAGAATTCTATTATTGTTGCACGAAGAATTCACTAATTGGTCTTAGCCTCAAATATATAGAAATACCAAAGTCATTAGGGGGGGAGGGAATTAGTGAATTCTTCGTGCAACAATAATAGAATTCTGATTGTACTTCAGCTACCTTGTAGCCTAGCACAATCTGCAATTCTATAGCATGTTGCACTCCGAATTCACTAATTGGTCTCGTTCAAAGCAACTGACCTATGAAATGACTGCTGTGCCAAAGGAAACAGAGTGGCGAGGACGGTAATAAAAGCGATTGAAAGTTGTCTCCCGGGACCAGTCCGCTGCTGTCAGGATATCTTTCACTGATACACCACACTGTCTTGCTGCAGAGGAAGAGGCGCCTCTTGTTGAGTGAGCCTTAAAGACACTGGTGTCAATCCCAGCATCTTGTAGAGTCAGCTTCAGCCATCTACCTATGGAAGTTGATGAAATGGGAGAAAAAGGTCTCTGAGTGGCTAAAAATAAGGGCTGACTAACACCACTATGGCTGCGGTGAATTTCTGTCTTCTTAATGTATTCCTTCAGACAGGCAACTGGGCATAACTGAACATTGCCTTTAAGGGCTGGGAAAAAGAATGTGACATCTTTTCCAGGAACTCTGGTCTTAGTTAGCCCTGGAATCCTGAAACTCCACACCCTCTGGTAAATATTGCATGAATGCCAAATCCAAGGCATGTAAATCAAACTGACGTACCCTTTGCACTTGTCAGAGCAAGTAACATTGCACACTTCCTCGAGAGACGTTTGATATCTAAGATACTGTAGATATCTATAGATCAGTAACCAGAGAAACCTCCCAAGTGGCAGAGTAACGGGGTTTAGGTGGTCTCCTATTAAATACCCCTCTCATAAAGTTACACACAATTTTGTGTTGACCCAAGGGAGTTCCTTCCAAGGGTGGAACTGTGGAGCTAATAGCTGATCTATAAGTATTAATTGTAGGATACTGTTTACCTTGCTCAAACAACTCAGTGAGAAAGTGAACTAAATCACTCACAGCTGGACGAAAGGGATTTGTCGTTGACGACTCCAGCTACACCACTTAGCCCAACAGGACTTGTACTGAGCATTTGTTGATCTGCGTTGGGCAGAGAGGAGGATATCTGTAGCTTCTCTCGATATGCCCTCTGATGAGAGGTGATCCCTGAGACTCTCCATCCTGCTAGTGGCAGGGAGTTGTTGGTGATCATTGGATGTCTGTCCCCCATTGGGTTTAACAGCAGATCGTTGTGGGACGGAAGCAAAACTGGAAGGTCTGTGAGCAGCTGCAGAAGGTGGGGGTACCACGCCTGGGCTGGCCACACTGGGCATATGATCAACAGAGCTGCTCCTTCGAGGCCTATCTTCCTCAGGCATTTGCTGATCAAATTGAAAGGGGGGAAGGCGTAAGCATTCTCCTCCCTCCAAGGTTGAACTAGGGCATCGAACTGTTCCGCTAGGGGATCTGGCAGATAACTGTAGAATCTCTCCAACTGAGTGTTGTTCCTGTTGGCAAAAAGGTCTATCGTAAAGGGACCGAAACTGTGATTCAGAACCTTGAACACTCTTGAATCGAGCTTCCAGTCCGCTGCATCTGGTTTTGCTCGAGACTCTACATCTGCCACAACATTCAGTCGACCCGGGATGTGCTCCGCTCGAAGAGTGATCTTCCTTGCGAGGCACCACTCCCAGAGGGAACGAGCATGTTTGTCTAACACACTCCTCTTGGCTCCCCCATTTTGTTTTCATAAGCTATAGCTGATGTGTTGTCCATTTGTATTAGGACATGGGCATTGTTCAGGGATTTGGTGAAGGCCTTGATTGCATAGGTGTAAGGATTGGTGAAGAGACCAGGTTCCCCTTGTCCCGATCCCGTTATACACCGCCCCCCAACCCGACCCCGAAGCATCCGATTGGATAAGCATATTTGGAAGGAGGGGCTTCACTGGCCTGGAGTTGGCCGTAGGCAGGTTGGTTATCCACCAATCTAGGTCTAATCGAACCTCTATGTCTAGAATTACCTTCTGATGGAGGGGAACTCCCTGGTGGTCTAAGGAATTCTTCAGATGTTCAAGTGCTCTGTAATGGAGTGGAGCCTGGAAAACAGCTGCCTTTGCTGCTACCATTTTTCCAATTAAGTGTGCTAGATCTGACTGTGAAGCACTCCTGGAACTTAGAAGACTTCTGCATTCCTTCTGGAGGTTTAAAACTTTGCTGTCTGGGAGAGAAAGGCTCATGGTTATGGAGTTGACCAATACACCTAGGAATTCCATTTCCGGTGAAGGGAGTAGAATAGATTTGTCCATATTCACAACAAACCCCAGATTCTCCAACAGGTAAATCATTAGAGACGCATCTCTTATAGCTCCCTCCCTCTGAGAATTTAGGATTAGCATGTTGTCTATGTAAATACAAATCCTTAGACCCAGTCTCCTGACATAGGCTACCAGGGGCTTCAGCACTTTTGTGAAGACCCGAGGTGCTGAAGTGCCGAAAGATAGGCATTTGAACTGGTAAGTTACATTTTTGAATTGAAAGCAAAGAAGCTTTTGGTGTGCCAGGTGGATGGGGACAGCAAAGTATGCGTCCTTGAGGTCTATTTTGCACATGAAGTCGAAAGGGCGAAGAATGTCCGCAACCACCTTCAAGTCCTCCATTTTGAAATGATGGTGGCATACAAAAGAGTTTAGCTTGGACAAGTTTATCACTGGACGCTGCCCGCCCCCTTTTTTCTCCACTAGGAAAAGGTTGCTGTAAAAGAGGTTGCTGTGGTAGGGGATTTGACGTATGGCTCTCTTGACTAAGAGGCTGGCAATCTCGTCCTCTACTAAGGCCAACTGACTGGCATTTAAAGGATGTGGGGCGGGCAGCCTGTCAGCTCTAATTTGTAACCCCTCACAGTGTTGATAGTC
This sequence comes from Cladopsammia gracilis, assembly GCA_022457155.1. Classification (NCBI taxonomy): domain Eukaryota; kingdom Metazoa; phylum Cnidaria; class Anthozoa; order Scleractinia; family Dendrophylliidae; genus Cladopsammia; species Cladopsammia gracilis. Next base: position 348,955 of record JAJGOT010000294.1, read on the forward strand.
CATTGGTCTGATGTTAGGAGTTCCCAGTTCTGGAGAAAATACTTTAGCCTCCCCGCCCTGGGGATGTCCTCTAAGTTGACGTGGACAAAGGGAAGGGGGGAAGGTGAATGAGAATGGAGAAGGCTTACCTCTGTTTTCCTTGCATGTAGATCCTGTTGGGAGCTTGTGTGGGTTGTTTGTTGGACTTCTGTTCGAACGCAAGCCTTCGGTCCGCCCCTCCCAGGGAAGGCTTCCCTTGGGAGGGGGCCCCCTGAAAAGGCCGGTTGTTATCGTAGGGCCTTTTCCTGTTAAAGCTCTGACTGCTTCGATTTCCGGAAGGCGAATGGGCTTGGTGAGAGGATTGATCATTCTGCCCTTGAATAGTTGTTGAAGTACTGCCTCTAAAAGATCTCTTTTTGAACTGGTTTTTCTTGCTTTGAGGCTGGATGGCTTTAGAAACTTTCTCAGCCAATTTACCAACAAAGTTAAGTTCCTTGGCTTTAGATTCACCAAAGAGATACTTTTGCATAGAATCAGAGTGTTTTCCAAGCTCAGTTATGTCAGTAATATGTGAGGACTTAACAATATCCTGGCGTCTGTGTTTGTTGACTGTAGCCACAGCATGTCCCAGCAAGCGGAGACTTTTGAGAACCAGGTTGATTGCCTCACCGACCTGAAGAGCCTGAGGGTCCCGTTTCAAATGCTGGAGAAGGATGCAAAGTGGACCTGCTGCATCCATATAGTTTCTTTCCGTCACTTGGAGATCCTGTTCCCAGCGAAGATTAGCTAGAGACTGCTTACCTTGAATAAGGACAAGCCATTTATCAAGCTCTGGGACATGGAGGGCAGGAACGTCGGGCTTTGGGAATTGTTTGACGAGCTCGTTATGAGCTTTGTCCTCCATGCACGATCGGAAATAAATATCAATGATTTCCTTGAGATCCGTATCGATATTCCACATACAATAACGAGTATTTGTAGAGCCAGAAGGCGGAGGAGTTTCATGGACTACTGTCACTTTAGAAGCGTGTTTCTTCGCCTCCTCTTTTGCCACTAATAAGGCTGAGGTAAAGGGGTCGGTAGAACCGCCTTCGGAAACCTTAGCGACTTTGCTCAAGGATTCCTTATCCAGGTCAGAAAGGCAGCTAGGGGCTGCAACGCTGAGCAGACTAGCTGCGTAGGATCTCTTTTGGCCGGTTTGCTGTTCGTTCGAAGCAGGCGAGAAACCGTTCATTGACAAACGGGTTTCTTGCAAGGCCGACTGATCCTGCGAGGCGCCGGTTAGTTCGCCTCCTTCCAGCGTAGAATCGCCATTCAACGATCCCCTTGGGGATGTAGGCGAAGCCTCATCAGGTACCAAGCCCGTAGACTCGTGATAAGACACAATTTCTTCATCCATTGTAGCCAAAAAACTCCCAAAAAGCTTGAACAGAATAAAGGGCGGTCAAACCAAACACTCGCAAAGTGAAAATGGCCGCCGGCTCGATGCTGGCGCCTAGGCTTATGGGATTGCCTGGTCCATATATGGTATGCATGACCTTTAGTGGAAACTTTTTCGCGCTGCATATTTTCGCTTTTAATGACTTTGGTATTTCTATATATTTGAGGCCAAGACCAATTAGTGAATTCGGAGTGCAACATGCTATAGAATTAGAGGGTCTGGATGGGGTTTACAGACAACTGACAAATGGTTGAAATTTTAACTGACAACTGACAAATAAGCTGAAATTTTACGGACAACTGACATTTGTACCAGGGTTAACTGACAACTGATAACAATCTTGGAATAATCTTTTTTCGGTTTTATTTAATAATATAAAATTATATATCTTAAGATCTCGACTTACAACATTACTCGAGATCTCGACTTGTAAAATAAAATACTTTTTTTTTTCTGAGAGCTCTCTAACCTTCTACTGTCAAAGTTCCAATCAAATACGAAATTGACGTTTGACGTACAGCAGGTGAACTTTAGCCACAAATTTCCATTTAACTGTCCTTTTAATCAGTGTCTTCGACGCGGTCATAAAAGAAGCGGTAGTACTGAATGTTAGTTTCATATTAAAGAAACGTTTGAGCTGGTTTGAAGCTACTAAAAGTTAACCTTGCTACATTAAGGTAAGTCTAGTCTAAGAATTCAGATTTGAGTAGTAGACCATTTGGGTTTGAAATGCATTTTTTATTTTGGCGAGTGCGAGTTTATATAATAACCTGTTCACCTCTAGTTAAACAGTCAAATTTGAACAAAAGAAAAACAGTCATGACTGACACAATAGATGGATTTCAAAAACAAACAGATTCTCCTGAGATCTACTTTTAAAAATCCAACAAGAACATAAACAAGCAAGTGGATCAGCCCACCCAAAGATAATGTTGCTCCAAAAACAAGACAAATTAAAAAAAGAGATGAAGTTCTTTTGTTTTAGATTTAAAACACTTCACTCGTTTCATTTACGTTTGGAACAAATTTTCTATCCAAAGTTCAGAAAATAGAAACCAAAAAATACTACATCATTAATGGTATCGAAGTATTTGTTTAACACTGATACTTGCATGCAATCCTTGACATAAGTGCAAATGTGAAGCTAGCAGCCTTTTTATCATTGGTGATGTTTATGATCATGAGAACGCTGTTTCAAAACAAATAATTGAAAAACACTTCTCAAACCATGTTTGCCCAAGAATTCAAATATTTTTTTATCCGATAGTACAGCAAGAGGAGCCTGTGCGCTATTTGTTGTGTTCGGAGAGGTATAGCGAGTATAAACCCGTTAGTCGCTTAATTCTTGTAATTTCACTAGGGAGTGGATTGTTTTAAAAGTGTTGGTCGCAATAAAAATATGTAATTTCGATTCTTTTTAGGTGAATTTCAAGGAAAGTTCCACTCAGTATACAAACAGCTCCTTTTCTTCGATTTCAGGCTGTTTTTAGGAGCAGGGTTATGTCAGATTGCTCCTTAAACATGTTATATGAAACGTTCTGAATTTAGAATCGGTGATATTTTCGCCTCAGTAGTAGTAGAACATTAACTTAAGTTTCGTTTGCGTATAATCAATCAACGTATTCAACTTTATCGCGTGCTTTGAAGTTTTATTCAAACAAATAATTGCTACAAAGCCGATGATGTTAAAGTTTATCTAGGAAAAAGGAAAAGTTTAACTTAAAATAGAATACTAACATAAACGAAAACAACTTATGCATTATTAGACACCTGCACCTTTGAAAAACTGAATAACCAAAAAAATTTACATTTTTAATATGAGAATGCTGTATAATTATATACGAATTGTCAGAAATGTCGCGAAATACACTTTATTACACCCTCATCTCTATTAAGCCCCCTCTCTAATAAGCCGCCCATCTTGAGCTTCGAGGTTTTTAATAATATATATATAGATAGCCTGAGCCTAACAGCGTCGCTCTTTGAACAGAAAGCCGACGATAAGCTTAACTTTGGTGAAAGGTCGGAAGCACAAGAATTAAGATTGACGACCGGGCTATTTTTCAATTTTAGCAATTCTCAAGAACAGAATTACGCGACCGTCTGCACAGTACATTTAGACCGTACAAAAGTTCACAAAAACAACTTTTTCTGGCTCTAGAATAACTAGTACGACTAATTCCCTAATAGCATACACCTGTTACGTATCAAAAATTGCCCGAGAAACTGATTTGGAAATAAAAATTGCAAAAAATATACAAACAGATTTGCATAAGGCGACGCGAGTGAAGTTAGAACAGTTTTGTGTTAACATAAAATCGCTTTTCAACCTATGTGATGAATGAACAAAAACATAAAATTGCACAACACAATCTTCTTTCGAAAAATTTTATTCAAATCTCATAAGTTTATGTTTAAAAGCAGCAAAACGCGTACCAATTATAGCGCTGTCTTCGATGAAATTCAAGAAAACAATACAACAAAATTTAAGCACGTTTTATAAACAATTCTCCAAACTAACGAGAACACAAAAGAAAAAGTCAATCAGAGATTGATATCAACATAAATTCCCATCGAAAAATGTAATTTTTTTACCTTGGAAATCGTTGAAAATTCTTTAAGAGCGGCCGTCCGTAAATATCGCCTGGAGGTGTGCAAAATGAAAAAAATGAAAATCCCCAAACTTTGTCAGAATATAGGTCTAGGTAAACTCTTTCTAGCAAAATAACTTTCAGTTCGATTAGATTTTTATTTTACGCGAACGGCGACAAAGTCGGTTCGGCGGCTCTCGCATCGATTTTACGGGCTCCACACCACGCATTACTTAAATATTGCCTAAAAATTCAAAATGGAATTAACTTCACAAGTTAGTACCTAACTAAGAAAAGCACGCATTCACCAATAGTTTAAATGTTAAATTGTTCAATTCGACCGTTTCCTTAATATTTTTGAGATTTTTAATAATTTTACTTATTTTAACGATTTTCGCGAGTCAAAAAAATGGCAAAATCGAGAAGCCAAAACCATAACTTGGTACATGGCTTGGTGCCATATCAGTCATACCCAGAGAAAGAGAAATGTTTCTTCCTCAAATAAATGCAATAAAATTTTTGGGCAATCGAAAATACGAAATTTTTGAGCGCCAAACAAAGGTGACACAAAGGTCAAAACACGCCATTCTTGTAACGGCCTTCAAAGGCGTTAAATCGACAATAAGCTCGTTTAAAATATATAACAGCCCAACATTCCCCCTAAAATTACTAATATCGCTAATATCAGTTTGCTTTTGAGTAAATATGTATTTTTTGGCGTTTATTTTGTTTGGAATCAATAGTAAACGTTAATTTTGCGACAAAGTTCAAGTTGTATTTACTGCAAACGGCCGACAAAACGGTCTCAACATCATCAACATTACATTTATACTTTCAAAAGACGATAACTCCTGCTACAATAAACCACATAATTATGCCATTTCTTATTTATATTTCTACCAAGTATCACTGATTCTACTTAGGAACATACCAAATTGTGAGCGAAAAACATACAAATTGTCTTCCCATGGCGTGCTTGCAACTGTTCCGAAAGAAAAGATTGCGTGACAAGCGCCCAGCTCGCCGAAATGCATGCAGTGCAACAGGAAGCTCGCTCATATAAGAATATTACTCTACCTTTGATAAATGTTATCTTTCTGTCTTGATTGGTTTAGAAGTCCTAAAAACGAATAAGCGAGTTTTTTTTTCGTGAACGATTATTGTAACAAATTGATGCAACCGAGACATCCATCCCCCACAACCGAAGGACAGGGCGGTTGAATTGCCTTTGAATTACTTTTGGGTTTATATCATACTTTATTAGAATATATTAAGTGTCCAAATTAAGGTTGGTATGGTTTTATTAAAAATAAAAATGAATCTTGCAGTTCTCTGTTAAAAAGTGGGTGTGGGACTCATACCACAGGTTTACCATCCTCCGTTTGTGTGGTGTACTGTGCATGTGTGTATGGCCACATCGATTTAAAGAACTAGCCTCAAAGCTGAAAATTAGGACTCGTAAAACTAATGAAAATAAGATGAAAACTTTCAAAAATCACTACCAACTGATAGCAGTCTATAGGCTGTTCGTAGTCACCTACCATGTGGCAGCACCTGTTCGCTTTGCTCTGCAACCACTGTTAAGTTCCGACAATGGCTGTGCGCTCGCTCATTCCTCAACATGCTCAAGTTTTTCAGTGTAGATCACATCTGCTTTGTCCAGAAGGGTGTGCTTTTCCCCCGGGGGAGGGACTCCCATATAAAGCTATATAAAAATGACAGGAGTGCTCGTCGGTAGTTTCGAAAAACACCCTAAAAGGTACCAGACTCTCGTTTGATGGGCGTGACTTAAATGGATTTTTACCCTTAATAGGAACCAATTCTGCCATGTTTTTCGGCTCAATACCCTAAAAGGTACCGTGATAATTCTAACGGTGATCATTTTAGATTGTAGCACCATAAGTGGTACCAATCTACCAATTTTGACCCCTTATGTACGACGAACACCCCTGTTATTTTTATCTGGGAGACCCCCCGCCCGGGGCTTTTCCTTCACGAACTTGCATTTCCCATAGTGCATGTGTCGTTCAAGGTTACAATGGCACTGAAAGGTTCTAACGCATCCTTCAACTGGACAAGGGGAAAGCCGGACCCCGTGGTTACCGGTCGTATTACTTTCTTCTTCTTCTACTGTATGTTTCTCTGTTTTTTGGACAGACGACCACCCACTGTCAAATGAGACGTCATGGAAATCTCCTTGGGAAATTGACTATCAGTGAAGACTGGTTCTTCCAGTGAGCCAATTTAGAATAAATTGGAAGGGAAATATAAAAAAATCTGCCTCCACTACTCAACCGGACACACAAGAATGATGATATCTGGGCGCGCGGGCCAGCCAAGACACCGTACCATTTAATTAGCTTCGACATATGCACAGATATCCACTGTGATTAAAGGAAGAAGAAATGTGCCAAAGCCGGACACGAAAACCCCTAAAAACCAGCAGGTGGAGAAAACGGGGAACGTGTGCCCCGGCCAAGGCAGTGGTGTCATCCTTGGGTTTTAGGGTATCCTAATTTTAAAACGTGCTTTACACTAATAAATAAAGGTTAGGGAAGTATCTAGACACTTGAAAAGCATAAAACCTAGTGTCCACAAGATAATATAAATAGATCAAAGGGCTCTTAAAGCCATCTCGTTAAAGCGTTAGAACGTGTGGTTAATAAAAACAAAATAGAAGAATTGATAGTGAATATGGTAAAGATGCCGTTGTAGCGCACCTTTAGACAAAAAATAAGTCTACTTAAAATACGTACATGAAAACGTCACATGATGCAAATCAGCCAATAGAAATTTATGTTCACGAAATGGGCTTTACATTTTCAAAAAAAAAAAAAAAACTTTAACATGCAAGGCTGATCAGACAGCAAATTTGTTCGATTTCTTTTAATCAAAGATATGCCCGATATTTCGGTTAGACAAAACTAACCTTCATCAGGGGCTAGGAAAGCTTAGTGAAGATGGAAACAAACGGTTACAATATTTAAAATGGGCTAAGATAAATTGCTGGCACACGATAGGCTAATAAACAAGTGACGGTCCAGCTATATATTGCTACTGTTTGTTCTAGTGGTCCTTGCATTTTTACAGAAGTTATTTACATTTTCACGCTAGTAACTAAAATGGGGTCCTATTATTTGGTTATACAATAGACGTGTTTAGAAAATGTTATAGGCTGGGCCTTATCATCATCATTATTATTATTTTTTTTTTTTGCAAAAGGAGGGGAACCCGTGCCCTTCTGCTAACAACTTCTCTGTACAGCATTGGGGGATCTTTTCTCATCAGTGCTCCACTTTTTCAAGACCAAAAGCCAGAATAGTCCTCAACTTCGACGACTAAGGAGAGCTTTTTTTCACAAGATTTGGTGCCGTTTTTTCACCACAAGCAAGAAAGCGTCTGGTAACCATCTGTCTTCGCTTTGGTGAGTGCGTGCTTTTCAATTTTGTGGTTTTGGTTTTGGTTTTGGTCTCGCGAGTTTTCTCGCCCTCGCGTTAAGTGGAGATGGCCGCGCGTCCCTCACACCAGCCGTTCGCCCACACTAGAACTTACTGTCCGCTTGATAGTGGAGGAAAACCTGGATCTTGACTCGCTCAGTATAGCGCAGTCGTTACCTAACTTTAAGGAAGAAATCGTTGGGATTGTACCCCTCTACGGAGGAACGTGCTTCGACATCACCCTCCGATCTACAGAATCGGCCACGCGGTTGGCGGCATCGGGCTTTGACTGCGAAAGCCGCGTTATCCCTTTACGCCTTTTACGGCAAAAAGCACTACACGTGTCATGCTTCATTCCCGTTGAATTCCCCGATGAAAACCTGCTACAACTCGTGGAACAATACGGCGACCTCAAAGCGCGAGCAGTCCGCCGGCTTTGCTTCAAAGCTACGCGCACATCGAGAACGGCATCCGTGTCGTAGAATTCACACGTTTACAAAAGGCAGTGCCACGCAAATTAGTCACTCAAGGGCTCGAGTTACTTTTTTAAGTACACCGGCCAGCCAATACTATGCTACCGGTGCCAGTCTTCCGAGCGCGTTGTTAAAGACTCCCCGAAGGCGAAACGCCGCGAGGCGAACCGCGAGGCCCCAGTGCCCGGAGGGGGGACACCAGAGGCCCCCCGGCCCCCACTACAGCAACCAGCAACGACACTCCCCCTGTGACCACAATAGGCCATTTGCACGATAGCGTCATTTGACTACAACTACCAGAACTCATTTCGTTTTTCCCTTCTTATTTAAATTTTGTAATCCCAGTGAGGTTTAAATAACAAAGGTCCTAATTTGCACTACAAAACAAAAAAATGAACCTCCGTGCGACCCTTCTCCAGAAACTGCCGGCCACCCCCTACTACCGATGCCGTGAGCGTAAGCGTGAGAAGTCCTGTCTCGTGGTAATTTAAATACAACAGATGATCACACGCGTTTGGCGGAGATCAAAGATCTCCTAAAAACGCCATCATTCGCAGTAAAAAACAGTGGATAAAGCTGGGGGAAAAACCGACCAAGTATTTCCACCAGCTTGAAAATCAGCGACAAACACGCGACTCAATTTCAGAGTTGCGTGCCAACAATTCAATCGTGACTTCCGATAAAAATATTCTTCGCGAATGTCGCGATTTTTATCGTAACCTCCATTCGGCTGAACAAGTTTATTTATCTAGCCAAGGCTGGCTTTTCGACCAACTGGATGAAACTGGCATCTGAAGACCAGGAGAAATGCGAAGGTGACCTCACACTCTTCGAATGTCAATTTTTTTGTAATAACGAAATATAATATCCAATTTATTCAACACTTTTGAACAGTTTAATGGTAAAATATTTCTTGTTTTCAACGTCGCGTTTGTGAGTTTATTTTTAGAGATTTGAATTTACAAAATGGTAATTAGATGACGCCGACCCGGGACTTTGCCATTATTTCTACGCCAATTTATAATGCGCAGTTTACAGCTTGAGGATAATAATTTGATAAATACTAAAAAATAAAGTGTGGAAAAACGTAAGAATTCACTAGCATCCGTGAGATTTTCAAAACAGATCACCATATCTGTACAAGCCATGTCGGGATGCAATCCCGAACGCCATTATGAAACAACGGATCAGGAGGTTCTTCAAGCTCCAAGAAACACTACTCAAAAACAGAATAAAACAAGGAGCTAAAACATAAACTGCAAGAAGTCATTATTCCAGTAGAGATACGGCAGCTTCAGACTTTGATCTTGGACACTTACATCCGTGATAAAGATCCACTTTCTCACAAGTCTTGCACACCGCAGACTTAGACACTAAATCACCGGCTGAGAGATTGGAGGCTCAGAGACCGGACGCGAGAAAGCGGCGGAAATCGAGCCTCAGAGATTGACTGATCCAAGCATATTCATAACAATTAACAAAAACTGCAGCCGATCACTACTTATCTTGCAACAAAAGTTAGCCAAAGACGCTCCAACATGCCAAGAGAACTAGCATAACGAAGGCATAGAGAAACAATAATTCTATAAATGGCAGTGAGTGTGCACAGCATGTAAACTGACCTCCTGTCATTAAAGAGATTTATATCCCAAAGATAAAAGAGTCATACAATACATCGAGCATTTGTCACATCTCTATTTTGGTGATCAAAGGGGAACAAATATCTCGTACACCTTCTTGGGAAAGCTATTCTAGAGGTTTCTTTATACATTATGCATCTAGCGGGAGTCGTGTTTGGCCTGTCACTTTTATAATACTGATATTCTCAAATTAATATATGTATCATATGTTTAATAGATAAAATACTACATGTAAAGAAAGCCAAATTTAAAAAACGTGAAAAGTATGAAAGGTATGATTTTCTAGTACTTAGGAAACAAAACTCTTTCACCCCTGACCAAGTTAACTTTAAATATATATAACCAGTTATTCAGATTCCCGATTTGGCGATTATAAATGGCCAAACACAATAACATACGAGAGGAAAATAGTTAACAACTTCAAAGCTATAGCACACGCACTTTTTCTTATCAATTACTACCACAAACAGACTCAGTAGATGGGGTTAAACGGATGTTTATTCAAAATTGATACTGCACAAGAAACAACACCCTAAACCGGGTGAGGGGGGGGGTGGGGGGGGGGTTGCTCTTGCTTTCACAAAGGATAACACAGGAATGAATGATCGTGACAGTGGAACACTCAAAAAGGTCTTATCTGAATACATGCATTCCAAAGATATCCATAACGGAAACTAGTGTAGTAATTAACCCTTTTAACATATCTATGATAAAAACACTCAACTGCATCACCTTCCTGACTCTTCAACGAACCAGATACAAACACGAATAAAAAGTCAGCAAAGATTGTTTGTGAGGCAAAGCAACAGGTGAAGTTAAATCGAATTTAAGAACTCTACTAACTTACCGTTTCCTAAACACAGATTTTAAAAGCCCGTAATCGTCACACTCGTCGGACTCCATCCTCAAACACGTGCAGACTGCACAATCGGTCAAACTTAGGGGAGGGGCTCGAAACGCAACATTCATATATTTTCCAACTAGGGTTGAGTGAGGCATGAAGTGGAACTTGAAGACAGTTTGGACAATAAAGTTACTGTTTCGTGTTTCTATTTCGTGCCATTTTAAAGTTATTTCTGCTTCTTTTCTTTCTTTGTTTTTTGTTTTTTTTTTTGGTAAAAATTGTAAGGAATTATTTTTCTGTTTTTTTTTTCATCCGCATTTTATCATCCGCATTTTGTTATCCGCATTTTATTATCCGCCGTCCGCCATCCGCCGCCATCCGGTCCTCGTTTTACAGAACGGTGAACTCTCATAACTCATAACTCTCATAACAGTGAACTCCTAGACGACCGGCACAACAGTCATTTGTATTCCCGATTCAACTCCAGACACGTCCTCAAAAGAACCAGAGACTGTTATCATAATACTGATACGTTTTTACAACAAGGTACAATAATTCACTCACTAGTTTTCTCGTTGTTTATGTTCATATTGGCGCCAGAACAGCAACCATAACTATGGGAACTGTACAACCTCCGGTCAGGAAGTAAAATTGCAGTTTAATACCGATGCCTTGGATTTTATTTATACTTCACCAGAAATCCGCAAACATTTCCTTCCAGCAGAAATTTTAGCTGTCTCCGCGACCCGCAAAATATCCTTGTGCACGGTAGCTAAATTAACAAAACTATGACGTCTTTCCCATACTATTGCATAATCAAACCGTAATAGCAATGAATCAAAATAGAACAAACGCAATTTTGCTTTGCCATATCGCTCATATTAAAACACAAACTTTCCCGTCCCATTTAACTTTCTTAAAACGTCTCCATTCGTAAAAACACACCGTGAAATTCTCAAACTGCGTTTGCCAAAAAAAAACACAACAAATGATTGAAACTGATAGGTAACGTGAGATATCGAAACTTAAGAAGAACTTAATACCTTTGCGGTAACGTAATGTGAGATATGACAAGTTCTTGACACGTTTTGACATCCCGATACCCAAGGGAAATTAACAATAGGTCCAGGGGTGCTCCCCAAAAATTTTAGGAGCAGTATGTGACGCCCTTCTTGAAATCCTAACCGGTTTAACCAACCATATCCTCAATGCCTTAATATAGCTTCTATAAAGAAGAAACAACTAATCCCCCCCCCCCCCCCCCCCGGACAAAAGTCCACAAAAATTTGTTAACAACTTTTGTCCCTATATTCTAGTGACTCCTATATCTCGTTTTGCGCGCATGCGCTTTAACGAGATAAAAACTAAACGTAACGGCGAAGGCTGACCGTAGAATGTCTCACCCTCCTGACGGCTGCAAATTACGAACTCTAATCCCATACTGCTACCCTCCCCCAGACCTCTGATACGTGCCGCCAAAACAGTAATTTATGCTAATTTAGGATCATCACCAATTACGTGATGCGACTAAGTCATTTTATACGTTTCTATTTACGTATCTATTTGTCTTAGGATAAAAGATTCCCGTGAACTATTTTGGTGCATCCGCGACAGGTTTAGTATTTCTCATATACAGGCTTTCCTGAAAGTTCATGCCTTTTAATATTTAAAGTCCTTTGTGACACGGCAAAGCATTATTCCGTAGCGCGAATTCAATACCTACCAAACTGACAAGTGCGAATATGAGACGTCGTTGCATTCTTTTGACCACACGTAAGGAAAAACAAGTATAAACGCGACATCCCCACCTCAGTAAAACCTAGCTTGTGTCTATCTAACGTAAATCCTCTTGTAAGCCCCCCCCCCCCCCCCCTTTTGGAGCAAAATCAAGCCCCACCCTCCCTTTTCCAAACAAAATACTGCAACCAAAATACTGTATTTACCGTTACATTTTTGCCGTACTAATCCCGCCTGGAATTAATTCACATACCGTACTAGGGAGCTTTGGGGGAAAATTACCAGTACTGGTACTTCTACATGGAGATCTGAGTAATGGCGTTATACGTATTTTTTTCATTTTTATGCACTTGTGGGAACCTATTGAAACTGCTTGCGTTTTGCTAAATTATTATAAGCCTCTTCTCCCCCCCCCCCCCCCCCCCCCCCCCCCGGCCCCCCTCAAACACGCTTAAATAAATAAGCTCTAGATCCTGGGGGCGTTGTAGACTATTTATGGTCTCTAGGCTAACTGAAATGTCGTATGTCGGTTATGAAGCCTCCGAACAAGAATATCGCTGGCTATCAGTTGGCAGTGATTTTTGATAGGTTTTCATCTCATTTTCATTAGTTTTAGAGTCCTAATTTTCGGCTTTGAGGCTAGTTCTATAAATCGATGTGGCCATAACACATGCACAGTACACCTCACAAACGGAGGATGGTAAACCTGTGGTATGAGTCCCACACCCACTTTTTAACAGTGAACTGCAAGATTCGTTTTTATTTTAAATAAAACCATACCAACCTTAATTTGGACACTTAATATATTCTAATAAAGTATGATATAAACCCAAAAGTAATTCAAAGGCAATTCAACCGCCCTGTCCTTCGGTTGTGGGGGATGGATGTCGCGGTTGCATCAATTTGTTACAATAATCGTTCACGAAAAAAAAACTCGCTTATTCGTTTTTAGGACTTCTAAACCAATCAAGACAGAAAGATAACATTTATCAAAGGTAGAGTAATATTCTTATATGAGCGAGCTTCCTGTTGCACTGCATGCAGTTTCCTGTTTTTCGGCGAGCTGGGCGCTTGTCACGCAATCTTTTCTTTCGGAACAGTTGCAAGCACGCCATGGGAAGACAATTTGAATGTATGTTTTTCGCTCACAATTTGGTATGTACCTAAGTAGAATCAGTGATACTTGGTCGAAATATAAGTAAGAAATGGCATAATTATGTGGTTTATTGTAGCAGGAGTTATCGTCTTTTGAAAGTATAAATGTAATGTTGATGATGTTGAGACCGTTTTGTCGGCCGTTTGCAGTAAATACAACTTGAACTTCGTCGCAAAATTAACGTTAACTATTGATTCCAAACAAAATAAACGCCAAAAACAGACACAATTACTCAAAAGCAAACTGATATTAGCGATATTAGTAATTTTAGGGGGAATGTTGGGCTGTTATATATTTTAAACGAGCTTATTGTCGATTTAACGCTTTTGAAGGCCGTTACAAGAATAGCGTGTTTTGACCTTTGTGTCACCTTTGTTTGGCGCTCAAAAATTTCGTATTTTCTATTGCCCAAAAATTTTATTGCATTTATTTGAGGAAGAAACATTGCTCTTTCTCTGGGTATGACTGACATGGCACCAAGCCATGTACCAAGTTATGGTTTTGGCCTCTCGATTTTGCCATTTTTTTGACTCGCGAAAATCGTTAAAATAAGTAAAATTATTAAAAACCTCAAAAATATTAAGGAAACGGTCGAATTGAACAATTTAACATTTAAACTATTGGTGAATGCGTGCTTTTCTTCGTTAGGTACTAACTTGTGAAGTTAATTCCATTTTGAATTTTTAGGCAATATTTAAGTAATGCGTGGTGTGGAGCCCGTAAAATCGATGCGAGAGCCGCCGAACCGACTTTGTCGCCGTTCGCGTAAAATAAAAATCTAATCGAACTGAAAGTTATTTTGCTAGAAAGAGTTTACCTAGACCTATATTCTGACAAAGTTTGGGGATTTTCATTTTTTTCATTTTGCACACCTCCAGGCGATATTTACGGACGGCCGCTCTTAAATCTCCGGTAATCCGTAAAACAAACATCTCCCCTGCATTGATGAAAACGTATGAAGTTTCTCGAAGCAAGATTTTATTCCTGAAAGCTCTTCTTTTTCCACAAAAGCGGCTTCTGAGTATTCCTTAATTAGTATCCCTGTCTTGAGTAGCAAACCGCGAAACACTGCAGGCAAATAACGACTTTAATTCTCCGCTAAACACAACAATCCAACTAAAATGTTTACCGAGCTCACGGCTGTGTGGCAGCGCGAAAAACAAAGCCTCGATACGCCTCGGTTTTCCTTCAAAATTGCTAAGATCACGGATGTTGTCCAACACGGCGGGCGGGCACACACGCGCCCGCGAAACATTCCGCTAGCCATGACCATGAAAAATGACGGGCATAGGTTGTTCTATGAGTATGGGGCTCCGGCGGGCCTTCGGCCCGCGAGCTCCGCTATAAATAAGCCGCCCTCTCTATTTAATATTTAATAAGCCCCCCTCTCCACAGCGACTGAGGTTGGGTTAGAATCACATTATATTCTTGACCTCAACATTTCCAATATGAAACAGTGCAGTTTCAATACTTTCTTAGCAAGTTCTTTTTTTCAGTATATCAATGGTAGGTTTTGACCTGTATAGCGTACTATATGTTCCTGGAACAGGAAAAAGGAAAAGTTTAACTTAAAATAGAATACTAACATAAACGAAAACAAATTATTATGTATTATTAGACACCTGCACCTTTGAAACACTGAATAACCAAAAAATTTACATTTTTAATACGAGAACGCAGTATAATTACTCATGCGCGTAGCGGCAAGAGTTATAAAACGGCCTCCGTTTTTCTTTTTCGTTTGTTTAGTGACACATTTGTGCATATAAATTTATGCACGTATATTTTAAATTGTGTATTTCCGGTTCATAGCTTTGCCCTTTACACTTCCGGTTTAGTGACTTCCGGCTACTCTCACTTCCGAAAAAGCATCGCTATTGAAATGTCACGGCAGCGTCTCCTACAACCCTACACGCATGAGTATGTTCACGTCAGGTATATATTATTTTCACAAGAACGACAGGCTTCATTGTGGTACAGCCTCATTTATAAAACATTCAGTAGTAACGTGGTTTGCAGGTACGATGATTGAATGTCGGACGTTTTCTACTCTTGTTTAGAATGTTAAAATATAAATTGCTTCTTTTCTTATGGTACATTGAAATAAGACAAATGTTTATTACGCATGCGCATGACTGACATTTTTCGTAATTTGGTCTTATTAAATCAGTCCTGTATTTCTCCCATCGAGGTGAATGTTGCTTCTATACACAGCATACAACGTGAGGCCCAATTTGTCGCGATTCTGAAAAACTAAGAGCTATTTTTAATCAGAGTTCTTCCGAGGCAAAAATGCCAAACATCGATCTCTCGCACTGGTAAGCATATTGTCAATTTATTCCCCTTTTTACTGCCGATTCTATACAATGCCTGCGTCGGAGCAGTCGGAGCAGTCCTCGCTGCCTGTGGTGAGTAATTTCAAGCCTTTTTTTAAAGAAAGAACAATAGAAACACACGGCAAAACAGCGTCGTTACTTCAGCCCACCGGATTTAATAAAACAATTGGACTTCGGAACTGGACTATTGTGGATTATGGACTGTGGAATGCGTGTCATATTAATGTCGATTTTTACTGACTTTATTGCTTTTTGTGGTTACTAGGTTACTAGTAACCACTATGTTGTCACTATGTTCATGGTTTGAAAAATCGAGCTACGAATCGAAGTGTTTGTTTGTAGACCATGAGCTATCCGAACTCATGATTCAAACGCCGCCAGCATTTCATTTCTGTACCTTTGACCATTCAGAACTGCTTTTTTGATTAGCGAAAGCATTATGCGAATCATCTTTTCGGATAAGATTGGCATTCTATTACACAAGAAGAGTCGGCAATTTTAGAAATCATAATAAAAATAGGTTGCTGAATTGAATTATTTTGTGATGTTTATTAGTATTTTCGCAGACGCTAGCCGGTTCCGCGCCGTAATTAGGATACAATAAAAAAAAATCGCCAAAACTTCCAAAAGCAGAAAATCACTGAATTGTGATATGTGTCTGACTCTTTTAATCAAAGGAAATACATTTTCATTCAAGGAAATATGAGTTTCATTCAAAAGCTTCGACCTTTTATAAAAAATATATTTTGGATTCAGTGGTCATAATAACATAAAAACAGCTTGCTATCAAATTACATTTCACATAAAATTTGCATAAAACAAAATTGTTGCGACAACACTTTGAAGAAACTGTGAAGCCTGGAAAAACTTATTATAGATGGCAAAATCAAAGCTTTTTTAAAAAACCAGATTTAAGCTATGAAAACGTTTCATTTCGATTTGGTCTTAAAATCACGGAGAAATTTTAGTGAATGCGTCACGCAACGTTTATTTACAAAATGTTTGACCAACTCAGCAATTATCACCAAAGATTTGAAAACTTTAATAAAATCCCGGATCTCTTAAATGCGATTTCCCGTTTAGTTAGGACCTACGAAAAGTTAATGGCAATCCGGGCAGGAGGCGGTATCTGGGTTAAAAATCAAGGTGCGAGGGTGGGTCTGCCTAGCCGTGAAATCCGGGCGGGGAGGGGTAAAAAATCTTGCGTCCGTGGGGGGGGGGGGGGGGGGTTGTTCTTGGAATAATCATGCGATTAAGTAACACAGGATACTAATTCTTTATGTTGATTATCAATTTTCTTTTTACAGCATGTGAGCTACATGCAATCCTCGACTGCCTATTTTTTAAGTAGTCTTTTAAAATGTAACAGAATAATTCACGGCTTAGAAAATAATAGATGAGTGTGGGTTTGATCGGGAATCGATAAATTGAATGTTAAAACTTCAATCAACGCGTCTTAGAGTCTCATGCGCATGAGTATAGGCTAAGTGTAGCCTCTTCTTATATATGAAATGTCAGAAATGTCGCAAAATACACTCCATTACGCCCCCAACTCTATTAAGTTCCCTCTCAGTAATAAGGTACCCCTCTTGAGTTTCGAGGTTTTTAAATAAGCCGCCCTCGTGGCAATGAAAATGTAAAGGGTACAAATAAATGTTGAGCCAGGTAGCACTGGTGATACAAGCAAAGAATCAGAGAATTAACTCTGTATGTAAATTATAATGCTAAGATAAAGCCATATGGGTTTACCTTAGCACCTTAACCCTCGGACGTACACGCAAACTTTAAACCCCCACCGTGGTACAAGGGGGGAGGTTGTTGCAACCCACCCCCCCCCCACCCCCTTGGGTTTTTGCAATGTTGCAATATTTCGGAAATATTTTACATCTAATAGATAGCCCGCGATGTGCTCTAGAAGATAAGATAAATATTATGGGTTGTGACGCTGCTGGGTTCTGTCACGTCATCCAAAATGGTCGCCAAGACGGCCGCCATCTTGGATTTTACTAAAAATTCAAATTTATCGGGAAAATGTGGAAATTGCAAATATTGTTTGCTAGAGTTGCAAAATGTTTTTAAACAAGGGGTTAATTTTTACCTTGCACGAGAAGAGAGGGGGGTTAAATTTTAGGACATACAAAATGTAGCAACTACATGTATATAATAGTTATTAAAATAATGGCAATCTAAAAAAAATAAATGTTAAAAATATATAATATATAATATCAGGGAGCTTTAGCAACCACGACGGCAACGCCAAAGAAAACGTCATTGAGAAAAAATAATTTGCGCTCATTTAAACTACTTTGAAATTGTTCCAAATTGTTTAATTTGCCTAATGTTACTAGAATTGTTCAAAAGCTGAATTGGTAGGGACGGCTTTCAAGTTCAAATAGAGCAAGGAAATTAACCGTCGTGTGTTCACGTTCTCTAAAAATCCCTATAATTATTGGTCATTTGACGTTGTTGTTTTGCAAGGAACGGCAAAGAAATGAATCAAATGAAAAACGCACGTGCAGAGGCGTTGTTTTAATTCGTTCATTAAACCTATAAGTCCTATTGTTTTATGTTGCTCTCACTGCTGTTGCCGTGAGACAGTAACGCGAAAGAAAACGTCATTGAATGAAAGAATTTGCCCTCATTTAAACTTCTTTGAAGTTGTTCCAAATTGTTTATTTGCCTGATGTGATTGAATTGTCCAGGAGCTGAGTTCGTACGGACGGGGTTTTCAAATAGAGCAAGGAAAATTAACCGTCGTGTGTTCACGTTCACCACAAAACCTATAATTTGATCATTTGAGGGCCTCTTCATATGAGCCCGGTTGACCGGGCTGGCCCTGTTTCCGAGATCTCCCTTTACCTTTAAATCCTTTGTAAAATTTTTGATGGGTTCATATGTGAGGGCGGGCTGGCTCGGTTACCGAGATCTCGGTTTTTCCAACCGGGATCTCGGTAAGCTGGCTGGAAAATTTTGCCATATGAACACTTCATCCCGGTTACCGAGACGAATTCTTCGCAACAGCGCATGCGTTACATGGTCGATAACATAGCAGCGCGGTTGGTAAACATGGCGTACAGAAGTCTTGATTTCGACGCGGACAAGCAAATTCAATACCAGGAATTGCGAGTGGAGATGGCGAAGCTTCATATCGACGAAGAGTTCATGTTCGGGCCTGTGGTTGCTTGCCATTTACCGGATGATTATGACACACTTTCAGAACAAGAGAAAGCTAAAGCAAAAACTCGTCCCCAGGATCTTTGGCCTTTCCTCATCTCGGAAACCGGGCTGAATTTTCTCATATGAACCCAAGGCGAAATCCGTCCCGGTACGCGGGCCAGCCCGGTCAACCGGGCTCATGTATGAAGAGGCCCTGAAGTTGTTGTTCTGCAAGGAACGGCAAAGAAATGTATCAAATGTAAAACGCACGTGCAGAGGCATTGTTTTCGTTCATAAATCTATTGTTTTGTGCCACTCTCGCTGCCATTACTGTTGTGTTTGCTGAAGCTCCCTCATGAACCTGGTGCGACGGCGTGAAGAAGAGAGACCCTGGGAACGAATTTGCTGGTGAACAGGCCAATATTAAACGGTCAGTGGTGACTCTACAAATTCGTACCAACTGTTCAAAGGTCTGGAATTTGAATAGGAGCATAAGGAAAGAAGTAAAATCAAGTTCCTTTGGCGAATTGTGAAAAATTGTAATTGCAGTAGGGGAGGTATACTTTTGTTTGAAAGTTTATTGTGGGGGTACGATTTTCGTACACCAGATTTTTTAGAAAACCACCGCCCCCCTCTTGGGCGTAATTAACGATCGGTTACATTTGCCCCATTTTTTATTGATGAAATCGATTTATATATATAAACAATCTACGTTTAGGCAAAAGGGCTAGTTCTAAATCGAAATGGCAAGGAACGATATCGGCTTGTGAATTTCTGGTAATTTTAGGAACATTCAAAATGCGTAAAGCATACCTTTGGACGTCTCAGCCGTTCGTGGCTCAAACTTTGTCCTTTTCGGATTAATTTAATTAAGTGCAATCAGGAAGGATAGTACTTTGCATCAGCATCAGCAATGATCAATTTACTTCGATAACAGGCTAAGAGTCGAAGTCTCATGAACACCTTCCATCTACAAATATGGCGGCCCGCCGAGGTCATCCCAAAACGGCCTTGTTAATATTTTTCAAAGTAAAATGAATTGAAACCTTAAACTACCCATTCCGTATTCAGGACCCTAAACCAAGTCTACATGCTGAATTTCAGCCAAATCGGTGAGGTACGCTGGCCGGCCAAAGTTCGAATTTTACAGAGAATTGCTCTTAATATGCCCTCCTCTCCACAGTAACTTGGGTTGGGTTAGAATCACATTATATTCTTGATCTCAACATTTCCAATTTTATATGGGACAGTTTCAATACTTTCTTATCAAGTTCTGTTTCCAGTATATCAATGACAGGTTTTGACTTGTATATCGTACTTTATGTTCCCGGAACAAAGACCATGATATGCATTTTTAATCATTATAGGGGGTCTTAAATGCGTCAAAACAGCTATTTCAGGTCTTTGTTAATTATTAACAGTCATTTAACTGACAACTGACAAAGGAGACCAAATTTGACTGACAACTGATAAATGGCCTAAATTTTTAACTGACAACTGACATTTGAATTCCCCAAACCAGCCCGTCTAATTACACACCTCTTGCAGTGCTCAGTAGGCTTTCCATGTTTATATAAACAGAGTTCATTTATTAAAACATAATTTTATACCTTTTCATGCCATCGCTCTGCTCCGGCACGGAAAAGCTAAGAACATAGAAGAGTTTCTGTTTTATGTCTACGTCATTTCCGGTGCATCATGTGAACTTTGCAGTAGCCTGTAACAGGTAAAAGTAACGGTGCAGTAAGTAACGCCACTGTAATGGTGCAATTACATTTAAAAACATTAATTACTTTCGTCAGATACATAAGGTAATTGAAACACCGTACAATAATTTGGCAGACAATTATTTTGGAGCATTATTTTATTTGTTGCTGAAAAATTTAATAACCGTTATTCCCTTAAGATAGCTGCAGTTATCATTCACCATTATCCCAGCAAAAAGTAGAGGTTTAAGAGCATTACTAAAAATGACAAAGAAAGGTCGTTGCATAAATGTAATGAATTTAAGAGTTGTTTTGAATCTTATTTTTTTTTAGTCCGATGGACCTAAATGGCAATAACATAATCTTGCCTTTTTCTCTGAAAACGATCAAGGTACAGATTGATTTTGTCAAATGATCAATGAAAGTAGCCTGATACTTTAAAAGGTGCTGCGTCTGCAGTAGAAAAGGAAAATGATACTTCATGTTATTTGCACATCACCTGCTTTTACCTCGACTATTAAATTCAATTAGCATGAGATTGTAATAGTTCTTAGGGCATAGAATGTAAACAAATAATATCAACGAATTGGGTACTACAGGTAAGAAATTGCAGCTCTCGGTAGGTGTTGAAGGACAACACACTGACTTAGCTACTGATTAACACGCAGTTTCCAGACGAATTCAATAATAATTGGCACCTTCGTTGTAAAGGAAAGAACGAGGTGCAGGAGTTCCTGTTTTATAGTTATCACGCTCGTCTGATACAATTTTAATTTTTTAGCAATATAATTTGCAAAGTAGCATATTACAATTGCCAGGAGGTCCACGGCATAGCAAAAGCTGTGCCAGGGAGGACGACTTGTTTTTCAACACGGACCGACCTAGACGGTAAACAGCTTATTTAGTTTTCCTAATATAATTTTGCGATTTGGCAGGGGTATCTTCATATGTACTTCTTCCTAACAACGCTCGTAAACGTCTGCATTTATAAACAGAATAGCTTACTCTGAAAAGCAAACATATTTCTATCAGCTTGTCTCTCGATGGAAAAAACGGCTGTTTTTTGTCGATGATACAGAAAATGTTCTTGCTTAACGAAACCGTGTGGAAAGCGGCAGATTTAAGCTCAGTTTTAAAAGCATATACTTTGCCTTAGGGCCTGGTCGCACAAGGGAAATTTTGATCAAATTTGTGTTTGTTTAAAGATAAAAATCTGCCATCACATCAAGTTTCCTAATGCGACCGGTGTTTGGGAATTCCGGCTAAACTTGAAAGACGGGAGGGGTAGGCCGATTTTGAAAAAATCGAGGAACTGTCAATGCTAATCGTTTGACCCAGATATAGAGGTTATTCAGAAAAATTGTGTAATACGACTGAGTATTTTACGAGTCAGGTTTTGTTTTATCGAGGTTTTACGCGAGAAAAAAAAAATGAATAAACACCAACGAGTAATCAAAGGCTCCTAAGAGCCAACCCGTGAATAAGAAATGCTAACGCGTAGCGCAATATGGCGGTAAGCTTATGTTTTCACACTGACACGGTTCAATATACTTTTTTAAATTAAACGTAAGGATTTTTGACAAACGCAAAAAGAAAAACACGGTACATCACTTTCATAATGTTCAATCCGAAGAAGAAATAAAAAAAGTAAGGATGGCACGAGCGAGACTTGAACCTGGGACCTTTCGGCTGTCGTTCCGCGCTTTACACCATTCGGCCACCGTGAACACTGGCTTTGGAATAGGATAAATTTAATTACTTCAAGGTAGATAGGCATCAAAACGCGTGTCTCGGTTGAAAAATCCTTTTAGATCGATTTTTACGTTGCATTAAAGACTCCAAATGCGAAATATCTTTAAGCTTATTGTTGTTTATATTCGTTTACAACAATTTAGTTGTTATCGCTGGATTCACGTCATGAGTGAGTGAGTGCTCATTTGCACATCTATCTCCGTTACCGATAACCCGTTCATTACGCATGCGCATATTCACAAGTTAAAAATGACTAGCCGTATTATACAACTTTTCACTGAAAAAAATGTTTATTATAGGACAGAAGTCTTCTCTCAAGTCTATGTTTTTTGCAAGTATTTTCCCTAGTTGATGTCACAAGTCCTAATTTGCATATTTTGGCCGCGCGCTGGTTGTCCGATATTTTTGGCTCAAATATGGCAACTTTGAGGTAAGAAAGAAAAATGGATTGCGCGCTTGACCATAACTTAAATTGGAAAATTAAGAATCAGTGGAACATGGACTTCAATTTTTTAATGTAAAAAACTGGTCGAAAATTTCATTTCATAGGCACTTAAAAGAAGTATGTTTTGGTAAGTTTATTGCCGTTGCAGGATGTATGCAGTTGTCTGATGCTTTAAGATGGTCGAGAGGATTTGCAGAGCTCT
Source organism: Cladopsammia gracilis (assembly GCA_022457155.1). Lineage (NCBI taxonomy): Eukaryota > Metazoa > Cnidaria > Anthozoa > Scleractinia > Dendrophylliidae > Cladopsammia > Cladopsammia gracilis. The sequence goes on from JAJGOT010000294.1 coordinate 371,850, forward strand.
GTTGATAATTGCCGCCTGGAAATTACAAGGTTGGTTGTGGATTGTGGGTTGTGGGTTCTACTGGGATAACTAATTTTCCTAATGATAAGTAAGACAGATAGGTCAGATATACAGTAAATAAAGTGAGAAGTGGGTTTATTGAACTGCACTTTCAGTAAAACTAAACTGAATCAAAGGCTCTTAAGAGCCAACCCGTGAATAACAATGCTAACGCGTAACAAAATATTGCGGTAAGTTTGTGTTTTCACACTGACATGGTTCGATGGTTTTTTTTTTAATTTATCGTAAGGATTTTTGACGAACGCAAAAAAAAAAAAGAACAGTACATCACTTTCATATAATGTCCAGTCCGAAGAAAGAAGTAGAAGAAAAAAGGAAAGAAGAAGACGAAGAAGAAGGTCCTGAGCAGGACTTGAATAAGCGTCTCCCGACTGTTATTCCAGGCACTAGACCACCAGCCTATCGAGGAACACATACTTTAATAGATAAGACTAAATTTAATTATTTCAAGGTAGATACGCATCAAAACGCGTGTCTCGGTTGAAAAATCCTTTTAGATTGATTTTAATGTTGCATTAAAGACTCCAAATGCGAAACATCTTTAAGCTTATTGTTGTTTATATTCGTTTACAACAAATTAGCTGTTGTTATCGCTGGATTTACGTTGTTCTTGTTACGAAATGCTTTCGTAACAAAGCATTACGTCACTAAGTTTACAGCTGATGGAAGGAGCGTGTGAGTGAGTAAAGTGAGTGAGTGAGTGAGTAACTCGTTCATTACGCTTGCGCGTATTCACGGGTTAATAAAAACGACTGCTTTGATATTATGGAAAAGTAAAGCAAAACATGTGACATGTGTAGAGCAAACCTGATTGTATACATGCAACGTAAAAACTGTTAGGTCACTATCATTTCTTTTGAATCTTTTTCGATGACATTGTAAATCATGTGGTGCATGTTACATTTGGGACTGTCTTCAACAGTTGAATCTTAGATCTTGATTGAGTGAACCGATTCAACGGCTAAATAATTTGTACCTTATGGTAACTGAATTATGTAACCGTTGGAAGAGAGAAAAGCAAATACACAGCTCCTTGTATTTAGTTGGATGCAACTGAAATCGGTTAGCATTAGCCAATAAAAACTTGTGAAACCGTACGTTAAGTCAAATGTTCATGCCGTATTTGGGATAAGCTGATAATGATACAAATCATATCTGGAAACATTATGGTTTAAAATAATACCTCATAAGCTAGAGCTACTAATTAAACTTATTTAACCTAGTACAAAATTGTATAAAATAGTATAAAATATACACTGATAACAATACTAGCATTAAAGAGGTATTTTATATCTGTAACAATAACAATTTTGCCTTCACAGATGTGCATTGCACGTCCTGCACCTTTGAAATATCAAACTCCAGTGGTGTCATCAGCTCCAATTCATCCGGGAACCACAGCGTTTGTAGCTGGGTTATCACAGCACCAGTTTACCACAAAATACAATTGGAATTTATTACCTTGCAGCTAAATGATTCATCAGACAATAAAATAAATTGCATACGAGTCTATGATGGACGTAGCAAGAATGATAGTGTCTTGGGTGTTTTCACCTGGACAAGACAACCTTTCAGAGTGGAGTCAAGTGATCGATTTATGTTGATAATGCTCACAAAGAAAGAAAATCAACCGTCTTTCTGCAACTTCATGGCTGCCTACACTATGATTACTGAAAAAGGTTAGTAAGTGTTCACAAGCCTAATGGTTCACAACTGCCGGAACTTAACCCGGTTTCTGTAGCATGAAGCGACTGAGAGTATTACTACTTCCCCTGGATGAGATGCTACTGTCCATCACAAGTTTACCCTCCAGCATTATGTCGCCGGTACCTATTGACCACTTTTATTAACCACTAGACAATCGCGCCTCTTTAATTACTATTAATGATTTTTAACCGATTTCGCTCGGAATAGCGTCATTATCTTAATCAGTTTAAGATGAAGTATATAGTAGTTTGTCTCATTGTTTTTATGCATTATCTAGTAATTATCGCGAAACCAAGAGTTGTGATTCCAATCCCTGTGCTGCGTACAGTTCCAGGCCATCTTATATGGTGTGACGCCGAAGGGACCCCTCCCGTAAACATATCGTTGTTCAACTTATCAGCACTTTTGGCTACGGGGGAAGGAATGGCAGCGAGCCGAATATTCCAGGAAGGCAACTACACCTGCATGGCTACTAACAAGTTTGGTACTGATTCAAAGGACTTCCCAGTTACGTTTACAGGTAATATCCAACAATTTCACGTTCACTCCAAAGCCATCATATATTTTGCACCAGTTTACTTTATCGAGCTTAGTGTATTAGCCAGCCAAAAAAAATGGAATTAATACTTTTTAAATTTAAACTAACATTATAACAAAGCAACACCTGAATCAAGGTTAGAACATCTTTTCTGTATTTAAATGTATCCTTTATCCCTCTAGTTATGGGAGCAATCACATCAATTAGTGAGTTCTTTCGAGATGTGAAAGTACCCTAAACAGTCAGAACGTTAACGCAAAAATCTTATGTGATCTTTTTTCAAGCTAAATATTATGATAATGAAATATTTATCGCAGGTTGTAGGAATTTGTGTCTTTCTTATGGAAAGATATCGTACAACCGAGTAAAAAATACGTACAACTGCAGCGAAGAAAAATCAAGAGATAACATATTTGAATGCATTCCAACTACAGCCACACATTTGTAAGTTTCAGTCATTTTACATTATTCAGGTAAACAATACGTTATGAACTAATTTACGCTATTAGAATTTTCAAGAAACGAAGTTTTGATCACATCTTTCACTTTTTTAATCAACAATGATAATAAAAAATATTGGCCTTTCACGGATAGCCGAGCGCGTTTATGGGCCGTTACAAAAGGTATCTGTACGTGCGATTGATTAGTCAGGACGTAAATCGTAGCCAGAAAGGATGGATACGTATACATTTGTTCAATTTTAACTAGGTTTATGCTAAAGAGTCGCCCATATTCATTGGGTAAAACTGTACTGTTTGTGGTCTTTTCTTTAAAAAATAATTTAACTTAAAAAAGAAAAAACCGGCTATCACAGTAGCTATCACAGTTTATTTCTCTTTTAGATAGTGCGAAATGGTTTTGAATTCTTTAAAAATAATTAAGGATTAACAAAGGTATTTTGCTTTAATTTGTGGTTATGTTTTTATGTCCTTTTTCATTTTCTTCTCCATAAACGGAAATATATAGGATTTTAAAAGGAATCAAGCTAAAGGGTCTACCAATAAATGCATTCCGTGATGTAGCTGCTCTTAGAACTTTGTAAGTATCAACTGTTTCAAATTTACTTATCTTTTTTTTTCAAGAACGCTACATTCTAAATTGCCAAAATGACAAACAATTTTTATACCGAGTATGTTCATAGTATGCCGCTTTCTTGCATGAGTATATTTAAAAAATGAAATATTATCGATGAGGGTTTTTTGGATGTTCGCACTGTTAAAAATATAAATTTGCACATTGAAGATGTTTAAAAGTGTAAATCAGTTCTAACAATAATATCACGGTGGGCACAGAAGGCTCAAAAAGTGGCAAGGGTAATAATAACGTTTTCTGTTTTGATGTTGTTACAGTCAAACCGGATGTTCTTTTGATGGCAACTTTGCAAACGTCCGCCGCAACATTGGTATTTTGATTGACAGTTTGCTTCGAGCAAGTTGGAAGTTGTGCGAGCAAGTTGCAACTTTCGCGAGCAAGTTCCTATTTCAATCTTGCTGTCAATTGCCGGATTTCTGAATTGAAAGTACTTGGTTTGGTTACCTTGCAGTATTCCACAAACTCTATGATGTCAGGAGTAGAAACTGTTCGTTCCTCTCAGCCAGGTTTACCGGGAAAATACGTCTCGTGTTGTAAAAATCTGTTGGATACAGTTTGCCTTGATAATCCAACAATGCGTGCGATTTGTTCTTGTTTTACACCAGACGACCATTATTCTCTCTCTTTTCTCAATCGAGGTGGTATTATTGCGATGTAAAAAGGTAAAGGTAAAGTCGCACTCGGGCCACGATGGCCCACACGGCCGGAGCTTAACCCGGTTTCCGTAGCACGAAGCAACTAGGAATATTGCTACTCCCCCCTGGATGGGATGCTAGTCCATCGCAGGGTTACCCCTAGCATTTTGTCGCCGGTACCCATTTATACACCTGGGTGGAGTGAGACAGTGTGGAGTAAAGTTTCTTGTCTAAGGAAACAACACGACGGCAGAGACCAGGCTCGAACCACCGACCTTCAGGTTGAAAGTCCGACGCGCTAACCACTAGACCACCGTGATGTACGTGAGCCATAACTGAAGAAGGACGTGTTTTCACAAAATTCGCAATTTGCAACTGACAACAAGTTTGAAATAGCAACTTGCTCGCGAAAGTTGCAACTTGCTCGCGTAACTTCCAACTTGCTCGAAGCAAACTGTCAATCAAAATACCAATGTTGCGGCGGAATTTTGCAAAGTTGCCATCAAAGGAACATCCGGTTTGACTGTAAAGTGAAATTTCACAACAGCACAGAACTCATGTTCACTAATTGAATATTTTTTCCGTTAATTTTTTGCAATTTTGGCGGGAAAATGACGTCATAAAGTTGGCACCAAAAAAATAACTCAGTATTATGGGATATCTGATGACAATTTCTGAAAGTACTCGCTACAAGCATCTCAAAATTGAAAAAATCTCGCTAATATGTTGATCAAAAGATATGACATTTCAAACTTTGAATTTCCCGCCCATAATCTGCTGGGGTCTAAGTTGATTTAGAATCAAATCGACTGAAAACTTGCGCTTCAAACTACTTTAACAGTTTTGAGGCTAAGAAGCTGAAATTTTACAACAATATGGTAGTTATCATTGGCTAAAATCCTGTGATTTTTGTTTTTCAAATTTAAGTATTTTGGTGGGAAAATGACGTCACAAAGATGGTGCCAAAATTTTAAATTAGTATTATGGGATATCTGATGACAGTTTCTGAAAGTACATGCCATAATAATTTCAAAAGTGAAAAAAGTTCGTAAATATGTTGATGCGATCCAAAGATATGACATTTCGAAGTTGGAATTTCCGCCATTTTGTTACGGCGGAATATCTGCCACTTTTTGAGCCTTCTCTGCCCACCGTGATATGTTAAGTCATGAAGACACTCGACATAATGATTTTACTCTTTTGTAAACATTTATACTCGTATAATTATGGAATTTAAGGATCTCATTGTAATATTTATGAACGTGGGCATCCACGACTTATCGGGTCTATTGCACACTGCATTCCTTGACCTTCCTGCAGGAACTGGAAGTTCAAAAAATATCTAGAGCAGGTTACCAAGCAAGCACTTTGCCGGAAATTGCTAGATTCCATAGCTCAGAAGGAGGTCGGACACCTTATTGAGACTTATATAACGGAGTAACTGGTTAGCTTTCAGTTGAGGTGGGGGTTAGCAATTTATATAGTTAAATTTAGGACTAAGCACCCCGAGAAGCTAGGTGGTACAGTGGTACGATAGGCTATGTAAGCCTAAGCCTATCTGAGGTCACAGGTTCAATCCTGAGTGGGGATTTTCGATTTTCTTTTTTACACTTAAAAATTTATTGAAAATAAAATTCTAAGTGTCGACATTACGTTATATAATTCTCAATAAGTGTCCGACCTCCTTCTGAGCTATAGAAGGTAGACTCTACCCACTTTGCCTAAGGGGGACACAACGCGTTGACACTCCACTCGTTCCCTTCTTTTGTATCACGCATTGTGACGTGACACTCATTTACGTGACTATAATAAGGTACCAGCAATAAGCCCAGTTCGAGAAAACAAAAGCAAATATTCCAATTTTTTTACGATTTTCTGAAACCCAATATCAAACGCATTTCTTCATGTTACCTTCCAAAGAAGTATTCTCCAACTTAACAAAAATGAAGTATAATTATATATTTGGTTTCATTTCGTTAATTTACCATCAATATTTTGTTGACATGTATGAGGTAAACGCGTCGGCAAAAAGAGACCATAAGTTGACTTGCTTTTAACGTTTCAAATTTGTGAATTATACACCTTTTTAACTCATCATGTAATTTTCTACAGCTTCACGTTGTTTTTGCTGGTTTTGTCTTTCAGGGACCTGTCATCTAATAAAATTCAATATCTCCCGGAGGGAATATTCTCCAACTTGCGAAAGCTTAGTGAATTGTATGTTTAAATGTGTCATTATTTATTATAGAATGTGGCACGTGTCCCTCTTTTTTAGGGGACTTCCAAAATTGAAATTATTATTATTATTATTATTATTATTATTATTATTATTATTATTATTATCAACAAACAATTAAACCACGTGTTATTTGCTAGAGCCTGGCTTTATGTCTTTTAACAACGTTCAACTTGTTGAACTGCAAAAGAAGTGACAATTTTTTGAGCAACAATACGGTGAACTACGTTGAACGTGAAAATATATTATTTACAATTATATGTAATGTTAAGTTAAATTTTATTATGCAGGTACCTTGGATCGAATGAAATTAAATATTTGCCAACAGGAGTATTTTCCAAGCTATCATTGAGGATGCTGTACGTTTGTTTACTTTGTTTCATAAGTTCTTAGCCTGAGGGAAAAGCTAAAAGGATTTGAACAGCATTAAAAAAAAACTCATTTTTTTAAAGTCGTTCAAAAAACTTGCAGCACGTGTTTTATCAGGTCTAAACGTGATAAAACACTACTGCTCGTTGTTTATTTAAACAATACTTTAAGTAAAGGGAAGACTTGAAGGAATCCAAAAAATATATCTGAACAAGTGAACTGTGTTACGTTACGCACATGAATACGAGATAAGCATTTTGGGCATCACCTAATAGTCAACATTTGTCAAAGGGAATTTTGTCCACTTAACAAAACTTGAGTATTTGTGCGTTTGTTTGTATCTGAAAGTAACGGCCACCCGAAACTGATACTAAAACGTTGTGGATCCTTGGGGCTGCTAATTCCGAAAGTAAATAAGAGATAAAACGGTTTGAATTTTACTTTTAAATAAGTCGTTAAAGTCAGTGGGCCAGTGACAAGCAAAGAACTTGTATCCTTTTATAAAGAAAACTGGTGAAAACAGAATGTTAATCGAAAATATTTTATGAAATAATGTAACTGCCGTTTATTTTTCTGCCAAAACAATCTCCATCAATGAAGCTTTCAGTGAGACGACTCCAGTAAAAACAAACAAACAAACGATCGACAATTATCTGTCAAATCCTATTATTTTTATTATCTCTATTACCATCGACACACTGTCATTCAACGACTTGTGCATTCCAATCACAACCTTTAAAGTGCCAGTTTGATCAAATTTTGACATGGTGATTTTTGGATTGTTTCAAAAGGAAACCAGTTTGGAGAGATAAGTAAAATAAATACACGATTTCCTTTCGAAATATTGCAAAAAATTTGATCGAATTGGCACTTTAAAACAAACAAAGTCAAGCTGATGTTCACACACTGTGTTGCATGTTTAATATTCGAAACAAATGAAAAATAAAGAAAGCGTTGGAAGAAAAAAGAAATACATGGTCGAACAATGATACTGTAGGCCCGGGGGTGGGTACTCCCATATATGAGCTATATAGGTATGTGCCGCTGTGAAGGGTATGGTTTTCAGGCAGTTTAGTCTGGGATAGGGTACAGTAACCAGAGAATTTTGGTCTAGAATAGGGTATCATTTTCCGTGAAACTGATCAGTTGCGTGAAGAATTTAGTCTAGACAGGGCTTACTGGCAAATGGCATTTAAAAATCGGTATGGCGGGCAGCACAGCATTTTTACTGACCCCTGGTAACTAATAACAAAGAAAGCGTTCAAAAATGTGGTCTAGGATAGGGCAGGGTTTTTCGGTGTGTAGTCTAGAATAGGGTTGCAAAATGCAGCTTAAATGGTCTAGTATAGGTAAAGGGTCTCAGAGTCCCAGCGGCACACCCCCGCCCAATTATTGGCAGAGTACCCACTCCTCCCCCTCTCACGGGAATGTAGGTCAGGAGCCCATCACTATTGGTACAAAGGTCAAACACCTTTATTAACAGGATTTAGTGTCATGAGTAGGTACATGCGCCAGGACATAAGATCAAAATCTATTATTACTTCCGTGTTAATTTAACTACTTGTGTCCAATAGCACTTGTTTATTACTTTACAGAAACTTGGAGTCTAATGAAATAACACATGTTCCCGTAGGAATATTTTCCAAGACATGGATCTTGTACGTTTTTCATTTTTATTTAAATACAGCACTCTTTTTTATAATTTTATCAGCTTACATGGCATTCACAGTCATTTCAATAGTTTGTTTTGATAAAGTGTTTTTAAATGAGTACGCTCTACTCTGATTATAGCTTATCTCGATCTCTTGAAGATAAAAATTTTACTTCTACCGGTACTTGTTCTTCCAACTTGTTTTCTTCTGAACGAGTTTCCTATTTTAACTTCCCATTCGTTCATTTGATCCTGAATCTATTACATAGATAATTCAGTTTTTACGTTCTCCGGTTAAAAATTTTTGAAAAAACTATGGGCTTTCGATAACGTGCTGTTGTCTTCAACGGATAGAATAAGTGAAGAAAGCCAATGTGTATACATAATTAAAATAGTTAAAAATTACAAAAGCTAAAAAATGACAAAAGCGAAGAATGTAAAAACTAAGAAGATATTTTAAACGTGTGAAAGTCATTTTTAAAAGAATGCGATGATTGATTGGGAAGCGGGCATGAGTTATTGTCAGCGCCAACAGTTTTTGCGGTGTGCCAGGATTCCAGGGTCTTAAGATAGCGATAATTGCCTTTGTCAATAATTATTGCATTTTCAAAGTCAATGTGGTGATTCTTGGACTGAAGCATGATTTGCAACATCGGAGCCTTTGGTGTGGATTCTGATATTTCTGGTGCTCATTCTGATATGCAGAATGCAGGACGGTTGTCGAAAGCTCATAGTTCAGTTTTTAAAAAAAAATTTAACCAGAGAACGTTTTTCACTTTTTAATAACTATGAACCTGGTTACGGATCTTCAATTTTCTTAATCCAGTTTAGTTATATATTTTTAAAACAGCTCAACTACTTATGTCCATTAACAAAATGTTTATTATTTTACAGGAAATTGTCGTCAAATAGAATAACGCATCTTCCCGTTGGCAGTGTTCCCATTCAACGAATGCCGAGGATCTTGTATATTTTTCATATGTTTTTTTAATATATCGATCACCTTTACGATTTATCAGATTCACTTGGCATTCACACGCGGACCTAAATAATTTGTTTTGTTTCAAAGCATGTTCAAAGCAGTACGCACTTGTTCTTGTAGCTCATATCTCGATCTTTTTTGTTGTAAGTCTGTTTAGGTATGGATCACAGTTGACGTCAAAATGTGGTTGGAACAAAGCCTAAACAATGCTTTCCATTACCTGTGAACTGCGTGTCCGTGCGCCTTTATTTTTCGCATGGGCGCGCTCGCGCTAAATTTCAAGATTTAACTATTTGAATCGTGCGTGAAAACACAACGGTCACCGCACTGATGGAGGGTTATGTCCTAAACGTTTGTGAATTAAATCACTAGGTTCGTTTACCATTTGTATAGAAAAACCGGTTGTTCCGGTGGAAAAACAAATGGAACGGTTCATCCAAACGGAAATTTTCCGGGGAAAAGGTAATACCTTTCAAGGTATTTCCTTTTTCTCGCTTTTAGCGAAACGACCGGAATTTTCTGTACCATTTGTTCGTATCACTAGTACCAGGCTTCTTCGTGAAATAAGGAACCTCGAAGATGGTGGATCACTTTGAAGAAGGAAATTTACTCCGAGTTTATTCGTTTGAAAATTGCCACTTTTCATCTGCTATATTGAGAGATTTTCTACAGCATGATTGTGAAATTACAGGTTAGAAAGATGGACATTTTTGATTGCCGATAGTTGTTTACTTTAACTTTTAAGAATCGTGCTTGCTGCATGAGCGATTCGCATAATTGAAACGTACAGTGAAACCTGTATTAAGCGGACACCCTCGGGACTCACGCTAGTGTCCCCATAATAGAGGGGTCCGCTTAATACAGGTCCGTTTTACAGTAAAGCAGCTGGTGTCCGCTAAATAGAGGGTGTCCGCTTAATATGGGGTCCGCTTGATACAGGTTTTACTGTAAATAAATATGTATCCTGCGCAGCGTTAATTGTAGTTACGTGAAAAAGTGTTAAGTTTAACGCTGTAAAAAGTGTTAAAAATGAAACTAGACGTTTCGGCAATGCTGCCTTCATCAGTAGTAAAAATGTGTTCGTTGCTAGCGTGTGCGAAAATTCAAAAAATTCAAATTCACGCGTGTCGAAGAAAAGCGCGCGCAAGGCTAGCATACGAGTTAATTATGAAAAGCCAAAGTCTTGGTTCAAGCCATTGGGCGCTTAAGTCTTGTAATTGAAAATGAGCCGCATTTCTTCGCGTCTTCTCCTGATCTGGTCACCTAGATTCGCTTTAGTCACCGCTACCATCATGTCGCTGAGGTTGTGGTTTGGTCTCGTAAAATGTTCAGGCACTGGCAGCGCAACTTTCTTTTTGATCACATCCAAACGGTGTTCACGAAAGCGGTCTCCAAGACGACGGCCCGTCTCTCCAATGTAGACAATTGCAGGGCATTTACGACAGGTTTTACTGTAGTCGAATGTAGCAAAGAATCAGAGCCAAGAATTCTAGCGTAAACTTGAGCGAATAAGTAAATAAAGAAATGATTGTTTTGGTAAAATTGGAGAATTGTAGCAGGGCTTGAAAGCGTACAATCGCGTTTTAGGGTAAGCTTACAAAAGTATTTGCTTGTTAATTTTTCCCGCCGTCGTTTTGTTTTTTCACCCCCAGTGCCTCTCGGCATTCGGTAAATTACAAATGGTACAGGTCATTCCCGTTCCGTTTCCTTCAGTAAGGAAAGTCCGGTACCATTTGTCGGAAAATTCTAACCGGGAAATTCCATTCAAATGGTAAGCGCTCCAGCCGAGGACACTTTTTATAATTTTTCATGTTTTAAACAAAGTTTTATTGAATCAAATATCACGCATCACCTGGCCGGATAATTAGAGACCTTAAGATCGTGGTTTTTCGGCATTTCCCGCGAACCGCAAACGTCAAGAAGTCACGTGACCTGTGCCTTGCCGTCAGGTGTGCGGTTTGAGGTTCACGTTTGTACGGCTAGACCACGCTCTAGAGATGACTGATTTACCGCAAGGTTTGTAGCAACCTAAAACATCACAATCCCACGTTTGAGAGGAAATATTACTTTTTGGAACTCTTTCGCTTATTAATTATCGATCGTTTTCATAGAAACGTAATTTTGAAGACGATTTCTCAGCTAAAATAGAAGCTAGTGAACGAATGAATGAGAAACAAATATGGCAGCCAGTTATTTGATGTTGAAACTGTTTTGCCAATTGGATTATTTTGTCGTTAAACTACGATAAATAAAGTAAAACAAAGCCAGTTTCTGACGATACGTGAATGCATGAATGTATACTTTGTTTCCTAGATGGCTCCGGTAATGGGCATAGGTAAAAAGTAACCGTCAATCTTAAGCCCAGATTATGTTCATACGGTGAACTCCGAACTGTAAACTGCCGGCCGACGTTTGTGGTTTGCGGTTTAAGGGGAAACTCTCAATCTTAAGGTCTCTAATAGCAACTTTTACTCCAACACAGGCGGCCCAAACTCACTCAGTCAGATAACCGGGACGACGTGACCCATGGTCTTAATGATTGGTAGTTGTATTACAAAGATTCTATTTATAAGAGTTTGTATGGGAACGCAACGGTTTTATTCCAAAAGGTAAAAATTCGAATATTTTGTCAATTAAATTGACCTACCCTGTTGTTGTGTTGTATTCTTTGTTGTTTGCCTGAACCCGTTTTGATGGAATTGCGTAGCTAGTGAAGGTTAGTGAACTGGCAGGATACTTGAACATGACTGCTTTGATTCTATGCAGACATAAAAATTGTGCCATCAGGGTTATTTTCCGTGGATTTATTCGCTTTCAACGGTGGACACTCCCGAAATCAGTGTTTGGCCTTGTTTCTTAGCAGAGAAACACCCAAATAACGAAAACTCGCCGAAATCGCGTTAAATCGACCCGACGAGCAGGCAAACAACAAAGAATGCAACACAGCAACAGGGTAAGTCAATTTTCAGAATTTTATTGACAAAACATTCGAATTTTTACCAAATCCGTTGTGTTCCCATACAAAGCAAATCTACAAACTCGTAAATAGAATTTTTGTAACACACAACAGCGGTCACATCGTGGGCGCCCACACAAACTATGTGACCGTTCGTATTTTTAAATTTAGAGGAAATGTATGGGAATGTCGAAAAGTTTCACTTATCGTAATATTCTGTGATGAATATTCATATGTAAGATCAAGATAAACGTATTTTTACCTGAAATGTTGTGTGCTGTCGCTGAAAACGGCGAATTTAAGCGATTTGAAGGGTTTTGCATCGGACGTTTACCTGAGCGTATAGTAGAGACGTCAGTAGAGAGACAAGGGAGGAAAGCTGGATTTTCACTGGATTTTGGACCGGTCCAACGCCGAGACGATTTTCACCAAGAAATTCCCATCACACAGCTTCTAAACCATGTACTAGGCAAGTTGAAACCCAGAGGTTTCTTCTCGTATCATTACATTTAAAATCCGTCCAAACCTCGAAGCGCTAGATCCCAAATAATATTGAGAAATCCAGCATTCGAAGCTCGAAACAGTTGCGGCTGGTAAAATGTGTGCCGGGTGATAAGAAACAATGCCCTCTCATAAATTCGTCCCGCGGGAGGGTAAGCAGGGGCGAATAAGCAGCGACGAACTTTCTACTAACCAGCCTGGGGTGAAGCGAATGGCGTCTTGCTGGGCTCATTCCATCACGCGCCATTCGCTTCATCCTAGAATCGATGGTAAGTGTAAAGTTCGTAAAGTTCTGGGTTTCAGCTTATCTAGTGCGTGGTTTGGAATTTGTTTGGTGGGAATTTCTTGGTGAAAATCGTCTCGGCGCTGAACCGGTCCAAAATCCAACTTTCCTCCCTTGTCTCTCTACTATACGCTCAGGTAAACGTCCGATGAAAAACCCTTCAAATCGCTTAAATTCGCCGTTTTCAGCTACAAGAACGACAACGCAAGAAATTTCAGGTAAAAATACGTTTATTTTGATCTTATATATGAATATTCATCAGTCATCACAGAATATTACGATAAGTGTACCATTTCGATATATATTCCTATACATTTCCTCTAAATATAAAAATACGAACGGTCACACAGTTCGTGAGGGCTCCCTGTGAGTGAGCTTGGGCGCATGTAACTCAAACGTACATTTAAAACAAATCGACTGCCATCATCATGACTGTCCGAGGATTCCTTCTTATTTCGGCATTTTCTACGGCAATAAAACTACGTTTGAGTTACAGGCGGCCCAAGCTCACTATTGGATAACCGAGACGACGTGACCGCTGTCTTGGGCCGCCTGTAACTCAAACGTAAATTTAAAACAAATCGACTGCCATCATGACTGTACGTTCGAGGATTCCTTCTTATTTTGGCATTTTCTACGACAATAAAACTACGTTTCGCTTTCGTTTTGTCAATAACTTCTTTTAAACATTTTTTCGATGCCTTCACTTAAAACGGTCCACTAAGTTGTACGAAAGAGAGAAACCAAATTCTCAATGATGTCATCTGTGCGTCTGTACTCTAACACATCACATATAAGCAATGGTCAATCAAAATGCGCGTACAATTCAGTATATTAATTGTTCATCCAACTTGTTTTTTAAAATGAATTTTCTAGTTTGACTTCTCATTCATTCATTTGATCATGGCACTATTAGCGAGAGAATTCGGTTAAACAGCTCAGAAACGTAAAACAGAAGAATCTGAGAACAAAATTGGTTAGCCACGAACCGACCAAGAGGAAATTGAACTACTTGTGTCCAATAACACATGTTTATTATTTTTCAGGGAGTTGTCGTCAAATGGAATAACGCATCTTCCCGTAGGATTTTTATCCAAGCAACCGATGTTGATGGTCTTGTACGTTTTCATATATTTTTAAATATGCTACTCTTTTCAATAATTTTTATCACCAACCTCGTTCCCAGGCCTTTTCCCTTCGAGAGAGGGGCGGGCGCCCGCCCCTCTCTCGAAGGGAAAAGCCCTGGGAACGAGGTTGTTTTATCACCTTACTTGACATGCACACGAACCTAAATAGTTTTTTTACGTGTGTTTAAAACAGTATGCCCTATTTCTTATAGCGGAGCACTTGCCAGGCCGAAGGCCTGGCTGCGCAGCTCCATACTCATAGAACCGATGCCCTTCATTTTTCATGGTCATGGCTAGCGGAATGTTTCGCGGGCGCGCGTGTGCCCGCCGCCGCCCTCCGCCGTCGCGCAGGACTAGCTTGCCTTCGCGCAGGACTAGCTCGCGGGCGCGTATGACGTCGGAAAACATGCGCGTACGACGTCATGTTGAAACCAAAGGGAGGCTTTGTTTTTCGCGCGGTTACACGGCCGAATGTCACGTCAGCTAGAAAAACACTTTGATGTTTCACTGTGAATTTACTAAGCGGAGAAAACCGTTTAAATTAAAGGCGTTATTTCCCTGAATATTTCGCGGTTTGCTACTCAAGACAAGATACTAATTAAGGGATACTCAGAAGCCGCTTTAGTGTAAAAAGACGAGCTTTCAGGGATAAAATCTTGTTTTTTATCAATGCGGGAGATGTTTGTTTTCTACGGATTTCAGAACCAGAAGCGGAGATTTGAATTTCCAAGCAAGCGAGGGACTAAAGGTAAAACAGATTACTGTTTTCGATGAGAATTTATGTTGATATCAATCTGTGAGTGACTTTTTATTGGTGTTATTGTTAGTTTTGGAGAATTGATTTTAAAACGTGCTTGAATTCAGTTGTATCGATCTCTTGAATTTCATCGAAGAAAGCTTGAACTCGATGAGCTATAATTAAATGGTACGCGTTTTGCTTTTAAACTTAAACTAATGGAGATTTCAATAAATTTTTTCGAAAAAGGGTGTGTTGTCCATTTTTATGTGTTTGTTCATTCATTAGATAGATTTAAAAGCGATTTTATATAAACAAAACAAGACTGATTTTATAGTACAGTTCCATCTTCACTCGCATCGCCATATGCAAATATGTTTGTGTATTTTTGCAATTTCTGATTTTCAAATCAGTTTCTCGAGCAATTTTTGCCAAATAAAAACTGTATTTTATTCGGAAAGTAGTGGTACTAGTTATTCCAGACAGAGAAAAGTGGTTTTTGTGAACTTTTGTACGGTCTATAAAAATGTACTGTGCAGACGGTCGCGTAATACTGTTTTTGAGAATTGCTAAAATTGAAAATAGCCCGTTCATCAATCTTAATTCTTGTGCTTCCAACCTTTCACCTTAGTTAAGCTTGTTCAAAGTGCGACGCTGTTAGGCTTGGGCTATCTATATATATTAGCTCATATCTTGATCTCTTGAAAACTGTACTTCGACCGATAGATTCCATTTTGCCGTGTGTCTCAGTGTTCAGTTGAAGCTAGATCATAGATGACGTCAAAACGTGGTAAGAACAAAAAAGTGGCCAACGGGCCGCAGGCAAATTTATCACCATGTTCTTACCACATTTTGACGTCTTTTGTAAACTATAGCCGTAAAGAGACACGGCAAAATGGAATCTTTTTGTTTTATACAATAACAGGTAGGAAAAATTAACATTGTGGCACTAACTGGTTCGAGGATTTTCTTCTAATTTCGGCATTTTCCACGACATGTTAGAAACAACTTTTCGCTTCCGTTTTGTCAATAGCTTCTGCTAAAAAATGTTTCAATGGTTTCAGTGGTCCTTCAGGAATAATCTCGTCTACATTTTCAAAACTGTCCGCCATGTTGGACGAAACAGAGAAAATATATTCTCCACGATGTCAGCTGTGCGTCTGTACTCTAATAGATCATAGAATATATATAGATAGGCTGAGGCTAACAGCATCGCTCTCTGAACAGAAAGCCGATGATAAGCTTAACCAAGGTGAAACTCAGAGGTCGGAAGCACAAGAATTAAGATTGACCAGTTGACGACCTGTCTATTTTTCAATTCTAGCAATTCTCAAAAACAGTAAACTTATTACGTGACCGTCTGCACAGTACATTTAGACCGTACAAAAGTTTACAAAACTTTTTCTCGGTCTAGAATAACTAGTTTGACTAATTTGCGAATAAAATTCACCTGTTGCGTATCAAAAAGAGCCCGAGAAACTGATTTGGAAATCAAAATTGCAAAAAAAGAAACCACAAACATATTTGCATATAAAGGCCACGCGAGTGGAGATAGAACTATAAAATCCAAGTGTTGTTTTGTTTACATAAAATTGCTTTTCAACCTATGTAACGAATGAACAAACACATAAACACGGACAACGCAATCTTCTTTCGAAAAATTTTATTCAAATCTTCATAAGTAATAATTTTTTTTACCTTTAAGTCCCTGGACTACTGTACTTGGAAATTCTTTAAATCTCCGCTTCTTTGGTTCTGAAATCCGTAAAACAAACATCTCCCCCGCATTGATAAAACGTATGAAGTTCTTCGAAGCAAGATTTTATCCCTGAAAGCTCTTCTTTTTCCACCAAAGCGGGCTTCTGAGTATCCCTTAATTAGTATCCCTGTCTTGAGTAGCAAACCGCGAAAAAATGTTGGGTAATAGCGACTTTAATTCTCCGCTAAACACAGCAAATGATCCTGCAAATAAAGTTTTTACCGAGCTGACGGCTGTGTAGCCGCGCGAAAAACATACGCGACGTCATACGCACATGCTTTGCGACGTCATACGCGCCCATGAATTAGCCCTGCCCAACGGACACACATGTACACACGCGCGCCCGCGAAACATTCCGGTAGTCATGACCATGAAAAATGACGGGCATACTGTAGGTTCTATGAGTATGGGGCTACGCAGCGGGCCTTTGGCCCGCGAGAGCTCCGCTATAATTACCAATCAAATCGAGTATAATTCAGAATATTGTACAATTGTTCAGACAATTCGTTTTCTTCTTAATGTTCTTTTTCTAGTTTCACTCCACATTCATTCATTTGATCATGAAACTATTAGCGAGAGAATTCGGTTAAACAGCTCAGAAACGTAAACGGAATAATTTAGAACAAAAATTGGTTAGCTACGAACCGACCAAGAGGAAATTGAACTACTTGAGTCCATTAACACATGTTTATTATTTTTCAGGGAGTTGTCGTCAAATAGAATAACGGATCTTTCCGTCGGAATTTTTTCCAAGCAACGGATTTTGATGGCCTTGTATGTTTTTCATATATTTTTAATATATAATGCTTTGTAATAATTTTATCAGCTTACTTGACATTCACGCGCACCTATATATATATATATATATATATATATATATATATATATATATATATATATATATATATATATACTTAACATGAATGAAGACAAGATTTTTTGTTGTAAATCACCTATATTTCGACCGGGTACACCGGCCTTCTTCAGGGTGAGTGACCGTTACAAATATATATATACATATATATATATATAAAAATATATATATATATATATACATATATATATATACATATATATACATATATATATATACATATATGTGAAATAGTTTTTATAAGTGTGTTTAAACAGTATGCCCTATTTCTTATAGCTCATATCTCGATCTCTTGAAAAGTGTACTTTACAGACATGCATACACACATAATCTTCATTTAAACACGATAATTTTTAAAGCTATTAAAGCTTGCGGGGTCGTGTGTTTAAGAATTAAACTAAACCTAATCTATGTCAAAACATATGTACAAATTATGTAATATAAACAAATTAATCAGTAATATATAAAATTATGTTGTCTGCATCTTATAGTAGATGGCAGACGTACATTCAAACTTAAAATACTTTGACTGATAGATTCCATTTTGCCGTGTGTCTGTTCAGTCGAAGCTAGATCATAGATGACGTCAAAACGTGGTAAGAACAAAAAAGTGGCCAACGAGTCGCAGGCAAATTTATCACCATGTTCTTACCACATTTTGACGTCTTTTGTGATCTACAGCCGTAAAGAGGTACGGCAAAATGGAATCTTTTTGTTTTATACAATAACAGGTAGGAAAAATTAACATTAATGGAGCCGAAACCAATTGTGGAATTGCACGCATTTTGGGCATCCTACTGATGAACAGTTACGACACAGAGATATATATTTTTAGCAACTACTGTGATTTGCAGTCTGTCCATTTGAATTGTAGCGCTCGACTGTTATAATAATTGTTCGAGGATTTTCTTCTAATCTCGGCATTTTCCACGACATGTTAGAAAACAACTTTTCGCTTCCGTTTTGTCAATTGCTTCTGCTAAAAAAATGTTTCGATGGTTTCAGTGGTCCTTCAGGAATATTCTTGTCCACATTTTCAAAACTGTCCGCCATGTTGGAAGAAACAAAAAAAATATTTTCCATAGCTTTCCATGACGTCAGCTGTGCGTCTGTACTCAAATAGATCATAGGTAATGACTGCAAATCGCGTATAAATCAGTATATTATATAATTGTACAGACAACTCGAAACCTAAAACAGAATACTTCAAAACAAAATTGGTTAGTCACGAACAGACCACGAGGAAATTGAATTGCGTTATTGAGTCCATTATAACACAAATGATTATTTTTTTACAGGGACTTGTCGTCAAATAGAATAACGCATCTTCCCGTAGGAATTTTTTCCAAGCAGCGGATGCTGACAATCTTGTACGTTTTTCATAATTTTAATTTATCACTCTTCGTTATAATTTAATTTATCAGATTCACTTTGCATTCACATGCACCTAAATGTATATATTGTTTTCATTTAAAGTGTGTTTAAGACGAGATAATTCCTATATCCCATCTTGATTTCTTGGAAGATTATTCTTTGGATTCTACTGGTTCGTCCAACTTATTTTCATCTAAACGCTTTTCCTGTTTAAACTTCTCCTTCATTCATTTGATTATGACACCATTAGCGAGAGAATTCGGTACTTTTTGTATATCTGAACAGCTCAAAAATTTCAAAAGAAAAATTTAATACAAAATCAGTACGTCACGATGCGACTAATGAGATACAAATTTCACTTGTTTATTTTTGGCGTCAGATTGACTAACCACCTCCGGAGGTGGACAGTAAATTGCAATATAAGATTGGTTTGTCCCTAAATGGAATATGCCAACTTACGAAATTTCAGTTTTACTTCTTTCTCGACTTACGAGAGAACAATTTGCAATTGCACGACTTTGTTTCTTAATTTTAAGCCGTACTTCAAGACCTTGTAGGAAAATCGTGTAGGATGAAAAGAAAACTACATTTTTCATTTGGATTCGTTATGGTTACAGCTTTCATTGTTACACTTTTAGAGAACTTTTATTGTTACACTAAAGGAAACTTAAATTGTTACACTTTTATAGAGCCAACTTCTATCACAGCTTTTGTTGTCACAGTGTTAAAAATATCTATGCTGTGCAAGCGCAGAAGACGCAAATATGACCATCAGCCTATTATTCTTATGCGATTATTTATGTATTTTGGCCTGCGTCTTCATGTTTACCTATCCATTGCAGGAATTTGGCAGGAAATAAACTGATGAGCATCTCAGCTGGACTTTTCACAGAGCAAATAAGTCTTACTTTGCTGTAAGTAACATTGTTATTTCAGTAAATGTTACACAATAGAGAACTCGGGGTTTGAGGAAGTAGCTGAGTCACTGTGGTTTTGGACATAAAAAGGTGTGCATGAAAGCTTTAAAGGTTTGTATTTAATGTTATGATTCTAAACGTTTCGTCTCTTGCAAAAGTGTTTCACAGAGGAATATTTCATGTTTCACTTGTAAAACCGACCCTTCATTCGATTGATCTCTCACACTATCCGCTATTTAATATTCTTAGATTCGCCATTTTTGGTCAGTTTTTTATAAAATTGGGATCTTGGACCTCAATCCTCTAGCTTCAGACATTTTGTTTGTTTTTGTGATGGCCAAGTACCGCTAAGCACCGGCCGATAAGCTCAAGCATTAGATAAACATAACCTAGTGTATGACAAATAAAATTAATAGCTGTGACAAAACTATTGCCTACGTGTAGAATGTTCTTTGACACAATTTTCGCTAAAAGATATACTATATGTCCTCTTATTTTCGCAATACGAGGGAAGAATCGATTGATAAGTGAAATATTTTATAATTTTTTTCCTGAGAATAGAGTTATAATACAGAAAGGAAAGCGATATTTGGGAGCTTACGTACACAATAACTCTTATTGTGAGCTTTGACTGCCATGTCATCATCTTTCAAAGCTTGTCAGCTACAAAGCTACTATTACGTCAAGTTAAATATATACCAGATATCGGCAGATACCGATGTACTTCTTCAGAACCTCTAATTGCATTGGACCTGCATCTGGGTATCACGCAGATGTATTGTTTTCAGGGCTAGGGTCCATTGTTCTGTTGTTTGTTCTATTGTTTTCTCCGCCAATCCTGTGAGGCGTTCCGAGACGTACATGCCGCCTCGATCGGTCGTGGACAGCATGGTAACTGTCCTGTGACTTTGAAACAACCTATTGTAGCCGAGAACGATCTCCCAAGAGCGAAGTCGTGTAATTATTTTCCTTACTGTATTCATGATGTTTCCATTGTTTGTTTTCTTTAGGTATTTGCATAACAATTTAATTCGCTCCATACCGAGTGACGTTTTCTCCAATCTAACATACCTTGAATATCTGTAAGTATGAAACGATGTCATTATCTTCCATAACACCACTTTAAAGAGTTTTTTTTAATCTGGCTTCTCTCACCTAACTTCGACGGCACTGAGACGGAGTTGTATTCCTTATCAACTTGATGTACTTTAGTCGAAGATTAATATGTCCCAGTGGAGTCTCTACGTAACTAAACAAAATATATGGCACAGACTGAAAGATAATTTGGACCAAACTCACCCCCATTGAGATCAGGGGACCCCAAATACATATCTTCAGTTAGCCCTATTCCCTATTTCCACTACGGATCGCGGAGTAAAACTGGTGGTTTGTTTTTCAACATTCCAGGTGTATGTTTCAAAATATTTCTCCTGCTCTCAACCTGTTCTCAATCTTGAGCTCATTTTTAACTCGTAAATACGCGAAGCGTGATGAACGATGGAAATTTTCTCTCCTTCCTTCCTTTCTTCCTTCCATCTGTCGGCTGTAAACTGTTCTGTCCTTCCATCTGTCGGCTGTAAACTTTTCTCTCCTTCCTTCCTTTTTTCCTTCCATCTGTCGGCTGTAAACTTTTCTCTCCTTCTTTCCTTTCTTCCTTCCATTAGTCGGCTGTAAACTTTTCTCTCCTTCCTTCCTTTCTTCCTTCCATCTGTCGGCTGTAAACTTTTCTCTCCTTCCTTCCATTCTTTCTTCCATCTGTCGGTTGTAAACTTTTCTCTCCTTCTTTCCTTTCTTCCTTCCATCTGTCGGCTGTAAACTGTTCTCTCCTTCCTTCCTTTTTTCCTTCCATCTGTCGGCTGTAAACATTTCTCTCCTTCTTTCCCCTTTTTTCCTTCCATCTGTCGGCTGTAAACTTTTCTCTCCTTCCTTCCTTTTTTCCTTCCATCTGTCGGCTGTAAACTTTTCTCTCCTTCTTTCCTTTCTTCCTTCCATCTGTCGGCTGTAAACGTTTCTCTCCTTCCTTCCTTTCTTCCATCGCCAGAAATAGCGGACATGTTCACCGCGCGTGCGCGAGTTTCAGTGGCAATATGGCCGCCAAACACTAGAAGGCTTTGTATGGCAGAAATAAAACAAAATCAAATTGACTGGCTTTTAGCTTACCTGGAATATTTGCCGCATTCCGGGTAAATTTATGAACATCTTTTCAAGTGTTTTTGTAAGCTTGATTTTCCCTACAATTGTTACTGGCCCTGCTTTTCAACAAAACATATTTCCGAAGCTTCGCTCATACAAAGCTCTCTATTTTAGAAGCCATTAATGCCGATTTTCACTCAAAACGGGATTTCGAGGCACCATAGTTCGTAAAGTGATGGGGGTAGCCAACTTGCCGCAATCGTCTGAGAAGAAGCACCGACTGAACTGACGATCATCGCATTCTCACTTTCTACGATGGTTCCTTCGCCCTGCTTTTTGCTTTCAAAAATCGTTCAGAGCTGTAAAAATCATTTCCACCAACAGTCCACGCTAAAGTCGTGAAGTTCGCTGTCTTCGAACTGCGATATTTGGGCACAGAATGCTCCAAATTTTGCTGCAAATCCCTCATTCAAAAGCTAAAGTCTTGTTGTTTTCAACTGTGAGCGAATTATTTCGGTCAGTGGTTTCTATATGGGCCTGAATACGCTTTATTTAACACAACCATTTTTGTCGCACCGAAGCCGCACCAAACGAATTTGAGCCCGTAGGGTGGAACAGCGGTGTATACCAATGAAGCGACATCGCAGTGTAAGACGCACGAAAATTCGCTGCTCCAATGTCCCTGATTTCTGGCGATGCTTCCATCTGTCGGCTGTAAACTTTTCTCTCCTTCTTCCCGCTTTTTTCCTTCCTCTGTCGGCTGTAAACTTTTCTCTCCTTCCTTCCTTTCTTTCTTCCATCTGTAGGCTGTAAACTTTTCTCTCCTTCCTACCTTTCTTCCTTCCATTTGTCGGCTGTAAACATTTCTCTCCTTCTTTCTCCTTTTTTCCTTCCATCTGTCGGCTGTAAACTTTTCTCTCCTTCCTTCCTTTATTTCTTCCATCTGTCGGCTGTAAACGTTTCTCTCCTTCTTTCCTTTCTTCCTTCCATATGTCGGCTGTAAACTTTTCGTCTTGGTAATTCCGCTGACCAGTGCATAGGGCTTAGACAATCTTCCATCATTGGAACCTTTCCATTCTGATCTGAAGAAAGTACACATGGTTTTCACCGAGTAGACCAATTAATGCGCAGGCTATTTATTGCTTTTGACGAAGGAGACGCATCCTAATGTGTTTAGTGTTTTTGTGCATGCTGGAATGCCAATGATAAAGTTGTCAGGAAAATTCGACATTCCCCACATTCCTTTGGACTATGTTTCTTTCACCTTGATGGTGTTTCAGCCATTTTGGTTGATGGGGAAAACTAGCAATACTTTTTCTTAAATGTTTCCTAAAGTACTCCAGTTCTGGAACTGAAACCAGGTGGTAAGTTTAAATGGAAACTCTAGTGGTCTCTAGTAACTCTTTGCACGATGCGTTTATTTTGGACTTTAGGGGGCAACTGAGGGAAAGCCTTCAAAATTCATTTGTTGTAAACTTCGGCTAAATTAACATTCGGTGCATTCTTCAGAAATCTTTTTACTAAGCTTAATCGTCCTATAGGCTTAATTGAGAATAGCATGTACTCTATCAAATTCTGGTCAAATCTACTGTTTATAAACGTTATTTGTTTTAGCAATCTCAATCCATATAAAGTTTACTTTCGAGTTGGTTGTTTCAGGTACGAGATACATTTTCTGCTTAAAATTAGGATGTTTTAACCATCTCTTCTGAATGATCGTGCTAACAAACTGGGCATCCAGATGTTTTTAACTGCCATAATAATACTAATTATTATAGCAACAAATTAACTCAGCAACATTGCTGGAGATGACACTGACCCTGGTCAGGTGACAACAAGCCACCTTAGATCCCAAGGACTCTTCGAAGGATTCTTGCAGTCCCTAACAAAACCGTCTTTTGGATAGTTACTGATCTTGTCTGCACATCAATCTGTTCTTAATTATTAATTATTATTATTATTATTATTATTATTATTATTATTATTATTATTATTATCTGCGGAGGGCACTACGCAAGGCGATCCTTTAGCAATGTGCATGTATGCCCTCAGTCTACAGCCGCTCATCTCTAGTTTACAATCAGTGAGTCAAGCCAAACAATGCTGGTTTGCAGATGATGCGACAGGATGTGGTTCGTTACAGGACATAAGGGTGTGGTGGGACGAGTTGATTGTGGCTGGACCGGATTTGGGTTACTATCCTAATGCTGGAAAATGTTGGCTTGTCGTAAAACCCGATAAGGAGGAGACCGCTAGGAGCATCTTTGAAGAAACAGAAATCAGCATCACTACAGAAGGAAGGAAGCACCTGGGTGCCGCGCTCGGCTCCAGATCCTATCTTGAGCAGTATGTCAACGGTAAAGTCGAAGAATGGGTGGGACAAGTGACAAAATTGGCAGAGTTTGTCTTGTCGCAGCCCCAGGCTTGCTACGCAGCGTTCACATTTACATTTACATTTACATTCATTAAGTCGGCAAAATCCATGGGATATCACGCCAACTATGAATAAAATATAAGAAAAATCGAATTAAATAAAAATAACTAAAAATCTGATATATCTAAAAATCTAAATAGTCAAATTAAGGTAGGCGAGTTTTAAAAGCGTCAATAGATTTACTTAAAACGGTTTCGGCAGAGAGATTGTTCCAACTTTTTAACCGACTTTTTAGTCCGAGAGATTAGAGTTAACAACAGGACAATTTATCTCTCCATATGACTATAAGTCTGAGGGTTTAAAATCCTGAAATGAACACTGAATAACGGAGTTATATCCGATAAGGATGGTGACAATATAAACACCGCCACCGCACGAAGTAGACTCCACTATTATGTTATCTTTGTTCACCCTGAATAACGGGAGTTATATGCTGTAAGGAGGGTGACAATATTACAAACTTTAAAATGTTCTTATTTGCCCTGGGAACACAAAATTTGAGATCATGACTACCCCTCGTTCTTCTCTCACTGTTAGGAATTAAGTATTGATCCCAATTACCGTCTAAGTAACCATGGCACATTTTGTACATAGTAGTAAGCCTTGATCTCCTTCTTATTGTTTCAAGGCTACATTTGGATTAAAACACCGCTGGACATACTTGCTGAGAACTCTACCTGATATAGAAGATCTACTTGCACCTCTGGAGCGCTCAATAGCTGATTCCTTCATACCGTCCATTACAGGGCACAACTGTACACAAGCTGAACGTGAGCTGCTGGCGCTGCCAGTGAGAATGGGCCTAACAAATCCGAGTCAAGTAGCAGCCTTAGAGTATGAAGCATCAACTAATATCTCTGGTCCACTAGCCCAACAAATAGAATCACAAGTGCATGAGCCACCAGATGAAAATAAAATACATGCTGCACAGCGTGAGATGCGCGAAATGAAGAATCAGTATCTGAAGGATAAATTTGATGAGGTGAAAGGCTCGATCTCTGGAAAACTTTGAGAGCTGTGGACCTTGCCACTCAGAAAGGTGCTTCCAGTTGGCTTACCGTTTTGCCAATTAGAGATACGAAGTTTGATCTAAACAAGAGTGAGTTTTGAGATGCTGCGAAACTCAGGTACGACTGGGAAATTCCTGATATGCCTTCTGTTTGTGTTTGCGGGGACATATTCAATGTGGATCACGCTATGATAAGTAAACGGGGAGGATTTGTCATCCAACGCCATAATGAACTGAGGGATGTGGAGGCGCAACTGCTTAGCATGGTGTGTAAAGGCGTTGAAGTTGAACCAGTGTTGCAAAACATCACAGGAGAAGAGTTGAATAGGGGAGCCAACACCGCCCCGGATGCGCGACTGGATATAGTTGCTAGGGGATTCTGGGAGAGGCAGAGGTCCGCTTTTTTGACGTGAGTGTATGTCACCCTAACGCGGACTCCTATAGAGACAAGGATCCAGACCAGATATTCAGGCAACACGAAACTGAGAAGAAGCGCCAGTACGCTAGCCGAGTGTTGAGCAAGCTAGATTCACGCCATTAGTTTTCAGCACGACAGGTGGAATGGCGGTTCGAATGTAAACGATATCATAGTAGGCTTGCTGAGCTAGTTGCTATAAAGAAAGGTGAAAGCTATGCGACTACCATGTCATGGATCAGGGCGAGAGTGTCCTTTGCAGTGCTGAGATCAGCATTACTTTGCCTAAGAGGTTCGCGAGTTTCTAGGAGAGTCAATTTAGAATTGTTTGACATTGATTTTGATATCGA
Organism: Cladopsammia gracilis; assembly: GCA_022457155.1. Classification (NCBI taxonomy): domain Eukaryota; kingdom Metazoa; phylum Cnidaria; class Anthozoa; order Scleractinia; family Dendrophylliidae; genus Cladopsammia; species Cladopsammia gracilis. The sequence goes on from JAJGOT010000294.1 coordinate 397,988, forward strand.
AAAAGGACAAATATTCATTAATAAGGCATTGAGAACACTATTTTTATTTTTATTTCTCTTTCTAATTTTCTTTTGTAATTTTTGGTGATTTTTCTTAGTAAGATGAGGTTTTGTTGCATTCATAAGTCAACATAACCAGACATAAGTTATGTTAAGGATTTACAGTGTTGCAGTTGCAGTCGATCGGCCAGATGAGATGTAATATAGGCAATTTTAAAGATTAAAATTATGATTATTATTATTTTTTATGACAATGATTTATTATTATTATTATTATTATTATTAATATTATTATTATTATTATGGCAGTGTAAACTTCTGAATGCCCAGATATATATATATAAGCTGTTGGTTGGGCGGCGAGCCGTGACCAACCTCAGCAACGACAAAAATCTACTATTCAAATATAACAGAAATGAAAAAGAAAAAAATCCTAGAATAAAACCAATGTACTAAATGTTATAATTATTATTATTATTATTATTATTATTATTATTATCATCATCATCATTATTGTTATACGGATTGTAATTATGAATGTTTTTTAGCATTCTAGTAGATCAATAATTGTAAACGAAAGATTGTTTGAGAATTTGTTATTAAAGATTTTTTATTTATTTGACGTGGTCAAGTACACTAAGTTATAGTATACAAACAGAGTTGAATTCCGTGTGTTTCATTCGTGTACATTACAACCATTTAGCAGACAAGTGTGTTTAATGAACTAGATACTTCATTTTCAGGCTTCTTAATGGGAACCGTCTCCAGATTATTCCAGATCAAGTCTTCAAGAACCTAAAATGGCTCAAAATATTGTGAGTACATGAAGGTTATAAGGCCCCAATGCACATTTAGACATATTGAACATTTGAATCACTTGGGTACGAAACCCAGCTTAAAAATGGTATTCAAACATAAAATCTTAGGCCTAGGGCAAACGTCGAACTTAACATGTGCCGAATCTAATTCAAATGAGCAAGAACAATAGATTTTGCTCATTTGCATTAGATTCGGCACATGTGAAGTTCGACGTTTGCCGTAGGCCTAAATTTTTGTCATAAAGTCTGATCTCTTGATCAAAACAGTGTGAATAGAATGTACTTAGTAATACATAATGTGTGAAACTAACATCATAATTTTATTCCCTATTAATGTGTATTTTGTGTAGAATGCTCTCAGATAACCCTATCAAGACAATTGGATTGAAGGCTTTTACTCTGTCAAATGACAAGCTTGCAATGTAAGTAATATTCGGTGTAATTATAGAGTGACACTCTCATTGAAACGCATCAACTGATGAAAGTCTGTGTTCAAGAGAGACACTTTAAGGTGGCCAACAGTTACTTTGATGTTTCGGCGGCACAGCATCCCAACTTTAACCCTTTAAGCCCTAATATCAGAATTTAAGTTCTCATTATTTCTTGTCCCTATACATTTCCTATAGAAGTAGCGCGGAGAAATTGTTTGGATATCAAGAGAATTCATCGTGTGATCATGTCCTCAATTCTCATGACCTTTTTGATTGAGAAGGCATTGATATTACAAGGAGAAATTTGATGCTGATCACTCTTAGGGATTAAAGGGTTAAACGGCTTAATACTTCAATGTCTGAGCTCGGTAGTGCAAGCTGCTTCACACATTTACTAGAGATAGAAAAAAACTTTACAAAAAAGTAGGTTTGATTGACATAGGTGTTGCCATAGCAACGAACCCATGACGTCAGCAAGTTCTTAACGTCTTGACCTAAACTTTTAAAATATTACCTGATTTCTTTTATTGAATATTGCAAAGATTTTTATTCTTGGGCCATCGAAGTTTGATGAGAAATAGAACACAAACCGCGGTGATAAACATATTGAACTTATTCATTTTTGATAAAAACTTGACGTTTCGTATGCTACTACATACATTTTCAAAAGTGACCGTTAGTGTTAAAAAACGATACTAATATAGTAGTAAAAAGGGACTGGGACCGAGATTAAGTATAAAACTTAACAGTTGATCTATAAAAAAAAAAACAAACAGCTAATTAATAAAGCATCAGCTTCTCGCTACTGACGTTTGCATTAAGAGCTGGCTTTAGTTCTTGTATAAACAATGTTTCTTTGATTTTACAGTGGAAATCAGTTTTACCCGACGCTAAGATATTGCTAAGATATTGCAAGGTTTGAAAAAATTAAATAATCTCCTGTTAGTTCGTCGATGCTGGTGTTTTCCTGACAGATTGAAACAATATTTTAACCATGTATTATACATTTAGCATAAAACAACCTTCCTTGAAGATTTCATCCAGTTTGCTTCACCGTAGATTTCAGTTCATGTGCTTACGACTGCTGTGATTGGTCAGAGTAACTACTTTGGTTTTGGTTTTACCACACTCAATTGAAAACTGCTCTATAGAGGGTTTGCACGGCAGCCATGTTGCATGGCAGGAACAATGAAAATGTTTTGCATTAGAAAGAACATTCTTTCCCATGGGAAAAAGAATCTATTGTTCATGGCTGCCGTGCAAAACCTCTATTAGCTTTCACATACTTAGGCAGTAAAATTACATGGGAAAAAAAAAACAGTACGACGCCATTCCAAGCGTTTTCCTAAAACATTTCCCGTTGGGTGCCCTGTTGAACATTTCCCATTGGGTGCCCCTGTTTTAAAGGGAATAAAGTTATACACATACTAAAGTTGCAATGCTTACTTCAAATGATTATTTTTCACCCATGTATATCCGCAGTTCAAATATACGATTTTCATGTATTCACATTCATATATAATGATTCTTTTATTAGATATATGATGCGGACAGCGTTAGAAAATGTCAGCCTTGAATCTTTCAACAATATTTCTATGTTGAAAACTAGTTTGTAAGTATAACAAAAGCATTTCTTTCTCTTCCTTTCCGTTAAATACATAATTATAGATATACCAAAAGCCCAAATAAACAGCTATTTACTCTTTGAAGTAAAAAAGACGGGGATGCTCGCCTTACGTTTCGGGGGTACCTCTTTTAAAAGGTGTTTTAATTAATCTTTCAATGTCCTCCGTTGTTGCTATTGGGATATTTTTATGGCGAAAGAAAAGTTAATGATTTGTTCCATTGCTTTGAAGGTCTAAGTGCAAGAAGTACTTTATCAATAAGGCGACCTGATCGCCAAAACAGATCATGTAAATGCTTTTTCATGCGTTATTTTCGTATCTCTCAAAGGTGAAAAATAGGGATCACCCCTATGATAGGAGATTTATTTACCTTTTAGGGGAGTTCCATCTAGGTTTTTTTTTTTAATATGGGAGTCCCAGCCCCGGCTCGGGTTGACTTTGCTACTGTGGCTGAAAAAACTTCCAAACTCTATTTAACCCTCTCGAGTGTTTGCTTCTTTGTGCAAATCATAAAATAATAAGGTTATCGTTAACACAAAAGCACAACATAATATTATAGAATATCGTAATTAAGGGCATTTTCATCTTCACCTGTTCCTCTTTTGTCCGAAAACGATCGCACAGGTAGCCAAAGCTTAAAGAGCAAAAGAAAATCAATAAAAGCATTTGATATTATCGATAGTTTGTTGTTAGTACCTAAATGACGGCACATTTTGATTTAAACTTTGCTTTCTGCTAGCAATTTCCCGCAAGAGTTAAACATGCCACTTGCACACTGTCACCGGTGGGGGTCCATTCAATGGCTAGTTCCCGAACTCGACTACCCAGGAAGCAATTCGTAGCAGAAGGCAAAGTTTAAACAAAAATATTACTACAATTATCAGTTGAGTAAGCCACGAGCGATGTTTGGTGACGAAGTTTTGCCGTTAAAACTACGTTGTTGTCAAGGGCAACTTACTACGTTTTCAACGGTAACTTGTCTGTGATTGGACGTCATCAGTAACAAAACGCGTTACCGTTGGAAACGTAGCAAGTTGCCCTTGACAACAACGTAGTTTTAACGGCAAAACTTCGCAACCAAACATCGCTCATGGCTTGCTCAACTGATAATCGTAGTATCTTTTAGGCAACATGTACAACAAACTATCGATAATATCAAATGCTTTAATTTTCACTGATTTTCTGTCGCTCTTTAAGCTGACCTGTGATGAGACACTATTCTTGAAGACCCCGTTGTCTTGTGGATTTCTTTGTGTATCGGTGTGTTAATCAGTTCTGATACAATTTTGTTTTGTTTTGGTTTCACAGAAGCATGCACAAAGGGAAAATCGGAACCGTCAAATTTTTGGACTCAGAACAGAATGACCTTCTTACAGTTTATCTGTATGTAAAAGTTTAAGTTCCAAGATAACTATTTATTAATGGTTAATAATCAATATATGAACTCTCGTGAAATTATATATACCATGGATAGTTTTGTAGACCATGCTTTCCGGGTGTCATGGCGGCCAAATAAATATTTATATGGTTATTATATATTATTTATGAAAAAAAGAATTGGTTTTGATTGGCTAATAGCAATGCAGTTCAACGCCAGTACAAAAAGCGTAACACCAGTGCAAATTATAATTCTTAAAATTCTTTCAGGATTTCATGTGCAAAAGAAAGTTATTGTGTTTCTCAGTAGTATTATGGGCAGATTTTCATCAGCCAATCAGTAAATAAAGCCATCAAATACGAGTCAAATGCTCAGTTCCTGTCTTTAACAAGATCGTCACATCCTCTGTGTAAACTTTTTCATATATAATTGTTATATTATTTGTTAACGTTAATAATCTTTTTTTTTTATTTTTCGTAATAAGCGGTTTAGGGAAAAATGGGTACATCGACCTCTCACACCTAACTGCACATAAGCGCGTCTTGCAAGAGGCTTTTGAAAGATCTGGATTTGCAAAAAAGATTCCCCTTGACCACAAAAAAATATTTCCATGTCCACTGGGGACTTTCGTAAATTCCTCTGTTAGTGACCCCAATGATCTTAAGTGCCTGGAATGTCCTGCAGGTTAGTTTCGTTTTATTTTTCTGTGTATGTGTGTGTATGTGGGGGGTGGTATGTATAATATTCGAAATAATACTCAGTACAAAAATGTACAATACTCAAAATTAAACAACTTGGTCTAAATTGTAGAATTTACAGAAATATGTTTGAGAATGATTTCCAAACGTTCCAGAGTCGATCTAAGTACTTGAAGAATTATGCCATTACTGTGTCAACATAGGAGATCATGTATACTGATATTATATTGTTATTTTTTTTAGGTGGTTATTACTCAGACACTGAAGCTTATGTTAATAACAGCTGCCTGGAATGTCCCAATGGCACGTTTGTCCACTACAATAAGGCGCCTGGAGTGAGCCAAGTCGATTGCAAAGCTTGTCCACAAGGTAGAATATTTGATACATAAAACTGTATCGTAAAATGGGGTTTGTCATGTCCAATATCGAATTCTGACGTTTGATTAAGCGTATATAAACATCAAGGTTGCCTATTAAGTCAAGTGGAATGCTATCAAAAGCCGGAATTGCTTTTAAACAAATAGTCACAGTAAAGGACTATCTTTTTTCTATTTGTTGCTAATGTAACCATGCTTTTTTTTATTCTAATTTTTAAACATTCAGCTGCCATTACATATTCTTTTCTTTTTATTTTGTTTTAACTTGTAAGGTAAAAGAAAACATTCAATGACTGGCTCATAGCAGACAGTTAATGTTGTTTTATCTTCTAGCAAGGACTTTCCCTGTTTCTTTTGTTTTCAATCTTAGGGACAAATACCAACTCATTTGCTGGATTCCGAGCATGTAAGTGTCTCAAAGGGTTTTTCCGCACTCATCTATTTGAAGGCTGCAGGCCATGTGATCAGGATGGATTGGAATGTGTGGACGACTACGTCACTGTGCGCAGTGGTTATTGGTGGAAATGGGAAAATGATACACATAGAACCTTATATGAAGATTTCAAAACCACTTTAGTTAATAACACTGTTAGCCCTATTCTGCGCATCGAGTCTTCGTCAGCTTATCGTCCCCTGCTTGAATACCCAAACAACCTTCCTCAGCCGCATAAATGTCCTAGACAAGAATCTTGTATCGGTGGTCTAGATTCTTTATGTGACACGGGTTATCAAGGTCCACTGTGTGAAGTGTGTAGTGCTGGATATTATAAACAATTGAAAACATGTAAACGTTGTCCAACAAATAAGTGGATGATAGCGCAGATTTCTATCTTGACAGCGGTAATTGTCATAGTAAGTTTTGCTGTGGTTTGGACAAGCAAAAAGAAAAGCAAGAAGAGTAAAGAGCGTTCGACTCTAGATATTATTCTTGGGAGGCTCAAAATTGTCATCGGTTTCTACCAAGTAACGTTTGGTCTTCTAGAAGCATTCTCGTACATTAAATGGCCAGACTCCCTTGCCATTATTGGAAAATATTCCGAGTTGTTGCAGTTTAACGTTCTTCAGATTGCTCCAATCCACTGCCTGTTTCCACATTTCAAGGTTGATGCATTTGGAAGCTTGTTTGCTTTGCTGTCTATAAATGCTGCCGCTATAATTGTGGCATTTGTTATTTATGGGCTAACCAGGCTTACTATAAAACGGAGAACCGCAAACGAGGAACAGAAAATGAAGAAAATTTCACATACAAAGAAGCTTATTTACAAAAACTTGTTTTTCTTCCTTTATGTAACTTACCTAAGCACGTGCTCGAAGACAGCAAACGTTCTTCCCCTCGCTTGTCGCACACTTTGCATTGACGAAGAGGAAAAGCACTGCTACAAGTTCCTAAAAGCTGACTATAATTTTGAATGTACCGGGGAAACTTATAATAGACTGGTAATTGTGGCATATTGTGCTGTTTTATACATAGCATTTCTTCCCACTGCATCCTTGATAGCTCTTTGGAAACAACGAAGGGCGCTTAAGAGCAATGAAATGGAGTCCAGCAATGAAACATATGACGCAGAAGACAAGGCGGCGGAGCTTTTGACAGGATTTCGATTCCTTTTCGAAAATTACAATGCACACTCATGGTATTGGGAACTAGTCGAAACGGTTCGCAAAGTTGTTTTGACATCTGGTTTGATCCTTGTGGGAGGTGAGAGCAGGGCCTACGTGGGGTTAGCTTGTGTCATGTCAGGCCTCTATGGAATGTTGTTTGCCTTAAAGAAGCCAATAGTCGATCCATTTGAAAATAAGTTGATGGTGGCCTCTCTGGCCGTCACGTTCGTTAACCTGGGAATAGGAACTGTAAGCAAAATTCCCAAAGAAGGTATACCTTCCTCTATCGACCCGTACGTGGACAGCATCATGTTCAGGGCACTGGTGTTTGGTGCTAACTCTTTGGTGATCGGGCTTCTTGTGGGTAAGCGTGCAAGTTAAAAATTGATCTGATTCAGTGCCAAAAGATTTCCAAATGCTTGTAAATAAATTGTTTACTTATTTGTTTGTTTGCATGTCTGTCCGTTTGTTTTGTTTTTTGGGTTCGTTGTTTAATCCATGTTTTTGATGTTATAATATTGTAACCTGGGACCCGTTTCTCAAAAGTCCCGATAAATTCTTAGGCCCGTAAAGTTATTTTATGTGAACGATATTTACATTGAAGATTCAAATTTTGTTCGTTTTGAAAGCTAAGCAATAAGCAACAAGTGGGTCTGGTTTGCGAGCTAAGCTACACATACCATTCTATAGATTCTGATTTTAAACACGGACCTGCGCTATAAAAGGAACCTTGGCCTGGCCAAGCCGCCAGTCATTTCACACTTGACACCATCACGTCAACATCACGTGTATCCGCTCGTCAATGGAGAACCGTTACCGGCGCGAAATTCAAATTTGGCAAGCTAAAATATTATATTCATGCTAAAAGGCGCATAAATTCAAATAGTGTTTTTAGTTTTATTTTCGTGAAAGATAAATCCTATACAAGACTGAGCTGGTGACGGTAAATTAGACCAATTTTTTGGGGCAACTTGCTCGCAGTTGATTAGCTTTGATTAGCCGTTGAAGCAGTGATGGTGTGACAAAGGGGGCGGAGCTTACCTTTTATAGCGCGGGTCCGTGTTTAAAATGCAGCTCCCGGCCTAGAAAGTTATCGGGAGTAACGAGAAATGGGGGCACCCTTTTGTACGAACAAAATAAACAAGATGGGTATTTTAGCTTGAAATCAGCTAGTGCAATTGTGCAGCATTTTAATTTGGAACTATGTTAAACTTCTCTTCTCTTGCGCTGTATAAATTAAGGTTGTGAGTTGCATTAACCCTTTCACTCCCAGATTCAATTATGGAGACATGTAGCGTAGTTCTAACTTTTGAGTCTGTGGACGAAATCCTACATTTATGGTGTGACCATTTAAATGAAACTTTTTCGGCAGCACTTTTGCGTGGTACCATTTGTTTTTCAATATTTTACAAAATGCAATTTTGGATTGTTTTTGAATTTCGATTTTTGTTTCTCTCGGGAGTAGGTTAAAGGGTTAAGACGAATTGGAACTGCTGACTCGAATTCCGAATGAACGACAATATCAACCAACAATACATCTCTCATCAGCAGATGACGTTCACGAAAATACATACACTATGATTAAATCATTCCGGCAGCCTGTTGTAGAACTACCAGCAAGGTGATATGGCTGTGCGCATGCGTAAGGAACTAGTCAGACCGCGGGGTTGGTGTAGTTTGAGTGTGTTTTTTTTTTAAGAACTAAGTATAACTACTCAAGACGCATTGTTATCTAAATTTGGCTTGTTGTGATATGTCTACTGTATTTAGCCTGGGATGACACAAAGTGTCCGCTCTAACTTTCTTACATTTATAACCTTTTTAATATCATGGAAATCAAAATGCCATCGATTGAGCAAATTTGGACTTTTTTAAGGACGTTCGCGCTAATTGTTTATGCGAACCCTTACAGCGCACACAATTCATGTCGCAACGTCATGCACGAGCGCGCACCCAAGAGAAGAAATCTTAGCACATAAAGGGCTCTGCTGGTAGCCTTTGCGTTAACTTTGCTTAGATTTAACTCACTTGGATGGTCGATGACCCCATATTATTTTAATAAGAAATTTTCTTTTCCAATTCTCGGCAGATTGTGAAATAATGAACAAAAATTCAATGTAGGAAGTAAAAAAAATTGTGTTTTTCTACCCGCGTGACATCGAATTCTGCCAACTTGCGGCTGTCACAGTTTGCAAATACTGTTGTTTACAGATAAGATTTCCTTTAAGGAGCGTCACCAGTTGATTGAATTTATTTAACATACCTACTCTTATAAAATTTGAATAGAAAGTTATATTTGAAAATTCATTTGCAATATTTTTAGACCAACAGACATTGGGGCCATATACAGTAAGAATGCCAATTTATCAAAATCAAGGTCGTCTTTCAGATATCTTACCTCGGAAACGAAGTCGGTGACCCTCTAATTTTTGGCATTTCTAACACGAGTTACTCGTTACCTAGTTGTAGCAAAAGTTTTATGTTACTAGAAGATTTTCGCGCGAACGTCCTTAAGGTGGTTAGCAATAGTTCCCAGAATTTTCCATCACCTATATTTTAATGGATCAATACTATAATTCTTTATCAGTTGATGCTTCAATAATTATAATAAACAAATGCCCAATCATCGGTGAACAAGTTGTGGTCTCTTTTATGATGTAGCAGGTTACCATAGTAACAGTATAACCTGTTAAAGAGTTAAAGACACCCTTAATTATAGCTTTACGTGCTTATAACTGAAAAACGAGCTGGATGGCCCCCATTTTTTATTATCGAATTGTAATTGGCATGTCCAGTTAAGATACAACTTTTTGCAAAGTTTAAAAAAATTCTGTACGTAGGGTTCAGAGCCACCTCAAATTTTCTCTTTAACAGGTTATAATATTACTATGGTAACCTGTTACATCATAAAAGAGATCACAACTTGTTCACCAACGATTGGACATTTGTTTGATACCATTATTGAAGCATCAACTGATAAAGAATTATAGTATTGATCCATCAAAGTATAGGTGATGGAAAATTCTGGGAACTCTTGCGAGCCACCTTAACAGGATTTCGAGAAGTCCAGAAATCCAAGATAGCGGATCCAAGATGGCGGCTGTGTCAACGTCCCATTTTAGGGACAGCAAAGGAAACATTTTTCCACGTACCATATATCCTCTACTTTTCATTGTCATAGCCCTGATGCTCTTAAAGTTACGAGGCTCATGAACTCACAAAGAAGCCCAGGCTAAATGGACTTAACAGAATGAAGGTTTTGCACTTTGCCTCGCGTTACGAATATGACAAATTAAAAACAATTAAAGACAAAGACCCATTTCTTTTTATTTCATTGCAGCTCAGTACATTATATACCTATATCGTTACATGGCAGAATGGCGCAAACATCCACAATGGTCCTTTTCCTGTTGCCTGGCCTTGCTTTTGCCTCTTAGCGACTTGCAGGGAGAAATCCGTGGATTGACTGGGACGAATGTTCTGAAACATCAACTGCAAACAGGTGAAATTGACATGCCGTCAATGTCCAGGACATTGAAAGACAGTGGAGCAGTCGATTTTGGTCTTGACGAAGAAGAAGAAGAAGAAGAAGAAAGAAACCGTACCAAAAAGACCAATAACAGCAGCGACAAAACTGAAACACAATTGCAAGGGGTCAGCGCAGATCTTCAAAGTGATCACCAACTCGCCGATTGTACGGTCACCATTCATGGGGCTCCAAGAAAGGTTCGCAACACTGCGGTTTAAATTGGGGGTTACATTGCTTTTCTGATATAAAAAGGTTTAACGAATGTAAAAGAACTCAAACTCGGTATTTTGTTGCTTTTTATTAGGGATATTTTTATTCATTTATTTCACTTAGTTTGCGGGGGAAAACGCACCAGGAAACAATGACTGAGAAAAATATCATAATACTCTTTAAAGTGCATGTTTGGGTGGTGCTTGATGTAAGCCTGATTTTTCCAATTTCTTTTGTTTTCAGCACGAACTGCACGTGCTATGCTTCAACTTCTTAGCAATTTGCATATGGCTCTTTATTATTCGACATAGCATTCTAGAGTGCAAATACGCATCAAAACGAGTGCAAATATGACGTTATTACACTCTTCTGACCGCACGCTAGGAAAAACAGTTTAAGTTAGTTTAAGGAGAATATTACTGTCGTTTAACAAACAACTTATTCAGCGAAAAGTTGTGCGATACGGCTGGACATTTTTAGGAGTCAATATTACTTTTTTTCGCCTAAAGGCTCAAAGAAAATAAAAACTGACTTGTAAAACTACTCAGCCGGGTTACACAACTTCACGCTGAATAACCTCTATATACTTGGAGAAACAGGAGCACCTTCAAATGGATTTATTTTAGTTAGGTTTCGGCCTCAGTTTAAACATTACCTGCCGTACATCCAAAAAAAGGTTGCCTTGATTGGCACGTGACACCGAAAAGTGTTAAAGGGGTTATGTCACCATTTTTATTTTAAAAAGCTAAAAGACATATTAATATCGGCATATTAATATCATATTAATATCAGTGGAAACTTAAATAATGGTCCATATTTGTTTCAAAATTGCATTACGAGTATAATGAAACTATAAACAAGTGTCTCTGACTACAGATGGCCAGGATGAAATGGATTGCAACTTGAAAAATTTGGCCAATTTTTTCAAGTTTGTTCAGTGTGTTTTGGAAAATTCGCTAAAAGCTGCTTATAGTTTATTCTTTCTACAAGAATTTACTTGATATCTTGTTCTTTGTGTTCTAAGAGCATTTCGTGTTTGAAGTAAGATGCTCAGTTTTAATTCTAGCACAGTAGTCTGAGACAAAAACGTAAAAACCACCACGACATAGCCCCTTTAACTCAACTGTAAAACCAATATAACCACAACACTGAAAACCATATTTGATTGGAAAAATAGCTGAGCTAGAAGTTAAACTGTAAAATATATTCACATATTAAATCAAGAAGTTGTTCCACTGTTGGACTAAATTAATTCCTGTTAGCTAGAGTTTCTACAAGTTAGTTCCCTAGTTTCGTTTTGTACAAGGAATCTGGGAGCTTCTGTACTCAGACTTTTCGTCTGTTTAAAAAATATTGCATCGTTTAATGACTTAATTCTCTCAATGGATTTCCAAAGACTTCGCGAATACAGTCTAGTTTTTTTCTTTAATTTTTCCAAAAGTTGCAAGTGGCTTTTGTTGTGTTTGTTATGATTTATTCGACAAGTTCTTGACAATTAGGGGGCGCCAAATGGACACGCTTGGAACACACAGGGACAACAAAATCGTTACACACAGGGTAACCAAGATTAGGTTTCTATTCTCCTCCCGTCGAAAGAAACTGTCCGATTACATTGTCCGATCACAACAAACTGTCCGATTATGGTCCGATTACAACTTTGCAAGTAAATTAGAGAAAAATACAGAGGTTTATGAACCAAGCACATTTGGGGAAATTGTTTTAGTTATTGTTATGCCAGAACTCGTTCAATAAATATTAATTGCGTTAATATTGATGAAATCGGAACATCAAGAAAATAGGCTCCCTTTGGATAGTATGTGTTTACTGCACGCTGTTAACTTTTTGGATGTACAGTTAATTCAACCTTTCTTCTTTTTGGGATCTACCCGTTGAAGGCCAACTCTATTAGGGCATGTCAAAAGGTGGATAGAGCTATCCACTGGATAAATCACTATCCAGTGGATGAGCATTAGCAAAATCTATTGTGTTATCCGCTGGATAATGATTTATCCAGTGGATAGCGCTATCCACCTTTTGAACAACCGGGTCCTGGTGGATAGCAATGATATTCTTAACCCATGCGGCTGTCACGCGCGGCTGTCACGCGTGACTGTCACGCGCGGCTGTCACGCGCGGCTGCAGCCTTTATTATCGTCTTGTCTGATCTTCTTCGGCTAATTTTTCATCAATTTCACGTCTTAAAAAAAAAAAACAAAATATTTAAAGGTTCAGAGGTTTAAATATTCGAAGCGTCAGCTTTTCCAGAATTTAGTCTGTAGAAAAGGTGAAAAAGTCTTTGCGTGATTCAGATCTCGTGTCATTAAGTTTAAGCGAATTTGATATGCGAACTCTTTCCGGTTGCCTGGTGGTAAAATTGGATTACATCATTGTTGCAGCTGTCATTCTGGTATTGGCGGTTCTATTGTTAACAACCTTTTGTTAACAAACTTCCGGTTAGCAAACTTCAGGTTAACAATACTTCTGGTTAACAACTTTAGGTTAACAAACTTCCAGTGACACCGTCGATAGCATAGTGTCTACGCGCACATGCGCAGCATACACAAAAGAAAAACAGCTTTTAAAGGTTATTTGGTACACGGATTTTGCATTCCTTTCTTGATCTAACACTCGTTGAGTAGATATAAGACCAGATATGATGGTAATGATTTCAAAATGCTCAAAACATATCCTTGGAAAGGACTGGTAGCTGTTGCGTTACACTCCTCTTCCCTTAGATTTAATTCGCTTGGATGGTGGGGCAGTACGCACAACAATGGCTAACAATAGACCCTAGACCTAAAAACAATAGAGCTGCATGATATACAGGTCCAATGAAATTAAAGGTTGTAAAGAGCTGCGTGGTATCTGTGGATGGTCGATGACTCCTTTTTTTGATAGATTTTCGAAAGGATGTGGGAAATTGAAATTGTTTCCGTTTTTCTATCCATGTGACATCACATCCCATCAACTGTCAGGGTTTCAAATCTCGTTGAACAAGTTATTCAATCGAATTTATCGGGTATCTAATGCCACGGCAAGAGCGAATTAGTCGGTACAGGGTTATCCGCAAGGCATCAATCACCAAAACTGTGGCATGCCTTTTTTTGACATTCCGATTGGTTAGTAACATATCCGCGTCCAAAGTTGTAGCAGCCTTTCGGGTAAATGGCTGCACCGGGAAAATATTTTAAATCTCAAAATGTCACCGCTTCGTTTGTCAAATTTGTTGGCCAAATTTTTCGAAAGACCGTCCAACCTACAAACCCTACAAATTTGTTGTTTCAAAGTCGACATATTCGCCTACAAATCCAGTCCGAGATTTTTGCTCGTAGAGTTTCTTTTAACAATATCCGCCTCTACAGGATATTGCATCACCTCAAAAGACCGCGAGCCAATGAATCAGCAACGCCGCTTCTCGAAAATTACAATAGAATAGCGGAATAAGCGGGAATTTCAGTCATTTTTTTTAAAAACAGTCAAAATTGATGAGGTGCGCGCGGGATAAAATACACCAAAAATTATCCGGCGACGAATCTCCGTTAGTGTAAGCACAGGGTGCCCACACAAACTGTGTGACCGTTGTTCGTATTTTTAAATTTAGAGGAAATGTATGGGAATATCGAAAAGGTTCACTTATCGTAATATACTGCGATGAATATTTACATACAAGATCAAACTAAACATATTTTTACCTGAAATGTTGTGTGGTGTCATTCTTGTAGCTGAAAACGGCGAATTTTAGCGATTTGAAGGGTCCGGTTTTGCATCAGACGTTTACCTGAGCGTATAGTAGAGAGACCAGAGAGGAAAGCTGGATTTTGGACCTCTTCAGCGCCGAGCCGATTTTCACCAAGAAATTCCCATCGCACGGCTTCCAAACCCCGCACCAGGCAAGCTAAAACCCAGAGTTTTCTTCTCGTACCATACATTTAAAATCCGTCCAAAACTCGAAGCGTTAGACCCCAAATAATATCGAGAAATCCAGCATTCGAAGCTCGAAAACACCGCGGCTGGTAAAATGTGTGCGGCCTCCAACAGTCACGCCGTTTGCTCCTTTCTGATTGGATGATAACAAACAATGTTCTTTCATAAATTCGTCTCGCGGGAGGGGAAGCAGGGGCAAATAAGCAACGAACTTTACACTACCTATCCCGGGGTGAAGCGAATGGCGCGTGATGGAATGAGCCCAGCAAGACGCCATTCGCTTCACCCCAGTCTGGTTAGTAGAAAGTTTGTCGCTGCTTATTCGCCCCTGCTTTCCCTCCCGCGAGACGAATTTATGAAAGGACATTGTTTGTTATCATCCAATCGGAAAGGAGCAAACGGCGTGACTGTTGGAGGCCGCACACATTTTACCAGCCGCGGTGTTTTCGAGCTTCGAATGCTGGATTTCTCGATATTATTTGGGGTCTAGCGCTTCGAGTTTTGGACGGATTTTAAATGGTACGAGAAGAAACCTCTGGGTTTCAGCTTGCCTGGTGCGGGGTTTGGAAGCCGTGCGATGGGAATTTCTTGGTGAAAATCGGCTCGGCGCTGAAGAGGTCCAAAATCCAGCTTTCCTCCCTTGTCTCTCTACTATACGCTCAGGAAACGTCCGATGCAAAACCCTTCAAATCGCTAAAATTCGCCGTTTTCAGCTACAAGAATGACACCGCACAACATTTCAGATAAAAATACGTTTAGTTTGATCTTGTATGTAAATATTCATCGCAGTATATTACGATTAGTGAACCTTTTCGATATTCCCATACATTTCCTCTAAATTTAAAAATACGAACGGTCACACTGTTTGTGTGGCCCCCCTGTGCTTTATAGAGGGGATGAAGAACTCAACAAATTTCCCTTGGATTACGGTGTCATAAACCTTCTATTTTCTCTGACACGTATGGAAATGAAAATGGCGGTTGCAGGTTCTTTGGTCCGAGGCTACTTAACAGTGCGTAGCAGAAAAGATTTCATCGCTCAAGAATGTTGTTTATCAGCCATGAAACGATTACTACATCATGTTCACTGGCACCGAAGACAGGAGGCGTGTTTATTACACATGAGTGAATGGCATGGAAACCAATAAACTGCGATCAGGAACTTCTGTCGCCTTTCGCTTCGAAAAAAGAAGGAGCGCCTGATCACACGTTAGGAAAGCAATAAAGTTTCCATTCTTACGATGAGCGAAGTTGCACGAGGATCGGAGAGAATTCGGCTTCGATTTACTTTCAATTCTAACACTTCAAATACGCAGTACCTATGATGTACAATTATAGGATTGATAGTCAAGTATGGTTTGCAAAGTAACAAGTGTTTATGATTTTGAGGTTTCTGAATGGGTTTCTGGCACTCTACTTTCGTAGATGGTTGTTTGAGGTAAACTCATTTAGGAACCTTTTTTATAGGACAATAACTAAGCCCAGTTGTTTGCCAATTTTTTCACCGCTTTCTTTGAATTCAAAATTTGTTTGTGTAAGCGCCATTGATGACCAACCCAAGCGTTAAAAACATGACACATTTCATTGAACATGGTCATTTGATCACTTGGTTGAAGTGTTCAAGGAATTTAGCGTAAAATCAACTAAACCTACTCAACCTAAACCTTGCTGAATACTTGATTTCCAAGGGAGTCGAAGGAAAGCTTCGTTAAACTCCCTTTTGTTATCATGTTTAATGTTTGTTAGCGATCCAAACGCTGCCTAAAATACTTGGACATTGTGACAGGGTTGCAGGTGAGTAGGTAGGGACTAAAAATGAGGCTTTCAAACGAACCTTTCTGCACTGTTTAAAATTTAGCACGCAGAGAGGAACTTCCTCGCATTTCACGGTACTGTGATTCCTTGCCTGAAGTCGGCGGATCTAAGCATTGGTAATTGCGGCAGTTAGGAAGATAGGATGTTCGATGCTGTACCAAAACAAATTTTAACAATTTAATTCCGGATTTAGTCTGACAGGGAAATAACAGAACGTACCATGTATGTTGGTAAATAACAGCGGGTATTTCATGGCCGGTACCTAACTGGATGTAGATATCAATAATATGGGACCATCAGGGGACCTCTCTGGGACACTCGAAGCATCAGCTAAATTCTGGCACGTGTTTTAAACATATTTATAATAGTGAATTTTTATATTTACATTTTAGCGTTGTTTTTCCGCTTACGGCTCCCTGCAGCCTCTAGTGTAGGGATATGCTGTGATACGTTTTGAAGGCCATGTCTTATAGTATATGGTGCGCTTTAAGCTTTGGTGACTCATAAGTAATATTTATTCACTTGTCCTTCTCCTTATTTTGAACCATTTATAACTGAAAATTGACCAGTTTGCAGTTCTTATATCATCAGCCGTTTTGTTGATTTTAAATCTGTTTACAAAAATAAACACGTCAAATTTTACTTCTAATTTTGGCGCAGCAAATTCTTAGTTATCCACTTCTCGCGGACAAGTCAGCTAGAACATGCAACTCCAGGGAATATTTTGTAGAAACCACAGCAACAGCTTCCCAGCTAACAGCGGATTTTATTCGAGAGTGCGTTGGGTAAATCTACGTAGAAACAACACTATAGCTCACAATTTTAAATAAACTAGTCGCTAATAAAGATTATACTACAGATTATATAAGATCGCACGAAAAATCCAATTAACAACATGGTTTAGTTTTTTTGGATATGCCAAAATTTCACTTTGTCGTGAGAGTTAAAAAGGCTAAAAATTGCAAAAAATCCTCTTCACTTCCAACATTCTTAATTGCCGGTACCTGTGATACGGATCAGTAAGAACGCTTTGATTTGTTTTGATTTTTGGTTAGCAACAAGTGGATTTTAATACGCCCTACACGACGTAGTTCATGCTGTGTGTCCCCGCGATTAACACAGGAAGTTGTAAATAATTTTTCTCATTGCAGCACTAAGAAGCAGCTCTCCTTTTGAACCCATTTCCAACAGTAATCTAATTTTTCTGTAGAATTTCAATATTTCTATAAACGGACAGGTTGCGAGAATAACAAAAAACATCAACATCAAAGTACAACCATTTCTACAAACGAATATTTTAATATTAGAAAACATCAGTCGAGCAAATTCAGTTTACTTCAAATTTAGATTATAGAGACTAAAATTAGAAAGTCGCTGCAATTAGAATATTGTATCGCCATCACAGTCGGTGTTTAGCTTTGGTAATCTACGGGGTAATCTAACAACGCGGCCATGCAATGAACATAAGAGGCTACACAGCAGTACGTATTTAAAATCACGATTCACCAAACCATAACCATATCTTAGGCCATTGATTCGGAGAGTCACGTATTTGAACCTGCTTTATCTCCACAATAAAGTACTGTGCCGACAAGAAAACCCTCTGTGCCGACTGATTACCGGGCTAATTGAAACTCGATTAATCCGGGATTTGTGTTACTTATGTTTGTTGTTTCGACCCTTGCCTGTTGGAACCTTTAAATATTCAAATTAGATTTTGGATGACTTTAAAAACGAATAAAATAGCCTCTAATTAGCGTTACGCATCTCGGGGTTGTGCAAATTGTCCCTTGTTGGCGGTATAGCAGGTGGACTTAAAGGGGTCGGACATCTAAGTAAGAGAAAACTCAATCGTGGTAGAAGGGTCAGCATAAATGTAATTATAATATATACGCCAAGGCTGTCTCTGAATCTTTTTCAATCTAGCTTAATTTCTTTGACAGATAAAGATGAGCGAGATGTAGATCGCAAGCAGGTCGCGGGGGTAGCAGCCCGGGGAGGGGTGGGGGGGGGGGTGGCGGGGGGGTATTACTCCGCAATGTTTTAGGTGGTGGGAGTGTTTCGCTGGGACCTAAGAACCCCTACCCCATCTCAGACCTAAAGTTTCTATTTTCACCACCTCATCTCAGACCAAACAGTTAAATTTGGTACACCATCACAGACCGGAAATGAATTTCCGAAGCAAAATTTATTTTTTTTATTAATTATCAGTTTTACTACATATTTACTTCATAATCTTTTATCAAATATTTACGTTTCATAGCCATGGAATTAACATGAGCAGGTACGATTTAAAACATCGGGCAAAGAAACTTAATGCGAAAATTGAACGGAAAAAGTATACCCCATCTCAGACTTTGTGCGCGAAACTGAGACCCCATCTCAGACCTAGAAAGTCAAAAATCCGACCCCATCCAGCGGCACATACCCGTATAGCTTATATATGGGAGTACCCCCCCCCCCCCCCCGGGGGAGGGGGGTAGCAGCCCCAGAGTTTAGGAGTACAAATTGACAATATGCGCCATCTTAGAAGCTTTTCGTTTGATATCGCTAATGCAGGCATTCCACTTAATTCACACATCTCACATGGAGGGCCATAAAATATACAATGAAATGTACACATGATAATCATATCTATGTGGCAGAAATTTTAGGCACAGAATAAGAGATAAGTAAGACTAGTAATAGTTTTTATGGGTGATACTTAGTTGATTTTTCTTCTTATGGATTGAGCCAGAATGTCTGATGATATCTGGTGTAGTTGCATTCGCTGTATTCGTCCATTCAAGTCCTACTTTGTACAGTTTTCTTTTTGGTCTTTTCAAGGGGTTTTAGATGCACTCAATGTGAAATCAGCCTAACGCTTTTGTCCGCCTTCGTTTTTCAGCCCTATATATCGACACACTCTGAGAGTAAAGATGAAACATAGAAGTAATGGTCCGTATGAGCTTTCATCAGAATCGGTAGTTCACTCCTTTAGCTGCATGTAGCAACATTTTCGACCATTACCCACCCCAGTGCTCCTACCCACTATGAGCGAATGTGTCAAAGTAATTGTTCGCTGTAGACCACTGAATGAAAAAGAGCGGGAAATGAACACAAGATTTGTTATAGAAGCGAACTCCTCATTGCATCAATGCAGAATCAAAAAACCTGGAGATGATCCAAAATTATCCAAGACCTTTACTTTTGATGGAGTTTATGGAATTGCAAGTAGCACAGAGACAATCTATTCTGAAATTGTGCGCCCAATAGTAAACGGTGTCATTGAAGGATACAATGGAACTGTATTTGCTTACGGACAGACATCATGTGGGAAGACATTCACAATGGATGGCATTCAAACGCCTTCTGCGCAAAAAGGCATAATCCCTCGATGCTGTGAACACATTTTGAGTAGCACTCACCAGTGCAGTTTAGATACAAACGCTAAATATCTACTGCGCGTATCGTACTTGGAAATATACAATGAAGAGATCAGAGATTTGCTTGTCAAGGAATGCAGGTACAAGCCTGAAATCAAGGAACGTCCAGACAAAGGAATTTACGTCAAGGGTTTGTCCAGTATAACTGTTGATAGCTACAATGAAATGCAGGAGATCCTAGCATCAGGTGGTAAGAATCGATCCGTAGGCGCAACCTTGCTCAATGCAGATTCGTCTAGGTCACATTCGATTTTCATTGTTGACCTTGAAGCTTGCCTTTGTTCTGGTCCAGGAGAGAAGGAAGTGTACCGAGCAGGAAAACTTAACCTGGTGGATCTCGCTGGAAGTGAGCGCCAGAGAAAATCAGGGTGTACTGGTGAACGGTTTAAGGAATCGACGAAAATAAACTTGTCTTTATCGGTTCTTGGAAATGTTATATCTGCGTTGGTCGACAGCAAAACTAAGTATGTTCCTTATCGTGACTCTAAACTTACAAGGCTTTTGCAAGACTCGTTAGGTGGAAACTCAAAGACATTGATGGTGGCGTGCATTAGCCCCGGCGAAAATAATTACGAGGAGACCCTTAGCACTCTAAGGTATGCAAAGCGAGCAAAGGATATTAAAAACAAACCAAAGATCAATGAAGATCCAAAAGATACGATGATAAAGAGATATCACGACGAGATTCAACAGCTCAAAAGAATTATTGCAAAGGAAATTCCTGTTCCGAGTCAACTGGTTACTGAGATTAAAGGTATTTCCTTTAAGTAAAATAAAGTTCCCAGCATTTTCCATCACTTACTTTGATGGATCAATACTGCCACTCTTTATCAGTTTGTGTTACAATAATGGTATCAAACAAATTCCCAGTCATTCTTGAGCAAGGTATGGTCATGATGTAGCGGGTTACCATAGCAACAATATAACCTGTTAAAGACAACTTTAATTTTACCTTTAAGTGCTTATAACTAAAAAACGAGCTCGGCGACTTCCATTTTTTATTATCGAATTGTAATTAGCATTTTAAGGTACAACTTTTTGCAAAGTTAAAAAAAAGAGAATTTCTTGGGAATTTCTTCCTAGAATACAATACTAGATTTTGAATGTATTAACGTGACGCATTGAAGGAAGTTCTCATGGGTTCTCATTTCGGCTTAAATGAATTTTGATCTTTGCTTTTTAACAGAAATAAAAGAAGAATCAACAAGCCTGAGATCATTCACCTACAGCCACACACACAGGTTTGAAAAAGCAGAAATTAGTCAAACAAGTCAATCAAGTCAGATTAATGTAAATGAATATCAAACCCGGCTCGTCGAGACACAAAAACTTCACATTAAAGCCTGCCAAGAGACAACTACTCTGAAAAAAGAACTCGATGAACTTAAAACGCAGCTTAAAATTCAGCAGAGACGACTTGAGTACGAAGCAAGGAAAAATATGCTCGAGGAGCATAAGACCGCTTTAATGTTGCTAAGAGAACGGAGAATAGCGGACGGAGGTTGCGCGCTAGGTGTCAGGAATCTACCCAGGGTAGACAATGGTCAAACACATGCACAATGTCGATCAACAGACGTACCGAAAGTTACGTCATCTGGAGATTCGTCACCGGAAGTGACACCACCAGTGGTTAGACGCTTACCTGGCTATGCACCTTTACGGGTAGAAAAAGCTGACTTAAACTTTGAGAGAGTAAGAACGGAAGCGTCATCGCCGGAAGAAATCCCAGCACCGGAAGTTATCTCAGCACCGGAAGTGCCTGTCATGATTTCGGTTGCAACATCAACTGATGATTTAGATGAAATGGTCATGGAAGCAGATGTTGCATTTAAGAATGAAAATAAACCGGGAGATGAGGAAAATAACTGGAATATTCAAGAAAATATGTTATGTCGAGAAGAGGCTGAGGGTCGTTCAAGAAGCGTGTCACCGTACACTGCGGAAAAAAGGAGTTACGCAAAGGGCGATATCATTTATTCACTGGATGAAGAGGTGAGAAAAATTTCCACGGCATAGTATGGTATGTAGCTATTAAACTAAAATGATTGCAATTAAGTGATTGCACGTATTTTCACATTCGTAGTTGTTCTCATATTGTTATTTCCTTAGGCAAAATACTTTACTCCACAACGTCTCTCTCCACCCAGGTATATATATATGAATAGCGGCGAACGGGATGCTCGGGGTAACCCTGCGATGGACCAATATTGCATGCAATGGGGAAGGTTGATTTATGCAACGGCAACCGCAATTTAAGCTAAGCGTGTTGTTGTCCACTTTGATTCATAACGACGTAACCCTTACCTACATATACATAAACAATGGACACCCAATTTGAAACTACACAATGGACTACTAAACAAATTAAAATACGAAAACTTGAATAAAGTAAAAAAGATTGTATCTGTTCACGATGTTTTACACGCCGCTTTACTAACCTGCTATTAACTTTCTTTTAGGGTCCGGTACATTTTGGACTGTGCTGTCTTTGTCCTGAAAAATCATTTTTCGGCGAACGATTGGAGGAATTTTTAAGACACAAGCAGAAACATTCTTAAAGAAAAGGACAAGATCCTTTTCACTTTTTTTAGAATAAAATATGACAAATTTAAATAATAAACAGTTTGAACAAGTGGTAATGTGGTTTATTTCAACTTCGTTTTAACACAACAAGTGGCTCAAGTAGTTGATTAGCACAGTTGGAAGGGCAACACAGTGCAGGACAGGAAGTCGCGAGTTCGATTCCTGGCTAGACCACCAACCAGGGTCTTTGAATAACTGGTTAGATCCTGTCCGTGTATTTCTGATCCTCGTATTTATCCTATCAACTATATAAAGCGTTGAAAAGGAAATCTTAAAAAATTTAGGCTTGACCGGAATTCGAGCCAGTGAACCGGTGAAATAGGCGAGCGCACGGTAGGTAAAACCACAGGGTGAATGAATAAGACCAATTTAGTCCATCACATCTCTTTCACGAGCACAGTGACATATGTTTTTTTATTACTTTTTACATTTTTACAAAACAATTGCTTCGTTCAAAGGTTTAAAAAAGTCGTTGGTCAACTTTCATTTTTGAGGAGTTGCCTTAATAAACAGCTCTATTTACAGTCAGGCCAATCAAACTCCAGCGATATGTCGGATCCATGTACGTCCATTTGTGACGTTCACCACTTTGTATCCCTTGATGGTGGTTGATCAAAAAATTACCTCTATATTTGTCGGTTAATCCCATTTCAAACACCCTAAAAGACCCCTTCGAGATATATCCCAAACAACAATGCCAGTCCAAAATTTCCGAACACATTGCGCACAGAGTTAGAACGTTAAAACGGCGACAGGGGAAGGTGGGGTAAATTGGCAAATGCCTCAAATTTTCGGACCCTTGGGGAAATTAACAAGAAGAGAAAGCATGACCCTCGGCGTGTTTCCTTGATCCTCCAAGTTAATATCAATGCATATACAACTGACATTTTCGCAAGTTGTCTTGTTTTCTATTGCTTTAAAAACTTGCTTGGATTTACACACATGAAAAAGGGATGAAAAGATACGTTCCATTACTGTTAAAACTCCTGGCGTACACGAATATGTAATGTTTACTAGTGCCGATACAACACGGACGCGAATGTAGTAAACAACTTGTGAAATTAACATTCCAGATACAGCTCACAGTAGTTTATCTAATTTACATTCCACATACAACTCACTAGTGGTTGTATCTAATATACATTTCAGATACAACTCACTAGTGAGTTGTATCTGATTTACAGGGTAACCATGTGATTGGAATGGCTCATTTCTATTTGCTAGTACCCTTATGAATTATTAATGAATTTTACAAAATATAATACAGAGCAAACTTAATAATGTTTACTTAACACTGGCCAAAATCAGGCACCATCACAGACAAAAAAGATCAATCTATTCACTCGACGGTTTAGAATTTCGGCTTCTGGATAATATTTTAACAGACCAGGGCCTAGGGGCAGCAGACACATAACAAGATCGCTAGACGTTTTTTTTTGGTCTGGTTAATATTTTTGCTCCAAGAAGATGGATTTCGCTGTAAAATCAGCCCGAATTACGGTCCAATTTGACTCCTCTGTGCCTTTTGCAATTGCTCCTTACAATGCGCGTTTAGGGTAGAACCAAAGAGATTCCAAAAAAAAATTATCAGCATCTATAATGTTCTACAAGCTTGAACTTTGTTTAAAAATAGATTACCGCATTTATTCGAATAAACCCCGGGCGTACAGGGGCGTAGCCAGGACTTTTTCAGAGGTACGCACAATCGCTGTTTTTAAACACTTCCCCTACCTCCTCCCCCCACCCTTAAGTCCCAAATCTTTCTTTTTTTTTTTTTCGACTTTTTCAGGTACGCACGTGCGTACGTGCGTACAGGTAGCTAGGCTCCTGGCGTAACCTGGGCTGCTTTGGGGATACGTTAATTGAAAACTCAATGTTAAAACAGGGAGTCGGATATACGAAACAATCGCATGGCATTAAATGTCTTCTGACAGTTGGATAAGAAATGTGTGTTTTCAAGTGGGCGTTTATTCAAGTAAACACTGTAAAATGACTGTCTTAACAAATCAGCTTAAAACCTTAGGTTTTTCAAAAGATTACTTCCTTAAGTGGTTAAAATTATAAAACATATTGTCAAAAACAAGCTGTGTTACAAGCGCAAATAGTCTCTCCTACACTCAGACGGTTTTTGTCGGAGTCGATCTGCATAAAAGGTTTAACAATTTTTTGAATGACCCTAACCCTAACCCGAACCCTACCAACAACATTTTTCCACCTGTTCCACCACTAAACCTCAACATGACACATTGAACCAAATATTTTGACTTTCTACAAATTTCTCCAAAATCTTCAAAATGGTACTTCCTTAAGCTCATGCATGGTGATATTATTAGTTGCAAAGCTTTAAGAGGGATATTGATATACTGACTACAATCCCCGACAATACTTTTGGGACGCTCTAACCTTTTCTTGGCCGTCAAGAGAAATTCTTGCTAAATCCCCCCTTCCCCCCATCACAAAGTTGATTTCGGTGCTAAAAACTAGTTTTCTCCAAACAACTTTGTCCGACGGGGAGGGGGAGGGGAGGGGATCGTTTCTACTAACCCTGTGGCAGAAATGTTTTATAATTCTTGATCCGATTCTTGAAGAAATATTTAAGAGGGCACTTTTATTGAAGTGTCCCAAAGACTTTTGTCGACAATTGTAGGTAAGTTTCCGTAACAAGTAAAGTGGCGTTTTCAAGGGTTAAGCGTCCGCAATAGGCGGAAGAACAGCCGTTAATGGTATTTCATCTTTAAACGATTCTACGTACGGTTCATCTGGAAATAGCCTAGCCCCTCCGGGGCTCAGTTGTATGAATTGGGCGAAGAGAGACCACAATTTCTTCAGGTCTTGTCGTAGTTTCTTGGCACCAGTCTTGATCACTTGGACCCTCAGGAATTTGAGACGAAGTGGAAAGTTTGGTCCTCGTCGCTTGGTGCTGGCTTTGCCACCAGATGACAGCCAAGTGACATTATCCTCCGCGCATCAACCAAACTCGGCCAGTACCTCGCTCGAGAAGGCCAGTCACTAATGGTTGGCCACTCAGTGCAATGAAAGCAAGGAGTAATGTCAGCCTCGAAGAGGGGTGCAATATTGATCTTCATAGCTGATCCTTTGCATTCGAGCTTAATTATAGGAGTAAACTCAGACATTCCACAACAGCATGATACGCCAGGCAGATTTAATACACGCGTGTTTTCTATGGCAACTTTGGCTTGTTCTCTGATAAGTTTTGAGCTGACACAGTTTCCTTCAAAGCCAGGAGTGAGTGAGGTTAGTTTAGCTTAACCAGTAAAAATGGCATCATCGGTTACAAAAGGCTCAACAAAAATGTCCCTTGGCCAGAAAAACTCGCTATATCTACCGCAGAACAAAACATCACGTCTAGGTTAGTAAGCAATGTCTTAATTAATATTGAGTTCTGTAAACCACAACCTTTAGGCTTAAAAGACAGCATACACGGGATTCCGTATCTTTCCATTGCACTTCCTGAGATAAACTGAAATGTTGTTCTTTGCATCATCCCTTCCAACTCAGTCTTAATGTCGTTCAAAAATAGTAAAGCCTTTTCTCTGAACTCTTGTAGTTCTTCTTCTGTTAGAATTTCCTCGTCCACTGACAGGAGAGAATGTTTCGAAGAGGTTTAGAGTTTCTCCCAGTAAAAGAGCATTTTCTGTGACTACATGCGACAGGGAAGCAAACAATCTACAGACAGAAAAGCACACCAAAATGTTACATTTACCCTTGTGTTTCCGAGAATACAGAAAGTGGGAATGTTTTCATATACAGAGCGATAAAGAAAACAAAATCTGAATGTTTTTGTTGTTGTTTCATCAATTACATCAATTATTGTATTATCATTATAAAAACTAATTATTAATTGTCAGTGAATGCGATTACAGACCAGGTATTTATTAGGCAAGTACCAGACTTCTCCACTCTTCATAAGACCAAAATTCCAGTAATGTACAAATGGTTTTCGAACACCACAAAAGTATAGGCCCTGTCTGAAGTCATGTGGGGGGACAGTTCTGTCCCTAACCTTATTATAGCGTATAGATGCAAGACGTTAATTAGAAAAGTAAATGCGTTTTGTTATCGTATCTTATGCTTGGCCTTCGTACTATACACAACAATTGGTTCATACCAAGCCTCGTCGTATCATGGCAACACAAATGACCAGAAATAGCCAAGCACCTAGTAAACCTCCTTAAAGTGAATTGTCGGTGAAGCTCATCAAGCCGTTCAACAGTTGAAAAAGAGCGAATGCCACTGCAATAAATGTGACCCATGCGATGGCGCCCTTTATGGTCTTTATACCACAAAACGGTTTCATGGCCCTCTAAAAAAATGAAAAGCAAAAACAAAATCTTAAAAATGGGTGGGTCCCCGTTACGGAAACGCCTCTTTGGTGGACGCTCAACGCTCAAACAATAGACCACTTTCAATATATTTAAATTCATACTTGGCTCCGAGACTTGGGGGAATAAAACAAAAGAAATGACATTGAGGTTCAGCGTTGAATTATTCATTTCTTTTGTTTTATTCCCCCAAGCCTCGGAGCCAAGTATCAATTTTAATACATCGAAATTGGTCTATTTGCGTTAGATTCGACTGTGGTTAATGTTAGCTAGCTCCGACAGGGATGTCTATGCTGTGTCTTTGGCAGGTATTCTGATATGAATTGGCAAGCTTTAAGGTAAGAAGTTTCACAATTGACAACAACAACAAGCAATAAAAATGTAGTTTGTGATAATCGGTATTGACATAAATTAATATTTTGTCGACAAGGAGCAGAGAACCGGGTACTAGTGTAGTGCGCAGGGGCTCACGGTTCGTGAGTTTGAAAAGTGTTCGTTGATAGATTTGTGTCATTCTACGGTCAGCCTCGCCGCCTCTAGTACTGTTCAAACAAGTTAACTTTCGTCTTAGTTGTTTATTGTAATACCTTAAGATTTGTTATCGGCAGTTTTAGCCGCATTTTAGTCGTTTGTTTCTTAGTTAAAAACACCTTAAAACCCCAAAGGTAGCACCACTGCATAGGTTGGGGGTACACGGTCCCTATTTTTTCCAACAGTTGGTTTTTTGGGGTTTACGTGTCCGGCTCTGGTGCGCTTAGAGTTATCGTTATTATAGTTCTTCGTCAATAACAAAATGTATCGTGGGCCTGGCCGGCCAACCTAGAGTTATTGTAATATTATAGTATAGTATATTATAGTAATATTGTAATACGATAGTCCTTTGTCAATAATAAAATGTATCGTGGGCCTGGCTGACCAACGCGCCCATGCCTCAACCTTTGAGTGTGTTCGGTTGTGTAGTGAAGGCAAAATGTGAGAGTTTTATATAGTTTTGACGACGAAATGAAACACTCGTTAATAGCGTATTTATGTAAAAATTCAAGCCTAACTTCAAGGATTTCATGCCACTGTCCACGGATGATTGAATATTAATGTAATTATCATTAGATATCATTATACCTGCCATCTTCAATACCTAACATAAGCGTAATTATTTGTTCTTGTATTTTACCGTCGTATTTCTTCGATAAAGAGCTGGTGTTGATAAATTAAACTATTTAGCATAGAAAGAAGAAACAGGCCGAGTTCTACCAACTTCCTAATTGTTAAATATATTTTGTTATTTTAAAATGAAAAACAACCTACAACGATACAAGAAATAGACGTCGAGCATTTTGGACTCAGGTGGACTGTCAATTCCCTCTGACAAATCATTATACTTTATTTTATTCTTAGTTAGCTATTTGTAAAATTAAAGGACAAAATTAAAAAGCTCCCAACAAAATCTCAGCCTGAGAATGTTCTTACTACGTTCTTAACAGCTTGGCCAATCCCAGCCTAAACGTTCTTTGAACAAGAAAACGCATCTTAAGGTTACATTATACGAACTATGTACTAAGGACAAGAGCGGTTTTCACTTGGGCGTCGAAAGTAATTTCGAAATTGCATTGATTTTGCATTGCTCCGCTTTGTGATTGCCTAAAAAATCTCGCGTCACTTTCTCAGCTTATCAGAAGTAAAATCAAAAGCAATCGCGACTTACGCGCTCATTTTTTCCCGCGTTTGGCGCCGGCTATCGTCGTGTATTTGCTTCGAGTCCTGATTGGTTCACTGCATCGTCTGCGTCTGTTGTGATGTACGACACTCAATTGAAAACCGCTCTATCTCTCGAACTGGACTTAATATGAGCATTTAAGGCGCAACAAGTAAAACCATCTATATACATCTACACATCTACTTGCGGATATCACACCAACTGTACTAAAAACTAAAAAAAGCTATTATCAATATATACAATACAGGAGTTAATGAATAAAAATGTAGCTAAATGGGATAAAAATGTCTATAAAAATAATATAAAATAATAATATAAAAACTTAATAGCTCTTAGTTAAGTGACTAAGTAACTCTGATTTAAAAGTAGCTAGGAAATTTGACTGCACTATATCTGCGGGTAAACTGTTCCATTATCTTAGAGTCCTTGCATATAGGTCCTATATCAAAACATCTTATAAAGGCCAATACTTAAAATATTTTAATTAGTTGAAGTATGTCTTCAACTAAGTATTGAATGGTAGAATGCGTTAATTACAACTTATGATATCGCCGCGCTTGAGGTGTTGATTTTCCTATTTTGTTTTCTTGGGCAAAAATCGTAAAATCCAACTACAGCTACTTCAAATTTCAGCCGAAAACCACCAACTGCCACAACAGCGATGTTGTTTTGTCCTCAAAGACCGCATGGATGTATATTATTTTAAAACTCTTATAACTGAAACCTCTCCATAAAGGCCACTTAAGGCCACCTACAACGATCTACAACCGAGAAGATATGTGCCTTAGTAAGTGTGACTGTAATTTCAGCGTCAAACAACAGCGCTCAACCTAATCTCAGCGACAGTTTTCTCATTACATTTTTAATGTTTTCTCTAAAGTTTATTTTGGGACAATTTGAATACAATGCCAGAGTGCAGCAGTCTCGCACAATTACCGATGTTGTTTGGTCTACCGCATTAAGAAAGACTCAACAAAAATGTCTATAGAATGAAAAGAGAGGTCTCTTTCGATCATTTCCTTGCGCAAAATCAGTGAAACGTACAGTGTAGTACCTGCCAGCATTCCATCCCATCTAGCACACGCTAGAGGAAAGAGGAAAGCAAAAAACATCACACGGTGGCATCATTTTAATTATTCTCCGTTGTTTAAGTCAGTCCGTAATTTATGCTAATCAGTGCTTAGTATAAGTTCACATAACGTTTGGAACAGTAAAAGTAAGAAACAGGAACGCAACTGAGCTTTGTGCTATTAAAGCGCTGGAGTCGAAATACAATTCTATGATATCAAATGATAACAACCAGTTTGAAACAAACCTTCAAGCCTGGTTTTCACAAGCGACATAAGTATAAGCATAAGCATGAGTATACGCGGAAGTATAACAGCGGTTTCGTCCAGTGAAAACGGGCCCGGCATAATTGTACAGCTATTTCAATTAACGTTGTCGGATGAAAAAGGCGAAAAGCCAAGACCGCAAGGTAGTGTGGGATTTTTATGCAATGGCTTTTAACCCTAACCTATACTTCCTTGCGGTCTTGGCTTTAAGCTTTCATCCGACAATGTTTATTGAAATAGCTGTAAGCATAAACATAAGCGCAAGGATAAGCATAAAGATCAAATAATCTTCTGCTTATATCAACGTTCGTTTTCACTTGACGCAAATTCTTATTATGTTGTTAGTGAAAACCACTGCAGGCTGAAGTGTTAAAAATTGAGCAATCAAATGAAAACAGTTTCCAATTATTCAAGACTGCCAATAAAAATACTTGGATAAAATCCTAGAAGAACAAAATTGTCATCTTACCTCACTATTTCAGTAGCAGGCAGTCGTAACAACACCTTACATCAACCAGTTGAGACACACTGAAGTGAAATATGAATGAGTCATGCTTTTCACTGCGGAAGTTACAGCTCTATTTATTATTCATCCATGGGTCAAAAAGTACTCCCCTCCCCCTGGAAATATTCCGGATAGAGCCGTAGCTAAAATTGATCAGCTCATCAAATATTATAATCATGCCATATTTGTTTCATTCAACCCAAAGGGAGTAGTAGTTTCACTATGAAGCTCAAAAAGCACCCTCCCCTCCCCCTGGGTCCAAAACGTGCAACCCTGGAAGAATTCCGAAGAATTGAATAACTCATGGATACTATCACTGTGCCAAATTTGGTGTTTTTAATCCAAAGGGCGCCGTAATTTTACCATAGGAATAAAAAAGTACTCACCTCCTCCCCCCTGGGTCCAAGAAATCATCGAAAGACCGCAATGTTAGTTTTGAGACAACATTTCTTTATTAGACTCTTTTTAGAGAAAATGTTATCAACTTTCATAACAGCGAAAAAACGGTTATTGTTAAAAATGCAAGGTCACTATATGCCTTGGCAAAGGTCATATTGAGCTTTTGGCTCTGTATCTGTAGCAATATTTAAAGTCTACAAATTTTTAGCCGAAAGCTAATATAAAAACTATTCAAACCAAATAATTCAAACCATGTTTAACCCTTATTACGCGTCCATTTTAAGAAAAAAAACTGTATTCGCGGCTTACTGTGTCTTGTATTGCAACAGATATTTCCACGAAACAAATTTTCACTCTCAGGTGTATTTTTTATTTAAAATTTTCATTTTTTATTTTTATATAACAATTTTTTTTTTAATTAGGTGTATTCACTTAAAAAATTATTTATTGACAATATTACACTACTCAGTTCAGCAAAACCTGGCTTAAATGAAGCCCTGGAGTCTATGTAAACACAGAGGAAGAAAATAGGAATTAATGATTGCAAGCTACATGTTGCTTCTACTTAAATAAAGAACAACTCGAATGCTGATTTTCAATTTTCTAAAAAAGCATTAATTTTTTGTTTAAATGTTACTTTAACTCTTTGACTCTTAAACGCACATTTACGCGCGATCCAGGGGTATACACTTTGTATCACTTGCACCTTTTTCGACACGTCATCTTTTTGACAACCATCCGATGCAGCGAAAGAATGTCTTTAATTAGCATGGATGTCTGAATGTATAGAGGATCAGTTTAATATTTTCAGAAATCTGTATAATCTTGCAGCAGAATCCAGAATACACGAAGAATCGAAGAATTTGGCCAACTCAACGATTGCTACCTTTTTGGGGAAAATATCGACTTTTTTCGAAGCTGAGCTGAACCCTTTTCCAGAAGATCAAAAAACTAAATAAAAACACTAGACAACGGGCTCGATAACGCAAAAGAACTATTTCAAAATTTTGTCTTCTGCGCATGCCCCAATTAGGATTCTGAGAAATCCGCACCCGGTAAGAAGGAAAACTTAATGTTCATGCTATAAACAATGTTTTGGAAAGAATGGAGTTATTATGACCAAATGGAGGTCTAAAAATGGAATTTGTGGCTTTAAATTGCGCTCTTTGGTGAACATTTAGGAGCCAAAAGTGTTAGGCACCATACACCGTCTATTTTCGAAGTTTACATTGTTCTACATGACAGTCACTATATTCTTTAAAAATTATATAATAATGCCGAAAATAATAACGTTATACATTTCCAAGTAAACCTAAATGCAACAATGCTTATATGCAACATTCTTCTTACGCAATTCGGCAAAAAAAATAAAATAAAATTGTTGTTGTTACAACCTGTAGTCCTATGAGACAACATAAACGGGATTCCGTATCTCTCCATTGCGCTTCCTGAGAAGATAAACTGAAATGTCGTTCTTTGCATGATCCCTTCGAACTCAGTCTTGATGTCATTCAGATAAAGTAAAGCCTTTTCTCTGAACTCTTGAAGTTCTTCTTCTGTTGGAATGTCCTCGTCAACTGACAGGAGAATGTTTCGAAGAGGTTTAGAGCTTCTCCCAGTAAAAAGGCATTTTCTGTGACCACAAGCGACAGGGAAGCAAAAAATCTACAGACAAAAAAGCACACCAAAATGTTAGCTTTACCCTTGTGTGTTTTGAAAATACAGCTAAAGGGAATGTGAACATACATAGTGATAAAGGAAACGAAATTTGGTGGTTTTGTTGTTGTTTTCATCAATTATTGCATTATCATTATTATTAATTGTCAGTTAATGCAATTACGTTTATTAAGTTATCTATTACGCAAGTACCAGACTTCTTCACCCTTCATGGGACCTACGCCTCTGCTGGCGTTCGAATGGTTTTCGAACACCACAAGAGTATAGGCCTTATGTGAAGTGGTGTGGAAGGGACAGTACTGTCACGAAACTACTTATGGCTTATCTCCTCCTATGCTTGCCCTTCGTTCTATACACAACAATTAGTTCATACCAAGCCCTGTCGTATCATGACATAAGCGATGACCAGAAATAGCCAAGCACCTAGTGCACCTCCAGCAATTGACCAAAACGTTTTTGTACATTCCGTTTCACCATCTTTGCAGTTGTCGTTGAAGCTCTTCAAGCTACGCAGCAGTTGAAGGAGGCCGCTAGCCACTCCAATAAATGTGACCCACCCGATGACGCCTTTTATGGTCCTTATACCACAAAGCGGTTTCATGATCCTCTAAAGAAAATGGAAAAATATATAAAAGTATTCAGTGGGTTCCCGTAACGGATAGGTCTCGTTGGTAGACACTCAATGGTGAATGTTAGCCCGTCGGGGACTATAAGAAGATAAGAAGCTTCACAATTGACAACGACAACAAGCGTCCTATTTTTTAACAAGCGATAAAAGTAAGAGTTCTATTTAATGAAAAATTTTAATTAAAGTTTAAGAAGATATTTACACGACGAATTGCGACACTCATTGAAAAGTCGTAGCGTATCTGTGTAAATATTACTGAATGTTAATCTAATTATTATTGGAAAGCATAACACCTGCCAATTTCATTCCCCGACGTACGCGTAAGCGTTTTTCTAGTATTTTACTGTTGTATTTCTTCAATAAAGAGCTAATGTGGATAAATTAAACTATTTAGCAAAGCTGAGCCTGGACTGAACGTTTGTTTTCCTTTGGCGATTCGAGCATCGTTATTCAAAATTATTATACATGTTTGCCATTTTAAAATGAAAAAATTCTTTGATAAATCATGTGAGACCAAGTTTTTTATGCATTGTAGCATTTTGGGTACAACTGGACTGTGGATTTCAGTCCTTAGAAATAGACCAAATTATGTTCCATTATTTTTATTTAGCTCATTGTAAAAACAAGAAGGCAAATGAAGAGGTCCTTAACTAACTCTTTCGAAGTGGACTTAGCATGAGCATTTAAGCGTCAAAATGTAAAACCACAGGTCCTATATAAAAAAATTATAAAGGCCAATACTAAAAATGTGTTTATTTTCATGATGGTTTTTTTAAAGTATGTCTTCAACTAAGTATTGAATTATAGAAAGCGTTAATTTAGTCTACCGCATAAAGAAAGACTCAAAAAAATTATAAAGGCTTGGACAACATCAGTGCGAGACTTTTAAAGTGTGGCGCGCGTTCCATTTGTCCCTCGATTACCAAGTTACTGAATCTCTCTATCTGTACTGGCAATTTTCCTGAAATATGGAAATGCTCGAAAGTGACTGCACTTTTCAAAACTGGAGATAGGACAGATGCGTCAAATTATCGTCCAATATCTATTCTGCCAACAATGAGTAAAATTCTGGAAAAAGTCGTCCATTCCCAATTTTATGACTTTTTGAATTCAGAAAACCTCATTTCAAGCAAACAATTTGGCTTCCGTCCCAAACTGTCTACAACATCAGCTCTCACCAGTTTTGCAGATGAAGTCTTATTGCATATGGAAAGTGGAGAACTGTGCAGTGCAGTATTCTTAGATCTGACTAAAGCATTCGATACAGTTGACCATACGATCATGCTATCTAAATTGTCAGCTTTCGGTGTCTCGCCCAGTAGCCTAAATTGGTTCGAGTCTTACCTGAGTCATCGCAAACAGCGGACTGCCTGTAGCGATGCTGTGTCTGACCCTCTCCCGGTGACCTTCGGGGTGCCACAGGGGAGTATTCTAGGACCGCTTCTCTTCTTGGTTTATATTAATGACCTTCCGCTAGCTATAAAGAATTGCGAGGTGACTCTGTATGCTGATGATACGGTCCTGTACTACTTTGCTAAGGAACCACACCTGTTAGAGGAGGCACTGAATGATGATCTCTTGCAAGTTGCCCAATGGTTGCATGGAAATAAGCTAACTTTGAATCTTACCAAGACGAAATCAATGATCATAGGCAGTAATAGGAAACTTCTCGGTGTTTCCTCTTTCTTATTATCAATTTTTGACACTGATATAAATTCTGTAACAAGTTTTAAGTATTTAGGAGTTATATTGTCCTCAACGTTTACATGGTCCGACCATGTTGAGTATATTTCATGTAAGGTTAATAAGAACCTTGGCCTTTTACGTAGGATTAAGTGTTATTTACCTCATAGTGCCCGGTTACTTTTTTATAATAGCTTAGTGTTACCTATTTTTGATTACGCTGATTTAGTCTGGGGAGACAAGGACAATGTTTCACTCATGAATGAATTGCAAATTCTGCAAAACAAAGCTGCCAAGTTAATATTGGATAGAACACCTTACTCATCATCTACTGATGCATTAACAGTCTTAAGATGGCCGAATCTTCAAGAACGTAGGAAATGTCATCGATGTATATATGCATACAAGTGTATTAATGGCCAACTTAATCATTCCTTGAACATTGTCAAAAAGAGTGATTTGCACTCTTACAATACGCGGAATAACGATACCATCAAGCTACCCAGAATTAAGTTTAATTGGGGAAAACACCGTTCCCATTATCACTGTTACAGAGATTTTAACGAGTTAGATAGAACCATAAGAAAATCAGCAAGTCTTTCAATTTTTAAGAAGCATCTTTTTTCTGCTTTCTATAATTAATTTTTTTTTTACGTTAATTGTTAATCTTTGTGTATTTTGTACATATTTTAATATCTTGATTTTAGTTTAAATTTTTAAAATTTTTATATTTTAATTCTATCTTGTAATAATGATTTATATTTAGGACCTCTATGAAAACCACAGTTTGTGATGGAGTTTCCTAATAAAAGATTGTTATTATTATTAAAAGAGAGGTCTCTTTCGAACATTTCTTTGCGCAAAATCAGTTAAACGTAGTACCAGCCCACATTCCATTTATCTAGCACATGCTAGAGGAAAGAGGAACGCAAAAAAACATCACACGGCGACAGAATGTTTCATTCTTCTCCGTTGTTTGCTAAGTCCATAAGTTATGCTAATCAGTGCTTGTTTCAGAAAGGTCACATAGCGTATTGGACAGAGAGTGAAAGTAAGGAACAAGTACGGTTGATCTTTATCCAGCACGATTCATGCAACTGAGCTTTGCGCTATAAACGAGCTGGAGTCGAAATACAAATAATAACAACGACTTTGAAACAAGCCTTTAAGGTTGGTTTTCACTAGCGACATAAGTAAGCATGCGTATATAAGCATAGGCGTGAACATAGGCGCAAGGATAAAAGCGCTCACGTCCAGCGAAAACCGGCCTGACATAGTTGACATAAGCATCGATCAACATAAGCAAAAACGCAAGCATAAGGATCAATCCTATGCTTATGTCCATTTTCGTTTTCACTTGATGTAAATCTTATGGTTCCGCTTGCTGCTTATGCTTATGCTTACTCTTATGCTTATGTCGTTAGTAAAAAGCAGGCTGAATTAGTTAATCAAATCAAAACAGTTTTCAGTGGTGTTCAAGATTGCTAATAAAAATACTTGGCTGAAATCGTAGAACAACAAAATTGTCATCTTACCTCACTATTTTATAAGGAGGCCGCCGTAACAACACCGTCAATCAACCAGTTGAGACTAATTAAATGTACATGCACTGAAGTGTAATATAAATGAGTCATGCTAGCGCTTTCATTGCGGAAGTTACAGCTATATTAATTATTCATGCATGTTACCCTGGGTACCGGAGGTTCTCTCGAAGCCTGCTTTCGTGACAGAGGCGTTTATTATGAGTGAGATGAGAGGGCTAGGAAAGCCTCTGGTACACAGTTTAGGATAGGTATGACAGTAAGAGAAATTAATTCTTATGTAATAGCTAACAATTAGAACAGTGCCGCCTCTTGTGATTTCATATTGATCTCGAAGACTTGCTGATCCTTGTTATTTTATATTTTTGTGCTCGCCCTGGAAGATTAAAAATGCAGTGTAAACACGTCTTATATTCTTAGTTTCTGAACTCTTCATTTGAACTTGAATTTGCCTGGTCCGCTTCAGTGTAGCTTAGACGCCAGGCATATTTATTAAGCTAGCCCCCTTCTCTCCCCAGTCCCCTCCCCGACGCCTGCTCCCAGTCCCCTCCCCGACGCCTGCTACGCAGGCTATTATTAAGCGGGCCGTCATAACCGCTTCATAAAGTTCACGTTTTTAAAGCGGGCCGTAGCCATTTATAGCGACATGAAGAAACACCTTCCTTTATTTTAAATTGTACAATACAAAGAGTTTTTCTATAGAAATGATTCGAATTTGGTCAACGAAATCCATTTGAATTTATTTTGAGCTTGACAAAACAACGTGTCGGCACATGCTTTTGAATGATGATGCAATTCATGACAACAATAAAGGCACGGGACTTTCCCGTGAATCAAAAACAACAACAAATTCAACGCATTATACGTCATCCAGTTCTCTCTTATTTCAAACAATGCGTATTTATGTCACGCTAAGACATGTTTTAATTCCTTATTTTCGAAACAAAATTTGGTTTATTTGAACTTTTGCAAATGTCTATCACAAGCTGAGTATACAAACTGGGACCAAACGGCCAGCTTTTGAAGTCTAACGGACTACTTGTCTTCTATAAAATCTATATCAGCAAGAGAACATAAAGCTTATGTTCTCTTGATATCAGAGAGATGTGAGGTGGAACGCATGCCACTGGCATTTAGGAAACGCCGATGAAAAAAAAGCGAGATGCTTAGGAATATTTTGTGGTTAACTAAAAATATCTAGCTCTGTCCTCATGGGCGCGATAGGGCTGATTGGAATAATGCTGAAGAACTTCTTCTTTTGTCAACCAACAAGTCGTGGGAGTGTCTGCGTTCCGCGTGGGATATCTTTCTCTACTGCGTTTGTTTCATCTGCGTTGACCTTCAACTATTCCAAGGCTTGCGCGTCCTTCCCGCTGAGAAGTCGTGGTTTATCACCTAAAACGTCCACTACTAGAAAATTTACCGTGTGTAGTATTCCTTTTTTATAACGGAGGGTCACTTTATCGGGAAGGCAAGACGTAACGGTGCATACAGACCACCAGCTTTTGGAAACAATCATTAAAAAAGTCCCTCAACAATGCTTCTCGAAGGCTGCAAAGGATGATGCTTAAATTGAAGAAAATTCAGTTCACCGTCCGGTACAAGAACGGAAAAGACCTTTATGCTGCAAACACTTTGTCTCGTGCAGCCGCTGTTGATCATGACCAGGAATGCGAAGTATTGTGTTTGAAATGGGCGGAAATGGATCTTACGCGAAATCGTGTTACAGCCGACACACTGAAAATAATAAGACAAGATACCGCCAAAGACCCTGTTCTAGCAGCTCTTCGCACAGTTGCAATGAGTGGATGGCCTTGTAAAAGGAAAGTAGCACCAAAGGAACTAAGAGTTACTGGAGAGAGAGGAGATCTAAGTTTATGATGGTATCCTCTGTAAGTCTCATCAAGTCATTGTCCCAGTACCTAAGCGAACGACCGCAAGAGCCCGTCAAATTATATGACATACCCATTCGACCATGCATGGTCAAAAGGACTTGTGTAGATCAATTTCACCTAGATGGCAGTTATTATCGCGTCATGGTCGAGCACTACAGCGACTTCTTTGAACTAGACCCTCTTAGAATAACACTAGCCAGCACAGTTGTACAAGCCATGAAAAGAAACTTTGCTCGTCACGGAATTTCAGACGAGTGCCAACAATTTGACAGCCACGGAAGCTCAAGTTTCGTTCAAGAATACGGTTACACCATCACCATCACTACCACTACCACTACCACTACCACCATCACCATCACCGGAGAAATGGAAAGGTCCCTCCTAACACACCGTAAAACAGCTCAGCAGGGATACGATTACCCGCCAGTATAACGACTGATGTCTACAAGACTATGGGATCCTACCGGAAAACATCCCTGCAGGTCCCAGTCAACTCGTTCCGCAGGTAGCGTCCCCAAGTTTGGTAGAGCAAAACATTGCAAAATGGAGGTACAGATCGAAGGCTCAGTACATGTACAACAGAAGGCATCGGCACCGTTCTGAGAGTTTTCCAAAGAAAAAATGTGCGTGAAAGCTAGTTCCACTAACAAACAACAGCCACGGATCTATTGTGAAGTAGTTGAAAGACCTGCACCAAGATTCTGCTTAGTGAGCCTACCACTCATACCATGGCAGTCCGATAATAATAAAATGATAATAAAAGATGATAAATAAATAAAATGAAATAAAATGAAAATAAAAATATAATAAAATTATAATAAAGTAATAAAATGATAATAAAATAATAAAATAAAATAATATGATAATAAATATGATAATATGATAATAAATAATAAATAATGATAATAAAATAATAAAATGATAATAATAAAATGATAATAAAATGATAATAAAAGACTGGACCGTCTTGAAATTGTTTCTCTACGCTCAAAAAGTGAAGGTGAACAGGACAAATGGACCAGACAACGCCAGTGTACTAACGGAACCAGAATGCGCGCTACCGGAAGAACTCGGACCCCACCGTTCAAGGAGAGAACGTATACCAATACAACTACACTACTAACAACACAATCACGTACCCTGTCACATGTCGTGAAATTCAGTTTTTGGACACGTCAACGGATGATTTACACGGCGGACCAAGGATTCTCTGAATGGGGAAGTAATTGGGCTTTGTCAGAGGTTTCAAATATCGAGAAACGTATCCCGGAGACCGTGAAAACTTCCAATTTGAACTAAGAAGGGCCTGAGTCGCAATAATGATTAAGGAGCGTAGACGCACTGAATATCCCCCTGGAATTGAAATTTTTTTTAAAATCTCCCAACTCTAAACTCACGATGACACACTGAAACAATAAAAAGGTCAAAAAATACATTGTGTTGCATATAGGTAATCGTTTTACTTTCGTTCTAAAGAAAAATGGGTAAATATTAGATGAAATGTGTTGTCATGGTTACCAAAAGGAAAAATAGAAAAATCACAAGTGGTTCTATTTCCCCTATTTAGTGAATGGTCATTAATTATGGGAGGGGGTGGCAGGTGAGAACTCCCTAATGGTTTTAGTTTTTTAGGACGCTCACAAAGACAAGACAATGACTTTTTTCAGGACGTCCCTTGGTGTTCCATCAGTGACCTAAGTCACTGTTCTACATGGAAGCCGAGCAACTAATAAAAATAATAGCAAAGAAATTAAGAATAAATTGATACTCTAGGGCCTAACAGATGAAAGCTCTCGTTTAAAGGCCGACAGGATTTTTCTTTGCTTTACCTTGTTGGAAAGATTATTTCTAAAAGTTCTTTTTAGATACCGTGCGGCATGAAATTCTCGCGGGAGTTTAATTTCGCCGATTGCCGATTTTTTGGCGTTGCGCGGAAACACATTTTCGCCAAGTAGAGTTTCAGACTTTACCGCTGGGATCAAATTTTCGCAGATCTTGGGCAAGTTTCTGTACGGTATTTCACGTACGCAGCTCACCATGTCTGCTCGATTTTCACAACTACAAGAACAGCAACCCTTCTATTATTACCTTAAAAATGGTGTCCCTTCGGACGACCCATTTTTGTAAACCGAACAGTTCCCATGCACAGCAGCCATCCATTGTTTGCTTTTAGACAAGAGAAAGTTTTGTTGTCTAAACTTATAACGTTTACCAAGAGACCGCAGGGACTCTTCGTTATCAGATGCGGTTGTAAAGACGAGTTTGCAATCAATTTAAGGTCACTTAATTGAAATTCATTGATCTGAATAAATGGAATCATTTTTGCGGATTTTTTTTTCGCTAGAGTCTAATTTCTCGGAATATTATTTTCACAGATCACGTTTACATTTTGCTGTCTTTGGGAATATCACTGTTGTTTTTCCTCAAACATATCCAAATCATCCAAGCAAGCCAGAGACAGTCCATGCATTGCTATATCCTTAAGATTTCAAAAAATGTCTAAGTTTTGCAGTGGTCACTTCATTATATATAACTGTTCTTCTTATGATGATGCATTTTTTTCCGTCACTTTACGCATCCTGAATAAGAGAGAGAAACTCTACTAGGGTCCAAATGAATTAACTTTATCTTCATCTGGACAAAGCCCATGCTCCTTCTGGGAGGAAAGGTTTTCTTCATTGGGAGGTAAACTGATGTCCGTTACATCAGTAGACTCGTTCACAGGTGACTGAAATGAAAGATTCCTAGGATCCTGTACTCGTGTAATGGCATTTTCATTGTCACATACACATATGGCAATCTCATCGTAATCAACAAGAATTTCTGTACTTCCTCGGCGGGTAAAGTCGTCCTGCGGCACACGGACACAACACGACGAAAGGCAACAGCAACCATCATCCAAGATAAATGGAGACGGATCCTTTTGAATTCTTTGCACTTTCTTCGCAAGCAGCTGAAGCTTAGCGGGCTTGATTGAAAACAAATTGATCGAACTGAACCAATGATGTGTGCATTTCCTTGATCCCAGAGCAAATTGAAGCTCCGCCAATAATGCCAGAAAACACTCTTCGATGTTATCCTCTGCCCAGAAGCCAACTGGTAATTTCTCTACTGTATT
The DNA here is from genome assembly GCA_022457155.1 of Cladopsammia gracilis. NCBI lineage: Eukaryota > Metazoa > Cnidaria > Anthozoa > Scleractinia > Dendrophylliidae > Cladopsammia > Cladopsammia gracilis. Next base: position 439,239 of record JAJGOT010000294.1, read on the forward strand.
AAGAAAAATAGTTTTAATGTGGTATGAACCAATTTCTGGGACAACTGGTTGAAGATGGTCCCTTAAGATGATTTTCAAGGCCAAGTAGCATTTCCTTGCCGTGTCTGGCACGAGTTTGGAAAGCTCGAGTTCTGCCAATGAGAACGAGAATCTCCAGCTTGTTTGGTCCTTGTCGCTTGGTGCTGGCTTTGCCACCAGATGACAGCCAAGTGACATTATCCTCTGTACATCAACCAGACTCGGCCAGTATCTTGGTCGAGAAGGCCAGTCACTGGTAATCGGCCACTCAGGGCAATGTATACAAAATGTGATGTCCACCTCGAAGAGGGAAGGAATGCGAATCTTCAGTGCTGGTCCTTTGGAATCGAGTTGTATTTTGGGAGCCCAAATACAGCATGGTTTACCAGGAAAATTGGCTATAGGGGCATTTTTAACAGAAGCTTTGACACTATTCATGATGTGTCTTGAGCTGATTGAAACCGGTGCTTCGAAAGCAGGAGTAAGAGTGGTGAGTTTGGCGTATCCGATAAATCTAACACCATTGGTAAAAAGAGGTTTAACGAGAACGTTCCCTTGACCAGAAAAACAAGCTTTATCTGACGTGGAGCAAATCATGACGTCTAGATCAGTATGTAGTGGACCAAGACTAAAAGCTGCACAGGTTTTATCCGACAACATCAACGGGATTCCATATCTCTCAACTACGCTTCCTGAAAAGATGAACTGAAATTTTCTTCCTGTCATGGTCTTTTCGAGCTCAGCCTTGATGTCATGCAAATAAGGTAGAGCTTTATCTTTCACCTGATGGAGTTCCTCCTCTGTTGGAATTTTCTTTCCAACCAACAAAAGAATTTCATGAAGAGATTTGGAGCTTCTGCCAGTAAACACGCACCTTCTGTGGCCACAAGCGACAGGGAAACAGGTAGGCTGAAATGTAAAAATCAAAATTGGTGTTATATTAACGCTTCTGTTCAGATGAAAGAAAGTAGCAATAAAAAATTGAGGGCTGGACGATTTAAAAATTCTCATTAAAATGCAATGGCCTGTGATCTTCCAAAGTACGTTTAAACCGGTTTCGTGAGTTTTAATCATAAAAAACATACAACGTTGCAATTTGGAAAGGAAATATTGTTATTTCTAGTCCCCTAGGTAACAAATCGTAAACGCTTGGTTTAGGTTTTCTTAAGGTTTTTATAACGGTTTTTTTTAGAACAAACAAAAGCGTTAAACGTCGCTCGAGGCGATAGCTGAGTGCAACTCTAGCTTCTTGACAGCTTAGCAGACCCTCCCAAGTGCATCATAACTCCCCCGTGTGGTTCTCAATATAGTGGTTTACACGTGAGACTTCGTCCGAAGGGGTTCCCCTTTTCACTCTCACAGTGTACGAATGGAAAGGTAAATTGAAAGTTTAAGTATTTGAAAACGTCTGAAAAATAGACTGTAAACTAAAAGGGTAGCAAATATATCTACGTATTAGAAAGGGTAGCAAAGATTTGGCAGAAATTAAACGCAAAGATTACGCTTGCGGCCGTAAATAACATTATCCTGGGTGCTAGAGGCTTTTCTCGTGCTCTCATATATATCTCACCTCCGTCCGCCCTCGTTGGCAAAATATTAAGGCGGTACAGTTCTTTTAATCAGTTTTCCTGTTTCACAGCGTTTATGTCACCCCGTATGCGACGATCTTATGCCAGTTGGTTTTTGAGGTATAGGAAACGGTTACAAATTTTTCTTACATATAGTGAAAGGGATATCATTCTGATAAAGGTTGATATGTGAAAGGATAAGGGTTTAATCCTGGGAGCGGAGCCTCCCCTTACACGGAAGCATAACTCGCTAGTGCACAGCTATGGTTTTTACCGTTTGTTTTATAATATACTCTAAACACAGAAAAAGTATTTGTTTTCAGTTCTGATACTGACGTGCATGTCTTAATGTCTGGTTTTTTTTTTTTATTACTCATGCGCGAAGCGGCGTGAGTTTAGGTTTGCCCTCCGTTTTCCTTTTTATTATTATTACTAATGCGCGAAGCAGCATAAGTTAAGGTTTGCCCTCCGTTTTTCTTTCTTTTTTTTATTGGTGTCACATTAGTGCATGCAAATTTATGCACGCATATTTTAGTTTCATAACCGCGTCGTCGCTAAACGACGAGCCGATTCTTAAAATTCTGTCGCATCGCCTATAGCCCCGGGTTTCCGCTTTTCCCTTCGCGGCACAATTTCACTTGGTACATTTGTCATGACAGCACTTGCCAGTCGATATCAATCGATGCCAATCGATATCAATCGATGAACTTTTTTTGTGACTATCGATTGGTCATCGATTGGCCGATACCAATCGATGTCAATTAACTAATTTCATCGATTGACAACGATTTATCGATTGAATTTCCGATCATCGATTTCATCGATTGGTAACGCCGGGTTTGGAAGATGGCAATATTTTTTCATCTACCGGAAATCGAAGTCTTAATTGTCAGAAATAGACAAAGTCGCCGCTCTCTTTACTTTTTCGGTAAGCAAACGAGTACTAAATGCCGTTAGGAACCTACAACAAGCCAGATTGGACGATGTGATATGTTTAACTGCTAAAATCTACGCAGTGGACGATGCGCTCGGTTCGAGCAACTCCATGGCAAATGACTGGTCACACAATAGACCTCTTTAGCTTGTATATTTTGTTTTCCCAATGTAGGTCATGTGATGTTCTCAAGGGAATTTGTCCTTTGTCCTTTCATAAATTATGCATACATATGCACGTGAAGAAAACAAAATTTAAAAGAAACAGTTCTCTAGGGTAACATCACATGATCTACATTGGGAAAACAAAACATACAAGCTAAAGAGGTCTATTTTCAGTTGATAATATAGTTCATTCGCGTTGCATCATGGGATACCTGAAAAATCCTCCTTTGTCAACACTGTACCTAGCTGACTTCCGGTTTCAGGAATGACGTCAGTAACGCCACTAAAACAACGTCTCGGAAGCGTCACACAGTTACGACGCCAACCCCAACCCACACTGCACTCACATTACTCTTCAAATTACATATTTATAAGGTTCCAACGAATCGCTGGTTTCCTTGTGGTAGCCTTCCTTATAAAAGCAATTAAAAATAGAAACGTGGTTTACACAGATGCGCATTAAGTGCAAGGGATAATTCTTGGGAACATGCGGGTTCTTATCTTCTTGTTGCGTTACAAAACTTGCTGATTTCTTTATGTTACATTAAAACATATGACAAATGTTTCTTACGCATGCGCATGAACATACGTTTTAATTAATTTGGTCTTATTGGTATATAAGTCAATCCTGTACTTCTTCCATCGAGATGAACGTTGCTTTTATACACAGCATACAGCTTGAGGCCGAATTTGTCGAGTTTCTGTAGAAATAAGAGCTTTTTTTAAGGTTACAGTGTACCTTCGGGGGTGTCCCCAGTATAACAGCTCTAGCGTCTTAAGATTACACTTAATATACCTAAACCCCGATATCAAATTAAAGCTTATAGAGCTGGCTATCTAAATATGGAAACCATTTGGTAATAAAATGAATTGTCGAATTTTTTACGACCTCTAAATTCGAACGTCCGAATCAGCTTTAAAACGCTATAACTCAAAGCGATTATTGTATTTTGCTAATTTGATTTGTTCTCGGGTTTCCGGACACGAAGCGCTAAAAAAACGTGTCGGCGATTTCCCATATTCAATTGCAGTGAAAAGTTACAGAATATTTTCGAAAAAGGGAGAAAAAAAATTGGAATGATCGCACGGAAATGGCTCTTGACGAAAAAGTTTTCAGAATTAAGAAATTCGCCGATAATTTTTTGTTTATTATATGTTAGCCTAGCTTCTGTCCAAATTTGAGGAAAATCGAACAAATTCCCTTTGAGTTGTAGCTCTTTAAAGTGTCCCCAACAAGCGAAAAATTAACTTTGAGAAAACAGCGCTTAAAAAAACATATCGCTTCATAAACAAACTCCGCCCACAAAAGTTATACCGTCATTTCTCCGTCAATTTTCACAATTTTTGGATAATTTTTTTTTGGATGAAAGTTCGTTCTGTAAACTTTATTTTGATGCCAAAAAAAAATTTTCAATAAATTTTCGATCTGAAGGTACACTGTAACCTTAATAAGAGCTCTTCCGAGGCTAAATAGCAAAACATCGATCTCTCGCGCTTGTAAGCATATTAGCTCATATTAGGAGTATCAAATGGTCTTTACGAGCATTTGCGAGCATGCGAGTCTGTGTTTTTTCTTGCGAGCACGAGCAGGCATCAAATTTCTCTTGCGAGCAGCGAGCACTTTAGAAAAAAAACAACAGGCGAGCAGCGAGCACTTGGAAAAATTTCCGCCAGTAGCAATCCTTAATTTTTTTAATTTCACATATGTTTTATTAGTGTGCGCCTAGTAGTCTGACTGACAGCATCGCGATCCAACCAATTATAGCTAATTATAGTAATTGTGCCACCTTCGATGCCAAATTACATCAGGCTGTCACTTAACACCAGTAGCTTCTAGCTGCCTTTAGTAGCTTCTAGCAGTGTGTTTAAGCTAGTTGTCAAGCTTTGTAGCTCTTTGTAGCATGGAAGGTATGTTTTTACCTTATCATAAGTGGTTTAATATTGACTGAAAATGATTCAAAGCAATGTAGCTTTTTCTAGCTTACTCTAGGAAAGTCAAGGCGCTTACATGGATCAAACAAGTCTGGAATACCATTTGCAACAATACAGACCTGAATGGGTCAATCCAATTTCAACGTCCTCTTTAGGTTATTATACTTCCTACCTTCTTCGCGGCTGCTCTAAAGGAAAAATTCGTACGTGCCTTGGTTTAAAAAAAAATTAAATTTTATGTCAGTAGAAAGCTTAATAAAGGAAAACTGGAACAAAATCTGATTAGAACTACGTCTAAAGTCAAAACGCACCTGTACGCTAACGACCCCGAAGAGTGTCTCACAATCAATTACGAGTTTACCTCTCTGGTGGAGAGACAATCTGTGATTGCTACCGTTGGAAAAGTGTAATTTACAGATGAAGATTTTCATATCTATTTGCACTAATAGCTGTACAAAGAATGTCTCGAGCGTACGTACAAGAGGGGTTGAAGAAACCGATATGGATAAAGAACAATTTGAGCAGGAACATGATCCTCGTGTCAGAAGAACCTCTTTTGAACGAACCATTCCAAAATATTGATCCCTCAGACGAGACATTTGCTCCGGGCGTGCGCGTTACCAAAATGAACTACTGCTCATAATTATGTATGTATGCACTATTGTTTTGCTTTTGGATTTCTATTGTTTTGGCTTTTGTTTTAATTTTAAGAACGATATGTATAACTAATGTATGAGGTTAAACGGAAATCTTTCCGGCTGAAAAGCGCAAAATGACGTAGGTTTTTTCGCTCGAACCAAAGCAAATTTCCCACCGAAATGTTAACTGGATTCCAATCTTTCCAAAAGCGAGTGTGGATGTTGACATTGCGCTTGTTAGAACGCTTAAAGCGATGACGCGGGGTCAAACTTCATACAAGCCTTTATACGAAATTGCTCACGTCAAGGTAAAAATGACGAGACTTTTTTTAAAAAGTTATTAAAATATTTTAACGTTTCTAGATATAATAATAACCATATTACTGGAGTCCGAGTGTGGATTTCCGAAAAGTAATTCATAAATTGCCAGGCCATGCATTGACAGAAGAGCATGCGAATAGATACAGACTAATAGAAGCCAAAATTGGCTCAGTCGAAGCACAGTGCACTAAAAAAATGGCAAAATGACGGGATTTTGTTTGCTCCAACTAAATCATATTTCCCATCAAAATGTTCACAAGATCCCAGCCTCTTCAAAACCGAGTGTGGATGTTGACATTATGCCTATTAAAATGAGTTATACCGCTAAAATCGATGGCCGCGCGGTTGAACTTCATATAAGCTTTTACTTGACATTGGTCACTTCAAGGTCAAAATGACGGAACTTTGTTTTTAAGTTATTAAAATATTTTAACGTTTCCAGATAGAATAATAACCAAATTACTGGAATCCGAGTGTGGATTTCCGAAAAGTTATTCATAAATGGGCGAAATTGTGATTTTCCCTTTAAAAAATGTCGTTTTCGCAGTGATTTTAAGGGTCAAATTGGGGGTCTGGGGACGAGTTAAAAAAATTAGAGGCAAATGTCACCCAATTTTTTGCCATGATAAAAGTTCCAAAGCGTTTTTTATTGAAAACATGACCTTAAGTCACTAGGCGTTTATCTACTCCATCAGGATAAAATATAAGTGCTTTGACGAGGTCTCGAACTAGCTAACTTTTTATTGAAAGTCCGACATACTAACCACTCGACCATCGCTCCTCAACTTAGAAAAATAACTCGAACTACTGTAATCCTGTAGTTTTGGTATGTTTAAACTTCGTCCAATTCTTGTATGAAGTCCTGAAGTCAGTTCAGTTTAGCCCCTCAAGCATAGAGTTAAACAGCAGCTGACAGCAGCCCATCCTTACGACATCAAACAATAATTAAAGGAACTCGACCATGAACTGACGTTGTTCTACTGAAATTAATTTGCCAAGCAGATAGCTACGTCGATGATATTTGAAAGTGAATTAACGAAATGCATGTCATGGCTTTTCAACACCAACAACAACAAACAAAAATTTATTAGACATATAAACTTAAATACAGTTGCCCTGCAAATTAGCAAAAACGCTATTCGAGGCAGGGAAAAGTAATGTAATTGAAAATAATAAAGGTAAGACAATATAACAATACAGAGGCTGATCTGTAGAGTTACAGATTATTTTAAAACTTTAGATAAAACCATGATATTGGTGGCAGACACAGGAAATAAATGAAATATGCAAATTATAATTACATTTTCATTTGTTTAATATCACAAAGTATTTGGGGAACATCAATATAGGCTCTGAAAATGCATCCAGCTACTTCTGTCGTAATTTGCATATGTTGGCCGCGCGCTGGTTATCCGATATTTTTGGCTCAAATAGGACAATTTTGAGGTAAGAAAAAATAGATTGCGCGCTTGACCATAACTTAAATTGGAAAATTATGAATCAGTGGAACATGGACTTCATTTTTTTGGTATAAAAAACAGGTCAAAAAGTTCATTTCATAGCGGCACTTTAAAAGTAGCCTTTTCAAATCTAACAGAAATAATTCACGATTTGAAAAGTATTAGACGAGTGTGCATTTGATCGGGAATCAATAAATGGAATATTCAATCAACGTGTCTTATTGTCTCATGCGCGCGAGTGTAGGCTACACTTGGAGCCTCTTGTTACTCGTGCGCGAAGCGGCATGAGGTTAAAAACTGGGCTCCGTTTTTCTTTTTATTATTATTATCATTATTATTTTTTTGTGTGTGTCACGATTTTGCATACAAATTTATGCACGCATATTTTAGTGACCGGGTCGTCGGGTCACCAACAAATTCTACAAAGGTCTACAAAAATGGCTTCCGTGCTCGGCATGTGCTTGGTTTTTAAAACCGTAGTTTCGTGTCATCAGATTATAACTCACATTTAAAATATTCAAAATGGAAAGAGAAAGCTTTAAAGAATGCCCAGAAGCCGCTATAGTGGAGAAAAAGGAGAGCTTCAAGCGACTAAATCTTGCTTCGAGGAACTTCATACGCTTTTATCAGTGCGAGGCCGGGGCGATCAATACCAAAGAAGCGGAGTTTTAAAGAATTTTCAAACAGACGAGGGACTTTACTGTAAGAGAAATTACAATTTTCGGTGAGAATTTATATTAATATCAATTTTTGATGCACTTTTTTTTTGTCTTCTCGTTAGTTTTGGAGAAATGTTTATAAAACATTCTCAAATTCAGTCGTAATGACATCTGATATTTATATGTAAACAAAACAAGACTTAATTTTATAGTTCTAACTTCACACGCGTCGCCTAACACACAAAGATGTAAATGTATGTTTTGCAATTTTCATTTCCAAATCAGTTTCTAGGGCAACTTTCGATACAACTGGTGTATTTTATTCGAAAATTAGTCATACTAGTAATTCTAGACCGAGTAAACATTTTTGTGCGCGGTCGCGTAATTCTTTTTTTGAGATTCGCTAAAATTGAAAAAATAGCCCGGTCGTTTGCTGATTTCATTGCTTTTAAAAGTAGTCTTTTCAAATGTAGCGGAAATAAGTCACGGTTTGGGAAATAAAAGACGAGTGTGTATTTGATCGGGAATCAATGAATTAAATATTCAAAGCGAGTACAGAAAACCTGTGTTAGCATGTTCTTTAATGTGTCACGCAAATTTCTTTTAGGGGGAAGGAGTGCGTGACCCTTTTAAAATAAACCGTAAAACTTTCTCACGCAAGCGCATGAGTGTAGGCTACAATTGTATCCTCTTGTTACTCATGCGCGAAGCGGCATGAGGTAAGGTTTCGGCTCCGTTTTTCTTGTTATTATTTTTATTTTTTGTGTCACGATTTTGCATGCAAATTTATGTACGCATATTTTAAATTGTGCACTTCTGGTTCATAGATTTGCTACTACACTTCCTGTTTAGTGACTTCCGGCTACTCTCACTTCCGGTAAAAGAGCGTTACTTAAGTGTCACGACAGCGTCTCCTACTTTATACATTAGTAATGTTCACGTTTGGTGTATATAAGACTTAGAAGAATCACTGGCTTCATTGTGGTACAGCCTTCATTTCCAAACCAATCAATAGTAAACAACGTGGTTTGCTGGAACGATGACTGAACGAAAGGAGTACTCTTCGCCATGTCGAACATCTTCTTATCATGTTTAAAATATATCATAAAACTTTCTTACGTATGCGCATGAGTATAGGCTGTTTGGAGCCTCTTGTTATTATTACTTATGCGCGAAGCGGCATGAGGTAAGGTTTCGGCTCCGTTTTTCTTGTTTTTATTTTTTGTCACGATTTTGCATGCAAATTTATGCAGGCATATTTTAAATTGTGCACTTCCGGTTCATAGCTTTGTCATTTACACTTCCTGTTTAGTGACTTCCGGCTTCCCTCACTTCCGGTAAAACAGCGTTATATAAGTGTCACGAAGCGTCTCCTACAACCCTACTTACATTTCTAATGTTCACGTTTGGTATATATAAGACTTAGAAGAATCAATGGCTTCATTGTGGTACATCCTTCATTTCCAAAACATTCAATAGTTAATGTGATTTGCAGGAACGATGACTGAATGAAAGGAGTAACTCTTCTCCATGTCGGACATCTTCTTATCACGTTTAAAACATATCATAAAATATAATCAAAATACTTTCTTACGCATGCGCATGAGAATAGGCTGCTTGGAGCCTCTTGTTTTTATTATTTTTTGTGTCACGATTTTGCATGCAAATTTATGCACGCGTATTTTAAATTGTACACTTCCGGTTCATAGCTTTGCCATTTACACTTCCTGTTTAGTGACTTCCGGCTACTCTCACCTCTGGCAAAACAGCGTCACTGAAATGTCACGACAGCGTCTCCTACAACCCTACTTGCATTACTAATGTTCGCGTCAGGTATATATAAGACTTAGGGGAATCACTGGCTTCATTGTGGTACAGCTTTCATTTCCAAAACAATCAATAGTAAACAACATGGTTTGCAGGAACGATGACTGAATGAAAGAAGTAACTCTTCTCCATGTTGGACATCTTCTTATCTTGTTTAACATATATCATAAAACTTTCTTATGCATGCGCATGAGTATAGGCTGTTGGGAGCCTCTTGTTATTTTTCGTGTCACGATTTTGCATGCAAATTTATGCATGCATATTTTAGTTTTATTATTAATCAGGTCGTCGGGTCACCTACAAATTCTACAAAAATTGGCTGCGCGCTCGGCATGTGCTTGATTTTCAAAACCGTAGAGTCTGAACAAACATTTAAAATATTCAAAATGGCAAGAGAAAGCTTTAAAGAGTATTCAGAAGCCGCTATAGTGAAGAAAAATGAGAGCTTTAAGAGACGAAATCTTGCTTCGAGGAACTTCATACGTTTTTATCAGTGCCGGGCGATAGTTCTTCTTCGGAACTGCAAAACCGAAGAAGCGGGTCGAGTTTTAAAGAATTTGCAAGCAGCCGAGGGACTTTACCGGAAAAGAAATTACATTTTTCGATGGTAATTTATGTTGATATAAATTTGTGATTGACTTTTTCTTTGCCTCTCGTTAGTTTTGGAGAAATGTTTATAAAACATGCTCAAATTCAGTCGTATTGATATCCATGATATTATGTAAACAAAACAAGACTTGAATTTTTAAGTTTTAACTTCACTCGCGTCGTCTTGCGCAAAGATATCTGTATTTTTTGCAATTTTGATTTCCAAATTAGTTTCTCGGGCAATTTTCAATACGCAACTGGTGTATTTTATTCGGAGTAGTCATACTAGTTATTCTAAACCGAGACTAAAAAGTTGTTTTTGTGAGTTTTTATGCACTTTAACAGAGTCAACAGACGGTCGCGTAATACTGTTTTTGAGAATTGCTAAAATTGAAAAATAGCCCGGTCGTTTACTGATTTCATTGCTTTTAAAACTATTCTTTTCAAATGTAACAGAAAGAAGCCACGGCTTGAGAAATATTTGACGAGTGTGGATTTGATCGGGAATCAATAAATTAAACAGGAAATTAAATTAAAATAAATTAAATTCACAGCGAGTACAGAAAACGCGTCTCAGCGTGTTCTTGAGTGTGTCACGCAAAATTCGTTGAGGGGGGACAGGTGCGTGACCCATTTAAAATAAACCATAAAACTTGCCTAATCTAATAAGTTCATACCAATGTCCGTCTTAATATTTCGACTGTTATCAACAAAAGCACAAAAACGACTGCGGTAATCCCAACAACAATGCAACTTGTAACATCCTGTGCGCAAGCTAAACTGATCCTGAGGAGTTGGATAACCGGGTAAGAGATGATACCAAAGGAGAACAATGCGATGGCACCTTTAATCGTCCTTACAGAACCACAACACAGCTTCATGACTCACTAGAAAGGTAGGAAAAGAACAACATGAGTTTGACACTTTTTGTTCTTGTGTAGGAACTGAAGTGAGGTCGGGGGGTTCTAAATAGTTGCATTACATAAAGGGTAATTATTCGCTGAGTGTCTCAGAGTGCTCACCATTTGTCAGCCGGCTGGGCCGGTCAGTTCGTGAACAGAATGTACCTTTCTGAAGTCCTGTTGTTACAAGTCCATGAAAATAATGCACACTATCTACGAATCGACATGGCATGCCAATGTAAAGCCCTATAGAGGTTTTGCACGGCAGCCATGTTGCATGGCAGGAACAATAGATTCTTTTCCCTATGGGAAAGAATGTTCTTTCTAACACAAAACGTTTTCATTGTTCCTCAGTCATGTCCAATACGCCATGCAACATGGCTGCCGTGCAAAACCTCTATTGGGCAATTTATTGGAAACAGCGCTATATAAATAAATACTATTGTTTTTACTATTTACATATTGACCGGCCCGACCGGCCAGTTTTTACAAAGAAGATATGAAAAATGCTTGAGGAAACTAATTTCGTAAACTATGCAGAATATTTGTATTAAGCGTTACAATTTAGCTTTCGTAATCAAATATGGTGTCTTTGTAAACTGACAGTTATAAATCTTACTGTATTGTAATGCACTTATTCAAAAATGATCTTTGTTAATGTGTTGTTGTGGAAAACAAAATAATTACAAAAAATGTATATAAAATAAATACAAAAAAATAATGTATATAAAATAAATACAAACGGTTTTCTTATACGATTCCCATAAGGGAAATGTTTCGTATTGTTCACATATAGAATAATGCTACGAGAAAGCAACCCGGCGAGAGGAACACAGAACATCTTCCGCGAAAAAATGCGCGCGGTAGATAAAAACTAGATTACTTTTATGGTCTTTTATACCTACACGTTTACCCTTCCCCTACGAAATATTCGCTGGGCGCGTTGAGCGAGTGCAACGTTAGCGTTTTTACATTAGTCTCTTGGCCTTTAAACAGTCGTCTTATAATATTTCGACTGAAAAATTAAACCGACGTTGGTCCACGTGGTGTATAATTTTATACCGATGAATATTGGGTGACAATAGCGCTTGCGCACTATTACTAAATATACATGGACCCCCACGTGACTCAGACAAAGTTTCAGATACCACGCAGCTCTTAACAACCTCTAATTTTATTGGACCTAGGTATCACGCAGCTCTATTGTTTTCAGGGCTAGGGTCCATTGTATTATTTGTTCTATTGTTTTATCAGCAAATCAGAGAAAACCTTGTAAGAGCTGCGTACCTCAGCTCCAAGGCTTTGTATTATTTATGCTAATCAGTGCTTGTTTATAAGTTCACATAGAGTTAAAGTAAGGAACATGTACAGTTGAGCAGTCTATCCAGCGCGGTTTATTTATTAAGCAACTGATCTTTGTGCTTTGTAACCTTTGTACCTAAAAAGCTATGTTTTTGAAAGCCGAAACCCTCGAATGACAAATAATCGCGTGCAGACCCCGGGGTGCAGACCACCGAAATACATGCGCTTCTCACATGATTTTTTAATCACGCGACTAATAAACGAAAGGTCGAGATGTTTTAACCCTTTCACTCCCAGAGTCAATTATGGAGACATGTAAGGTAGTTCTAACTTTTGAGCCTGTGGACGAAATCCTATAGTGTGACCATTCAAATGAAACCTCTTCTGTAGTACTTTTGCACGGTGTCATTTATTTTTCAAAATTGAACAAAATGAAATTTGGGATTTTCTTGAATTTTGATGTTTGGCACTCTTGGGAGTTAAAGTGTTAATAACGCGATTGGGAGCGAAACACGGAAGGGAATTTCCCCAAGATTTAGATCGGGTTTCACAATAATCATTCAACAGACTAGCTCATGCTAGATGATTTAACTGTAAGGACTTGTCACGCTACTTTGAATGCCCCTTGAATGGTTTTCCAAAGTCCGAATGGAGCCTTCACATGATGTTTGAATCGATAGTATAATAAAACGAAATTATAGAAAGGAATAAAGAAGTTTAGACGGGATAAAATTTCCAGTAGCTACGTTGTCGTATTAAACTAACCGAACAGGCGATAACAAGTCAGAGAACGTGCTTAAACATGCAACAGAAAGAACATATTTCTGACTCTGAGAAAATACAGAAGACATAACACAAAACCAAGATATAGAGGTAAGTTGCGCGACTCTCTTTGGATCTCCTGCGATCTGAGAAGCCGCGAGCTTGAGGTCAGTATTTTACAAGAGGCGAGTGCCTTGCTTCCCACGCCAGTGCATATCAGTTGCATAATATACTCATGAAGAACTCAAACAAAGGAAGCCTCCTTGTAGTTCCTACTCCATTGCGACATGGTGTGATAATCGCGCGCAACTGACATGGTCCGATATACCCTCGCAGAGTGAGACACATTCAATAAAGTTTAAGGATAAATCAACGATGCTTTACTTACGTTTTTGTAGCGCACTGTAAAATCTCAGAAATTGTTTCTTTGGCGTAATTTCTAGACCTGAAGCAAAGTAAACTGAAAGCTAAATAAGCAAGCAAAGCGTTTAATATGATTTACTTCCGTGACAAACCTCCCGTCACGAGACCTTCATGCGGCCATCAATACAGTTATGCTTAGAGGCGTCGCTAAGAAAACACTTAGCAGGCTCATTAACAAGTTCAGTCGGTTTTTCTGGCTTGTGCACCTTCAAAATCTCACCAAGTCTTGTTTTCTAGTGAAATTTCAGCCGGTGATAAGTTCTCATTAATAGCCGGTAGCTGGCTCTTTAGCTACATCTCTGTATGCTGTGTTCACACTGAGGTGAAACAGACTTTTTTTTTTCAGATTTTTTTCAGATTAAAATCTGATCACGAAGGAAACATGTTTCACTATGAAAAGTGTTTACATGGCCGAATCATGATCGAAACATGTTTTATATACTTTATAATCTCACTAGGGAGATTAAATCTCACTAGGTAGTTTCGATCTAAGCCAGACGAAACACGTAAGCGCAGATGCGTAACTCGTCTCCTTGCTCAAACACTGCATCATCGGCTTCGCCCTCGATGAGCTTGACAAGTAAGATTAAACCACAAAATCATACTGCAACAGCAGGTTCGACCTCTATTTTGCTCGGTTTGTGTGTAACTAGTATAAAGATTTAATGCGAGCTTATGCCTGCTTCGTAAAACAGTATTAATTATAAAACCAGGCGTGAAACGTGTTTTGAAATTAACAACTAATGTGAACTGATGAAATCGTAAACATGTTTCAGGGAAACGTTTACTCTAAACATATTTTGGTACTGATATGAACACACCACATAGGTAGAGTGTTCCTTTGCTGTCTCTAACATTCTCAAAGAACATTCTGTCATTTTTTTTGTTTTCGTTTCATTGACTGCGCGCGCTTTCATTGGTTCTCAAATACTTGGCTATCAGCTTATATCCTACTTGAAGAGGTTTTCAAAAATTATAGTAGAATTATAACCGTCTTTTAATGAAAGTATTTCAGATTTCTCGTTGTCAGTCAATATTCTCTCGTATGACCCAGGGGTTCCCTATGAAGATCTATAAAATAACCACAATTCTTCCAGCCAATATCGCTTTACATTCCAATTATCCCAGTAGCGGATCAAGGGGAAGGGGGAGGAGGGTGTGCTGGAACCCCACCTTATCTTGAAAAAAAAAAAACAGACCTGAAAGGCTGAAATTGTTTTCCAGTCTATAACATTTTCAGTCCCTCCACCCGTTTCGTCACCCTCCTCCTTCCTTACGATGGAGTCTGGATTCGCCACTGATCCATAAACTTTTGATTCCCATTCCATAAAAGAGGTCTTAAAAATAACACATATGTAAGAGTTATTGACCAGGAGCGAGGGGATATGTGATATATTCCCCTCGTGGCGTACCCGAGGGCGTAGCCCGAGGGTACGCCACGAGGGGAATATATCACATATCCCGGAGGGACTGGTCAATAACATGCTTATTTTCCACCTTGTGAGGTTTTCTAAAACAAAGAAACTATTAATTTTTCGGAGAGTAACATTCCGTTCAATTCAAATGCAAAAAAGCATGATTCCGCAAGGCCGCATTGGGATCACGGCACATTACGAAGCGAGACGGTAAACATGTTTTGCTTTTGTTAAATTTGCATTGAGCACGTTGCCTCGTTATGAGTAGAAGGGGAGACAGAGAGAGAAGAAAATGTATGAACAGTACTCGTAGTCTCGCCATGGCCCAACTGGCCGCCTTCATCTTACGAAGATCAATGAAGTGGTTGCGGTGTGTTTTCCAAGGGAAAGCGGCGGAAACATATTCAGGTTCAAGCGTAAAACGAGGCGTCATACATTATTGAAGACCCGAAACCTGAATCGAGGTACGATACCATCGAATAATGTTATTAACATTTCGCTTTTTGGTCGCGATCGGCCAGTTAATTACGTAGGAATATGATTGACGAAGTTGTCTTTTTTGTAAACCAAAAATATTGATCGATGCTAGGGCGTTTTCCTTGTTACGCCCTATTTTGTCTTCCCGATTTTGCCTCCACTACTCAACCGGTACACAGAAAACAACAATTGTCAGATATGGGCGCGTGTGCCAGCCAAGCCACAGTGCCATTTATTAAACGTATAAGCAAATAAACACAACTACAAAGCATCTAGCGAAAATTTAAGCACCAAAGCCGGACACGAAAACCCCAAAAAACCAGCAAGTGGAAAAAACACGGGGAACGTGTACCCCCGACCAAAGCAGTGGTGCAACCCTTGGGGTTTTAGGGTATGGTAAAAAATAAACCAAACTATAGACATCCATAAACACGCAATTAACAATAGCTAAGCATAGTTAAACCTGATTAGAAATAAATGAAAACAAAACGAAAGTGAACCTAGCACTGCGAAGGCGGACCGTAGAATGTCACACCTTACTAACGGCTGCAAATTACAAACTCGAATCCCATGACTCTCTGCGCGCTAACACCCTCCCCAGACCTCTGATACGTGCCGGCAAAATAGTAATTTATGATAGTACGGTGTAATCACAAATTACATTTTGTGTTATTCTATTATGAGGGGAATAAGTCGAAGGGACTAAGGCGAGGGGAATATGTCGAGGGGAATATGTCGAGGGAAATATGTTGGGGGGAATATGTTGAGGGGAATATGTTGAGGGGAATATATAATCCTTTGTTTTGCTATTGTTATCAGTTATTGTTTTCAGCCCCGCCTCTCCCCTGTTACAATCAAAGCCGCACCCAGCTTTTCAGACACTGTAATGAACGGGGTTATGTGATATATTCCCCTGAAAAGAACAAAGAAAACCGAGCTAGGTGGAAAATAAGAAGAGAAATCTTGTCACACTTTGTAATAATCGTTGCGCTATGTAATACCTGTCGCACTTTGCAATCCAAGTATATTACAAAGTTCGATGACGCCGCTATTACAAAGTGCGTCAGCTTATTTTATTACAAAGTGCGACAAGTGTTTTTACAAAGTGTGACAGGCATTACAAAGTGAGACAATTTTATTACAAAGTGCAACGATTGTTACAAATTGTGACAGAACAAGGTGAATATTAATAAAGGCCCCCGCAAACGAGGAAACATTGTTGCGGAAACAATGTTGCGGAAACATTGTTTCCCTAAAAATGTTTCCCCATTTGCGCGGACAGGAAACATTTGTTGCGGAAACATTTTTTGCTTCCGAGAAACAAAAAATGTTTCTGACTTTTTTCAGAAACATTTTGTTTTTTTTAACAAATGTTTCCCTGTTTGCGCGCCGAGGGAACAATGTTGCCCAGATTCCAGGGTCGCGAGGACTGCTCCGGACTGCATGCGCAGTGCCGTATCCCATATATCAGCGTGCAGTTTGTTTCCAAGTATGTTTTTTCGTTTGCGCTGCTAGGAAACATTCTGGTAAACAATGTTTCCGCAACAATGTTTCCTCGTTTGTGGGGGCCTTTAGTGAGTAATTTTCAAAAAGGTAACGACGTTTTGTTAATCTGAACATGTTTCGGATGAAACATCATCCATCTTTAGCAAGAGAAACAGAACCCGCTAGTGGGTGTGACATAAAATGCAAGAGGATACAATGGTGTGGAAAATATAGGTAACTCAGCGTGATCAAAACATTTGGAGCATATAACTAAAAACTATAGACGTAACGATGGTAAATAAACGGCGTAACGATGGTAAATAAACGGAATAGAAAATATATACTGAGTATACAAACAAAACTAAATGGCCAGTGAAAGATTGACATGAAACATTTGTCTATAACGTCTCAGTCCTTGGATTTGAGCTGGAAGAGGATAGAGGCGGTGTCCAGGATGGAAAAACAATCTTCAGAGCATAAAGCTCGGCAGTTTTCCGAGTTTTAAAGTTGATGTAGAATGTGGGATCGAATTTTTGTCAGTGGAAATGTGCTCTCGGATATTCGTCTGAGCGAGATGCCGGTTAGCCTCGCCGACATGTCAGTCTTGTTTGCAGCACCGGGGAAAAGGACCGTGTGATGTCATTGGTATTAATTACGCAACAGTGTGCGTTGAATGCGGGGCTAAATATATTGGAGAGTCTGCAAGGAGCGATTTTTTAACGGGAAGCGAGAAACTTCAAAGATGTGGACAGATTCGAGAGACGCACATGATGGACGGGTTCCAGAGTTCAGAATGGACGTCACAGCTACATACAGCGGAGCTGCAATGTTAAGACAAATCGGCAGAGGCGGTGAGAATAAGGAATGCAACGGCAGGAGATTTGATGAATAATCGCGAAGAATGGAACTACTTAAGCTTACCATGAGTGGCACTTGTACAATAGAAGATATATACAGTAATAAGCTTAACGCAAATGGAGCTTCAGTGACAGAATACCATGAATAACATGATGAATATATACACGTGTATGAGAAAACTTTCGCGTATAGATAACAGAAGCAGGGAGGATAAGGAATGCTTCAATATGAACTTTGAAGAATAATGAAATTAGCTAAGTTTACCACGGGAACAATATACTACTAGAAATAAGGTTTGTAAAAAGAAAAGCATGTTTTTCACATATGTAAATTTTATTTCAATGAAAATACTAAAACATTTTGAGTATAGTGAAAAAGATTGTATCTGTAGTTCTATCTGTTCACGATGTTTTACACTTCGCTTTACTTTAACATATGGTATAAACTTGCTTATTGCAACGACAACAGCGAACAAACATAATATATAGTAATGAACTTGCGAATTGCAACGAAAACAGCGAATAAACAAAATATATACACGGGAAAAGAAGAAAGGACGTAGTGTAGTTGATTGTATTACGTGACACATTGTTCGACGTTTTGTTCGGTCTGGTTCATATTTTTGCTCCAAGAAGATGGATTTCACACTGTAAAATCAGCCCAAAGTAAGGTCAAATTGGCTCCTCTGTACCCTGTGGTCCTTACAACTCTTCAAAGGAGTCCGGAACAATAATTTTTGTAGTGTAAAAAACTAAATGCGCGTTTGGTAAAGGAACCAAAGAGATTCTAAAAATTATTATCAGCATCTATCATGTTCTACAAGCCTAATGGATGAGTCAATTCCAGCAGTGCCCATCCCCCTCTCGCGCCATTTACACATATTGCTATCCCAGGGGTAGGGTATTTTTTTATCTTGGCCCGGGGGGCGGGTATTAGCACACCCGTCATTTACCCCGGGGAATTTGACAACCATGTGGCTTCGGCCTCGCAGTTTGACAACTCTTCAAACATAGCATCCTTCAAGGACTTTTATTGGCAAGAACAAGGAATTGTTGTCGGAGAAGGGCTGGTCCAGCAAGGGTTAGAAAAGCTTGTAGACATTTTTAAATTTATGTTTGACCGTTTTGTTTCTTTTTAATATATCGTAAATGTTTTCATTTCAAAGGCAAAAGAATTTAAGAAGATGCATACGTCTGTAGCCGCTTCTTGAATTGATAGCCGTTCGAACTACAGTGGAGCTTCGATTTCTTGAACCCTCGGTTTCTCGAACTTCCGGATAACTCGAACCAAAAGCCGTTTCCCTTCGATACAAATACTATAGTTTCATAAACAACATTGAAACTTGTACTTCATGATTTAATAGACGAAAACGGATGAATATATTTAATAAACCTAATTTTTTTCTCAACTTACAGTACTCTAGTCTGTTCACTGACTCTAGCTACAAGACAAATATTATTTAAACTTGAGCTGTATGAACCCGGGGGTGGGGCATTTACCTTTTATTTTTTGGCCCGACCGCGGGGAATTTGAACGGCCTACTTGTCCCCACCGTGGGGAATTTACCATTTGAAAAAAAAAAAACTCAAATGCCCGGGGGTTGGCCCTGGAGGGGGGGGGGGGGGGGTGGGGGGGGAAGGGATGGGCATTGCTGGAATTGACTCATCCATAAACTTTGTCCAAAAAATTGATTACCGCATTTACTCGAATGAACCACCGGGCGTTTATTGAAAATCGGTTGCTTTGGGGAAGCCTTAATTCAAAAATCAATGTTAAAAAGGGTAGTCGGGTACACTGAATATGTTAAATTCTTAAAACAATCGCATGGCAGTATTATCCTTTCTGACAGTTGAATAAGAAATGTGTGTTTTCAAGTGGGCGTTTATTCGAGTAAACACTGCAAAATGACTGTCTTAACAGTTTAAAACCTTCGAAAAATTATTTTTCAAAAGCTTACTTCCTTAAGTGGTTAATATATAACATTTTGTTAAAACCAAGCAGTGTCACACGCGACAATAGCCTCCTTTACTCAGAAGGTCATTGTTGGACTCGGTCTGCGTAAAAGGTTTAACGCACACAAAGGGACTACCAACAACATATTTCCACGTGTTCCACCACTAAACCTTAGTACAACACATTGAATCAAACATTTTGATTTTCTACAAATTTCTACAAAATCTCCAAAATGGTACTTCCTTTAGCTTATGCATGCTGATATTATTAGTTGCAAAGCTTTAAGAGGATATTAATATACTGACCAGGCAAACATGCAAAGTTGTGTTTTCAAAGGCTGTGTTTTCACTAGGACAATTTTGACTAGATAAAGCCAGAAAAGTCCGGAAACACAGTGAAAACACTTCGTTTTGTTGTAAATGGTTTGAACCCAGGAGTATCAGTAGTCTGTTGTTTGTGATCGTCCGGGTGAGTGTAGTTCTGAAAAGAACTGTTGTTGTTGACAATGACTGACGTTTCGACAACCTGAGCGGAAGTCATCTTCAGAGCCATGTGAATTGTGAATGGTCAGTTGATGTTATATACGTCTGGTTATAACTGTCATTGGTCAGTTTAGCCGTGATGTTATTGGCTGTAGAGACTCAAGTCAGTGATAGGTGCGTTTCGATCCGTGTATTGTTAGTGTAATTTCTGTAGTCGTATTGTTAGTCAAATTTGTCAGTGAGTTCAGTCTATTGTTCGTCTGTTTTGTTGACAAGTCGTTTGTAATCCGCAGGTAGCTGTTGGCATCTGTTCAGTGGTGTCTGTTCTAAGTTAGTAAACCAACTTTCTAAACCAACTTTCTAAACCAACTTTCTTCGATTTGTGTTTAGCGAGTTAAAAATGCAGACTGTTTTCACAAGGCAAAATAAGGGATTTACTCGCTTTCATGACCGGAAATTCATGCAGAGTTATACTACCTTGCGAGATGGTATAACTTGTCCTAATAAATACCGCAGCCAATCGCATTGCGCGTAGTGACAGACGCCTGCCAAATAATATTATTTGCCAGACGCTCGCTTCGTGGTTCAGTGGTTCAGTTTGCGAAACAGAACTTTTAACGTGGCAGATGAGTTCAACAATCCTTTCCATTGCTTTCGATTTACAATTCCTCCGGCCCCGTTAGATTCCCCAGTTCCTCAGCCAGGACACCATCCATTTCACGGCGCCGGCGTGCAGAACCACAGGGGGCCCACACAAACTGTGTGACCGTTGTTCGTATTTTTAAATTTAGAGGAAATGTATGGGAATATCGAAAAGGTTCACTTATCGTAATCTACTGCGATGAATATTTACATACAAGATCAAACTAAACGTATTTTTACCTGAAATGTTGTGTGGTGTCATTCTTGTAGCTGAAAACGGCGAATTTTAGCGATTTGAAGGGTTTTGCATCGGACGTTTACCTGAGCGTATAGTTGAGAGACTATTACTATACGCTCAGGTAAACGTCCGATGCGAAACCCTTCAAATCGCTAAAATTCGCCGTTGTCAGCTACAAGAATGACACCACACAACATTTCAGGTAAAAATACGTTTAGTTTGATCTTGTATGTAAATATTCATCGCAGTATATTACTATAAGTGAACCTTTTCGATATTCCCATACATTTCCTCTAAATTTAAAAATACGAACAACGGTCACACAATTTGTGTGGGCGCCCTGTGGCAGAACCAGTTACCGCATTACTGCCCATCACCAGTAGTTCCACTGCAATTTATGCCACATGCATCTCCCTCTACAAGCACCCATCGACATTTACCGCATCCTCTCTAAGAAACCCCTTCTCCTTCGCATAAATATAGCGAGAATCAATAGAAGAGAAATCATTAAAAACGCTTCATCTCCCACCATTTTTGAAAGTTGCACGCCTTTGTTATTTGAAGTCTTCTGAGTTAGCGGCTTAAATTCCGGGTTAAATTTCACAGTGAAAACAGATGTCACGTTTAACTAGTAAATATCGGTCTGTAAACAAACACCTAGAAGGAATGTTCAGCGAGTAAATCGGCCTATTAAAATGAAAACAAACCAAAGGATAAGCGTCCGGAATGGGCGGAAGAATAACCGTTAATGGTATTTCCTCTCTAAACGATTCTACATATGGTTCATCAGGAAATAGCCTACAGTAGTATGTATTGTTAGAAGAGAGACCACAAGTTCTTCAAGCCTCACCGTAGTCTGGATCACTTGGAACCTCAGGCATTTGAAAACCAACCATCATCTAGAATGAATGGAGCTGGGTCCATAATAATTCTCTGTACCTTTTCGGCAAGAAGTGTGAGCAAAAATTCATCGATACTAAACAGATTGATGAAACTAAACCAGTGATGGGGACAGTTCCTGGACAGCAGGGCATCACGAAGCTCCGTTAATAATGTCAAGAAACACTCTTCAAGGTTGTCTTCCACCCAGAACGTAACTGGTAATTTCTCCAAAGTGTTTAAAAAGATGGTTTTAATGTGATATGAGTCGATTTCATCAGCAACCGGTTGAAGGTGGTCTTTTAAAACGATTTTTAGAGCCAAGAAACATTTTCTCGCCGTGTCTGGTACAAGTTTGGACAGCTCAACTTCTGCCAAGGAGAATGAGAATCTCCAGCTTGTTTGGTCTTCGTCGCTTGGTGCTGGCTTTGCCACCAAATGACAGCCAAATGACATGATCCTCTGCGCATCAACTAGACTCGGCCAGTACCTCCGTCGAGAAGGCCAGTCACTTAGGGTCGGCCATTCAGAGCAGTGGAAACATAGGGTAATATCAACCTCGAAGACGGGCAAAATTTTAATCTTGATTGCTGGTCCTTTGGAATGCATCTCAATTTTGGGAGTAAGCTCACACAATCCACAAAAGCGTCGGTCGCCAGGAATATTTAATACCCGCGCCGTTCCAACAGCACTATTAGCTTGACATCTGATGCGTTTTGAGCTGACACAGCTTCCATCGAATCCAGGGGTCAACGAAGTCAGTTTAGCGTATCCAGTAAAACCGACATCATCGGCTACAAGGGGTTGAACAAGGATGTTCCCTTCTTCAGAAAAACAAGCTTTATCTTCCACAGAACAAAACATAACGTCTAGATCAGTATTTAACGCGTCAATACTGGAAAGTGCCTTACGCGCACGATCTGTGTGGTTATGGGACAACATAATTGGGATCCCATATCTCTCGATTGTGCTTCCTGTAAAGATGAACTGAAATGTTGTTTTTGGTATTTTCTTCTCGAACTCAGTCCTGATGTCGTTCAGATAAAGAAGGGCCTTCTCTTTAAATTCACGTACTTCATCCTCTGTTGGAATTGCCTCATTGACTAAAAGGAGTACATCTCGAAGAGTTTTAGAGCTTCTTCCAGTAAAAATCCATCTCCTGTGACCGCAAGCGTCAGGGAAACACACAATCTACAGTAAAAAATTCCATTCCTTGTTAATGAGAATACAAAATATAGAATACACAAGACTGTTATCACACAGATTGAAAAATGATTAGGGTTGTGATGTTTCTTTTTATGAGTTTAGTATTTTTAAGTAAAAATAACCAGCAGTCGTAAACGAGGAAAAGGAGAAGGGGGCCGAAACTGCGAGAAAAAAAATGGAAGAACTGAAGAACTGTTCACTTCTCAAGTTATGAGCTTTATCGACCACAATAAAGGAAACGTTTTGATGCAACTGCTAGTTGGTGTCGACCAGGGTTTCTTTGAAGGTCGCTCCCTTTAAGTTTTCGAGGTTTCATACGGTATTTAACAATCTCTTGACGAGCATTCAACAACAGAATAACTCAGCAATTCATCTAATGAAATCAAAAATGATGTTTTTGTCATGATTAAATGGATTAGCCCCAGATGTAGACCTTCTATTACCACTTTAATTTGGATGACTCTTCTGTACATTTTATATTATTTGTTATAAGTATCCATTTAAATTTCAATATTGCATCAGAAACAATGCCTTGATTTTCCAATAAACACCAATACTGCTATCATATACGACAGACGCCTTTCCCCATACCTAGCGAGAAGCTAAAAGAGTACAACACTTTCTCGTTGACGCGTTTTTTGCACTCTAAAATGCTATGCTGGATAATGATTGTAGCTTTTGAGCTATGGATGTGCACGGATAGGAAAATTATAACTTTGATGAGAAAACGTAGATTCTTTAATACTCTGTAATACTCGATTCACCTGATTCACCGTTTGTGAAGAGAACATCGTTTAGATTATATTTTGACAAAGTTGAATCCAAGACATTCATACCAATTTGTCGTGTACCGCAGCAAAGAAGAATATTAAGATGAAAACACCAAGTACAGTAGCAATTCCTATTAATGGAACGAGCCATAAGACGTTCGTGCAGTCCGATTTATCCATCTTGCAGTAGTAATTGTGTTTCTGGATGGAACGAAGCAGTCGCATGATGGCAGAAGCAAAGCCCACAAAGGTGGCGAACGAGATGACGCCATTTACAGTCTTTCCACAAAGGGGATTCATGACTCACTAGACAGGAGAAAGGAACAATGCTTATTAGTTAAACAGATTTAAGCTCACGGACAACCCAAAACTTGTGGCCTCACAGCACACAATACATTAGTATAATAATAAATATTCAAACGTGCCTTACATTATTAAAAGCTATAAATAACTTAAAATGTTAATATTCTAAAAACTAAAAACCTAATAATTGTTTAAAAGATAAAATCTAAAAATTCAGATAAAATACACTAGGAAATTGATAAGATTAATGCTTAAAATAAAAAAAAGTCTTCAGTTTCGATTTAAAAATGTCAATATAATTTGTGTCACGCAGCTCCTGAGGTAGAGTGTTCCATAGTTGTGGCGCAGCCCATGAAAATGCTCTCTCACCCAGTGAATTTTTATTGGATTTTTCAGGGTGGGTGAGTAGGAGACCATTGTCGTTACGACGCAGGTGGTATTGGCTCGGTGGCATGACAGAAAGTAGATCCATAATGTAGCGAGGTTCCTTTCCATGAATAGCTTTAAAACATATAAGTGTAATTTTGAAGATTATGCGCTTGTAAACAGGCAGCCAGTGTAGTTCCTGGAGTAGAGGAGTTATGTCCGAAAGCAACTGGCGGAATGCCTGATTTTATCGAAATTTGACTACAATGGCATTGTTAGACATCCAATCCCGAATACCTAATAGCGCTTACAACGTGTTCAGTTAGCCGCTGCAGGTTTTATTCTTGGGCGCTATGCGCATATGCCGGATATGCCAATAAAGGAACACAGAATCAATTACTTAACACTGTTTTTAAAGCCTTGCATTATAATGACTGGCCGTCCTATCTTAAGCTACACATTCATAATCCAACGCGGATATTGAGGTCTTCCAAAGAAACGACGTTAAAAGTATCCCTTGAGTCGGGTACTTTCCAGGACAGTGCCTCTTATGTTTTTAATTCATTACCCTCTGCTGTAAGGAACTCTGTAGTTTTTAGTGATTTTAAAACTCAGGTGAGGAAGTATCTGATAAATAGGGCTAATGTACGTTTGATTTCTTTATTTGTATATATTCTCGCCGGATTACTTTAACTTTTGTCAGTAGCATCCCTAATATTGTACATAGCTAAAGTTTTTTTTATATAAATTTATTATTATTATTATTATTAATGTAAATGTTACAGATGAAAAGCCACCTCTCAGTGGAAATACTGTAATAAATTATTATTATTATTATTTTAAGAACATAGATATTGACATTGAAACCCAAGAAGGAGCCAAACGTCTTATATAAATTTTATTTTTATTGAAATTTTTTTAGTAACACTTTTACGATATTTCATGGATTGTAATTATGAATATTTTTAGCATTCTAGTAGGTTAATAATTGTAAACGTGAAATTATTTGAGAATTTTGTTTTTAATTAATTGTAAACGTAAGATTGTTTGAGAATTTTTTTATAGAGGTTTTATCGATTATTATTTTTAAAAAAATATTATTATTATTATTATTATTATTATTATTATTTTATTATGTGGGAGTGCCTTGGTGCATTGTAGATAATTTGAGCACATGCATTCTAGACCTGTTGTGTTTTTTTTAATCAGACATTGCGGCAGTCAGTAAAGTAAGCTGTTACCATAGTCAAGTCTGCTGGTGATGAGTCTAAGATCCAAGTTTTATGCGATAATTATGGTCCGCTATATTGGAATAGTAAAAGTCGCACACGAGCCGCGGATGGCCCACACGGCCGTAGCTTAACCCGGTTTCTGTAGCATGAAGCAACTAGGAATATTGCTACAAATAGTGGCATCTTGCAATTGTTTTAGCTCCCCAAGAGTTTATTCTGCGTTTAAGTTGACGTGTTTCTTGGAGCAAGGCAGTGCCTCTATTGTCAGACTATGGCGTCATTGCGGCATCCGGCTTGAAATATTTGAATCTCTAGCATAGTAGCTGTTTTGTAATTCTTACCGATGCAAGCGGTTACTTTTGTACACTCTTTAAGCAAGTCTTGAGTTTCGGTTCTTTTTGCGAATCTCATGAGTTGCTCCCATGTAGAATAGTCTCGTAAAATGATTTGATGTTGCTGTAGAATGTTAGCCACTTTTGAGCGTTTGGGGAGGATCAAATGTTCTATCTTTTCATTGACTAGTTTACTTTAGCCAAATCCGATGATATACTGACCCGCTAAGACCTGGCACTAGAAAAAAAATAGAGGCTAACACCGGGTATCTTTTTTTTATTAGTTGCATGTTATGATTTTTATCCCATTCGATTGTTCTTAATTTTAGCATAGTCCGAGTTGATCCGAATTGATCCGACCCGGACTGACTGATCCGGTCCGATCCGGTCCGATCCGATCCGGTCATATCCTGTCCGAGTGATCTGGTCCGACTTTTGTACCTGCCTTTATTAAAAATGTGGATGGTGTGATGCGGAGTAGACCTGTAGTTGCGAAGCATTGTTGGAAGCGTTTTCCGCCAATCCTTTTTGGAGGCATTCACAGTTAAAATGTGCTTTAAGAGGCCTTGGTTGAGACGTTAAACCTGTCCGTTTGCCTGTGGCCAATATTAAATTACCGTTTTCACTTCCACGGACAATAACTTCAGAGTGGAACGGAACTCGTGTGAGGTGAAGTTTGAGGCGTTGTCTGATTTGATTTGGTATGGATAACCGTGTGTGGCAAACACTTCATCGAGCCAGCCAGGTCAGGATGTTAGCAGGTGTAACTGACTTGAGTATTTTCACCTCCTGCCATCTTGAATGATAATCGGTTAAGACCACTTCTGATTCTCCTGTGGCAAGGTGTGTCCAGGGCCTTTGTGGAAGCTCGGTTGGGCAAACTGGTTCTGGTCGTTCAGGTCAACTGGTGATGTGGCAAGGGTGACAGGACTTGACGTAGTTTTTAATTTGGGTGTCCATTTGGGGCCACCGTAGTTTTGAACGGATACGCTGTTTACACTTTGTTATCCCGGCGTGGTCTTCATGGGCCAGGCTGATGGCTTTGTCTGAGTTTATAAAGTTGGAAGAACCAAGCGGTTTCCTTGTAGTAAGATGTTTTGATCTGTGACACAGAGTTCGTCTGCCACTTGCTTGTAGTGTGAAGAGAGTTTGTGATGCTGATTTTCCTTGAGGAGATTTCTGATCTGTGTCAAATCTTTATGTAATATATCAAACATGAGACACAGTGTTTCACCACTGAGAGAGAGTTGAAAATACGACGCGCGGCGGAGTATTTTTGACGAACTTCGAGGTGTTTGATCTTGTGATGAAACACTGTGTGGAATGTTTGATAGTCTCAAACAAAATGATTTTAGAAGGAGAAATTAAGGATGCAAAAATGAGGAGTGTTTCATCTGATTTCCAAACACTCATTAAAACATTAATTCACAGTCGAATACGATTGCGAGGGATTCTTTCTCGATTTAAGCGTATTTCATCTCAACTTCGGTTAGTGAGCGACTTCCGTAGGCAAATGGTCGGTATGTAGAATCCATTTGCTGCTGTAGTAGTACTGCTCCTAGTGCCCAAGGAGATGCATCCACTACTCTTCGAGTAGGTGTGGTAAGGCTATAGTGCGCTAACACCTTCGGACTTTGTAAGAATTGTTAGAGCTTTGTGAAGGTTTCTTCTTGTTCTCTTCCCCCAATGTCTTTGTCAATTGTCGCAGGGGGTACGTGATTCTGCTGTAATCCAGTAGTTTGTTAGCCTAAGAAACGAACGTCCTTCTGAGGCACATTTCGGTCTGAGGGCGTTTCGACGAACATGTTTATTTAAAGTATGATTGAAACTACCTTATGTGGTAGTTTCGATCTAAGCCAGACGAAACGCGTTAGCGCAAATGTCGTCTCCTTGTTGAACGCTGGATGCCCTTCGTTTCTGAAGGGCTTGACAAGTGAAATAAAACCACAAATCATGCAACAACAAGTTTGAACTCTATTTTATTTTCGGTTCATGCGTAATTATAAAGATTTTATGCGAGCTTTATTATCATAGCGGAGCACTTGCCAGGCCGAAGGCCTGGCTGCGCAGCCCCATACTCATAGAACCAGAACCTGTGTCCGTCATTTTTCATGGTCATGGCTAGCGGAATGTTTCGCGGGCGTGCGTGTGCCCGCCCTCCGTCCGCCCGCCGTCGCGCAGGACCGGACTACTGTAGCTCCGCCGTCGCGCAGGACTAGCTCGCGGGCGCGTATGACGTCGCAAAACATGCGCGTACGACGTCATGTTGAAACCAAAGCGAGGCTTTGTTTTTCGCGCGGTTACACGGCCGAATGTCACGTCAGCTAGAAAAACACTTTATGTTTTGCTGTGAATTTACTAAGCGGAGAAAACCGTTTAAATTAAAGGCGTTATTTCCCTGAATATTTCGCGGTTTGCTACTCAAGACAAGGATACTAATTAAGGGATACTCAGAAGCCGCTTTAGTGGAAAAAGACGAGCTTTCAGGGATAAAATTTTGCTTCGAGGAACTTCATGTACCGTCGCTTGCAACTACCTGTCCACACACGTGACAAAAACATGTTCTGCTGGCCAATCAAAATTCAAAGTTTTGACAATCAAACTTCAAAGTTTACCCGCCCAAAGTTTACCTGTCTTCGCATCCACGCGCAGCCTTCTTCCAACTACTTCCCTATATGAATGAAGTCGTGCAAGTTCTATCACTTGGTTTCGTAAATCACTTGACAGTGGAGCACCTTGCTTAAAATTCCTGCCAAACTTATTTATTGTAAACGCCATGTCTTCAGTTGCCAAACGGTGGATAAATCAGCTACGATCATTTGCGTAAGTGGCGCCAAAACGTCCCCAAGTGGGCGGGTAAACTTTGAAGTTTGATTGTCAAAACTTTGAATTTTGATTGGCCAGCAGAACATGTTTTTGTCACGCGTGTGGACAGGTAGTTGCAAGCGACGGTATTACGTTTTTATCAAATGCGGGAGATGTTTGTTTTCTACGGATTTCAGAACCAGAAGCGAAGATTTGAATTTCCAAGCAAGCGAGGGACTTAAAGGTAAAACAAATTACAGTTTTCGATGAGAATTTACGTTGATATCAATCTGTGAGTGACTTTTTAATTTTATTGGTGTTATTGTTAGTTTTGGAGAATTGATTTTAAAACGTGCTTAAATTCAGTTGTATCGATCTCTTGAATTTCATCGAAGAAAGCTTGAACTCGATGAGCTATAATTAAATGGTACGCGTTTTGCTTTTAAACGTAAACTAATGGAGATTTGAATAAATTTTTTCGAAAGAAGATTGTGTTGTCCATTTTTATGTGGTTGTTCATTCATTAGATAGTTTGAAAAGCGATTTTATGTAAACAAAACAAGACTTTGATTTTATAGTACAGTTGTAACTATCTTCACTCGCATCGCCTTATGCAATATGTTTGTGTATTTTTGCAATTTTTTATTTTCAAATCAGTTTCTCGGGCAATTTTTGACAAACAAAAACTGTATTTTATTCGGAAACTAGTGGTACTAGTTATTCTAGACAGAGAAAAGTTGTTTTTGTGAACTTTTGTACGGTCTATAAAAATGTACTGTGCAGACGGTCGCGTAATACTGTTTTTGAGAATTGCTAAAATTGAAAATAGCCCGTTCGTCAATCTTAATTCTTGTGCTTCCAACCTTTCACCTTAGTTAAGTTTCACCTTAGTTAAGCTTGTTCAAAGTGCGACGCTGTTAGCCTTGGGCTATCTATATATATTATGCTTGTTTCGTGAAGCACGCGTGAAACGTGTCTTGAAATTTTAAAACAACTAATGTGAACAATGAAATTGCAAACATGTTTACAGGAAACGTATTTCGTTGAAACATGTTTACTCTGAACATGTTTCAGTGCTGATGTGAACACAACAAAACAAGAGGCTCAACGAAACAAGAGGCTCCTAGCAGCCTACACTCATGCGCATGCGTAAGAAAGTTTTATGATATATATTAAACATGATAAGATGTCCGACATGGAGAAGAGTTACTCCTTTCATTCAGTCATCGTGCAAACCATGTTGTTTACTATCAGGAGCTTATTACCTCCTGTTACTATTGAATGTTTTGTAAATGAAGGCGGTACCACAATGAAGCCAGTGATTCTTCTGAGTGTTATATATACCTAAAGCGAACATTAGTTATGCAGGTAGGGCTGCAGGAGACGCTGTCGTGACTCTTCAGTAACGTTGTTTTACCGGAAGTGAGAGTAGCTGGAAGTCACTAAACAGGAAGTGTGTAAATGGCAAAGCCATGAACCGGAAGAGCATAATTTAAAATATGCGTGCATAAATTTGCATGCAAAATCGTGACACAAAAAATAAAACAAGAGGCTCCTGGCAGCCTTTACTCATGCGCATGCGTAACTTAGTTTTATGATATATTTTAAACATGATAAGAAGATGTCCGACATGGCGAAGAGTACTCTTTTCATTCAGTCATCGTTCCTGCAAACCACGTTGTTTACTATTGATTGTTTTGGAAATGAAGGCTGTACCACAATGAAGGGAATGATTCTTCTAAGTCTTATATATACCAAACATGAACATTGCTAATGTAAGTAGGGTTGTAGGAGACGCTGTCGTGACACTTGAGTAACGCTCTTTTACCGGAAGTGAGAGTAGCCGGAAGTCACTAAACAGGAAGTGTAGTGGCAAAGCAATAAACCGGAAGTGTACAATTTAAAATATGCGTGCATAAATTTGCATGCAAAATCGTGACACAAAAAACAAAAATAATAAAAATAACAAGAAAAACGGAGCCGAAACCTTACCTCATGCCGCAACGCGCAAGAGTAATAACAAGAAAAACGGAGCCGAAACCTTACCTCATGCCGCTTCGCGCATGAGTAACAAGGCGCAATCGTCGACAAAAGTCTTTGGGACACTTCAATACATGTTAAAGCGCACTCTTTAATATTTCTTCATTTCTTCAACATTTCGGCCACCGGATTAGTAGAAATGATCCCCTCCCCCCCCTACCCCCTCGGACAATGTTGTTTAAACTAGTTTTAAGCGCCGAAATCAACCTTGTCATGGGGGAGGGGATATTTAGCAAGAATTTCTCTTTACGGTTAAGAAAAGGTAAGAGCGTCCCAAAAATATTGTCGAAGATTGTAGATATATCAATCAGTGGAATGTGCTAAAGCAAGCATAATTTAGGTGCCCGCTATTTTCACTTTCGATTTCCTGTTTTGTTACTTAAGGATCAATTAAGCAGAATTAGCTTGACGTTTGGATTTTTATGTACCGCTTGTTTATATTTTTATTAAAGTGATTTCAACCATAACTTGATTATGTCAACTTTGCGCAGAATATCGGTAATGCAGTAAACAATTTAGTGTCGGTCAGTCATTTTAGTATTTTATGTTCTGTCGTTCATAGTTTTGGGGGATATATATTTGTTTGTTTAGATTTGTCCAGATTATGCCGCTCATAAGACATTTCAATTTTAATAAGCAGACGAGCGCGTAGCCAAATGCTTCTCGAGTAATAAATATTTCCGCCCGATTAACTTCGTTCATGAGGCCTTGGACATATAAAACAAAAACAAATTGAAATTGATATGTGGCCTTTGTATGCGCAAGGAATAATATGTAAATATAATTTTCAGTACGAAAATATGTCAGTCGAAACTCTTCGCAAAAACGTAACATAAGTCCTTTTGGATACTGTCTGGTCCGCTGATATCCAGACATGGAAAAGCTGATAAAATAGGCTTGTAATAAAATCCAAATTGCTTTCAACGTTTCTGAAGCGAAAGAACATTTAATGGCCTTTATGCTTTGTATAAGACTCATTCTTAACTAGTTGTTTGTGCTCTATGGTCATTTCTTGGGTTTCGCTATCTTTCTGTCCGATTTTCGCTTTCTATACTTTTTTCAATCAAGTTTGCGCGCAGTTCCTATCTAGCCGAGTAGACATCATATGCGGCATCCGCAACTTTGAGATGAATAATATGGATTTAAAGAGCTAAAGAAATAAAAAAAATGAGAGACAAACCAGTAACATGTGACGTCCTATAAACAGATACTTCTGACACGAGACAAGGTAGGTATCCAGTGGACTGGCAATCAAGTCATTGAATGTTTTAGAGCAAGCACAATTTAGGTGCCCGCTATTTTAACTTTCGATTTCCTGTCACCTAAAGGTCAGGCGGTATGCGTCACAAGTTGCAATGCCCCATTCATCACAAGCCAGAGGGTCGATTTTATAGACAAATTCGGATTTCGCATTGTTGTACCCAATTCAAACCTTCTGGGAATAAGATTCTTTGTTCACAATATTTCCATATAATTTCCATGTCAATGCTTCGTTGATATGGAAATATGACGAACAAAAAAATTCTAATCCCAAAAGGTTTGAACTGGGTACAACAATGCGTTAGCCGAAATTGTCTATTGAACGCATTAGGGGTTCACATTCGCCTTGGAAATTCACACGTTTAAATAAATCTTAATTAGTTTTCACACGCTGTGGACAAAAACAGCCTTAAAAACTATTAATAGGCTGGCTCTGTTTTCGCAAGCAGTTTGTTTCTGGCTATGAGAGCAACCTCAGAGAAAGAAATTAATTAATTAATTAATTAATTAATTAAGAAATTCTTGAAATACAGCTATATTTTCTCTATTACTGTTTCTGTTCAGTTAAAGATTCAAAAGACCTCTGATTTGCATCCTCGCTTTAGAAAAGTCTTTTAACTGAGTAAAAAGTACTTGTTTCAGTTTCGCACATGAACGCTCAGCTGCACGGCCAAAACTTTTTAAACTGCTATGTCTCCAAAGCAATGTTGCTGATATGATGGACTCTAATTTAACTCACGTCATTCTCTTGCTTAAGACAGGTAGCATTACGAAGCACTTTGCACTTTCCAAACCGCGTCTTTCAATGACTTGTGTAATTGAAAGACGCGGTTTGATAATTTTTTTTTTAATTGCGGTGTGGGATTTAAGTTTATTTTAAGTCCATAAACAAAGCCGAATTCTAGAAGCTATTTTTTCATTGTGTTTATGGTCTAGCGAATAACCCTCGAATTTAGTCGTCCGGATCCGGATCACATTCAATCACAACTAGTCGCGAAATAGCTTATCATAAACTGCAACTTTGTTATTTATAGATCGTTTTCGTTTTCGCAAGCAGTTTGTTTTCTGGCTATGAGAGCAGCCTACCCAGCGAGCAGTGGATTCTTCTACGCCGAGCTACGCCGGACGAAAAAGGACCATTGCGAGCATCCGTTAGTTCCTTTGATCGAGCCGCCGTCCAGCGCCTTGGACAAATAAATTAAATTTGAACCGGTAAAACAAGTTTAGTAGTAGAGAGGAGTACATGTCCGACCCCATCACCAAGTGCACATCAACCCCGCCCAAGCCCCACTCAGTGGCCTTCGTGGGGCTTGGGCGGAGTTGATGTGCACTTGGTGATGGGGTCGGACAATGTACTCCCCTCTACTACACAGTGTCTTAGAAAATCAGAACTTTAACAATTCATATTATATAGGGTGGGGTCGGAGGCCCATCACACTGAGCGGGGGGTTATTACCTATTGAGCGCACTACATACCCAGTATATCTGCCATGGATGCTGTACTGCGGTTTCGTCTGAGAAATCAGGCCCTTCAAGGTTGGCTTCACAGCTTTAAGATGGTTGTCCACGATGACCATCCCACAAAAGACATCAGATTGTTCTACCTAGAGAACAAGCCTACAATCACTCAGGTGATTGAGGAAAAGGTTGTCGAACTTGGTCCTGTTAAAGTGAATTTTACGCGTGAAATCCACTTGGCAAAGGAAGTACTAGAAGGCATAGAAACAGTAAACCACTACTTCAGACTGCCAGACCCACTTATAGTGACACAATTTAACCAAGCTGAAGTTACCGAACAACCGGACACTGTTATCAACTCAATACTTGAGCAAGTAGCAAGGTGGGTTCACATGATTTCAGGCTGGGTCATTCAGAAAGTCATAAATGTTTGGCTTTACCTTGCTAGATACCAACCCATCAAAGGTGGTTCCCACTTACCTCTTCATAAAAAGCTAAGGGATAAGCAGGCCATCATAAACATAAAAAACAAAGACGATGAATGCTTGCGTTGGGCACTAGGTGCTGCGTTGTTTCCTACACAAGGCACTAAACACGCCGACAGACCAAGCAAGTACTAGCCGGCGCGAACGCCCCTAGCGGCCGGGAGCGATGAGAGGCGGCTGTATTCGCAGGCTACGGAAGTCCCAGCTGCAGTATCCATTTCTCCCTAGAATATTCATTGCGCAACGTGTTTGTTGCGTGATACTTTGGGTTTTTCCTTCTCAAATTTAATCGATTATATAAATTTCTCACGGAAGTGACTCGTGTTCGGTTTCAGCCGACGTCTTTTAAAGTTGACGTAAAAAAAATATCCAAATATCAGAAATGAAAAGCGTTTCAGGAAGCAAAATGGTGGGTATATTTTAGGTCAAAATTTCCGTGGACGACAATCGTGCACGTTGAATCAAATTAATGATCTATACTGTAGAAGCAGAGACCGATACCACGTACATTTTTAGTTTTTGTGTACTTTATTTCAGCTGGCCAAACCAGCCTTCTTCATGTTTAATGAGGAAAATTTACATTAGCACGTATACGTTTCTGGATATAGGGATCTATACATACTTGAGAAACAGCTTGCGTTATGACGGAAATACGTAAGACTGATGACGTAGATTGACATGTAGACTACATTGATAAATTTGACATATATGACATGTAGATTGAAAGTTTTTTTTAGATATTTAGTTTCCTTTTTTATTGTTTTATTTTACTGCATTTCATTTCACTTTATTTATTTTATTTATTTAAAAACTGTCAAACAATTTTTGACAAGTAACTGTATTTGCAACGGACCACCGTAACCAAATAGAAGCACCGGATCCTGTAGTAAAGGATCTAATGAGCTATAAAATAATGAAACGATTTAATAAAAACGACTATAAAATATTTATAAAATATCCAATATTTCGAACAGCTCGTTTCCGTATCGTTTATCAGCCTTGCTTTTTTATCAAATCAATTTAGGTATTTTATAATCCTTAAGCTCAGAAATCGAAACTTGTATTCAGCATTTCTTTGCTAGCTTAGCCAGAATTCAAAATTTATTATTTTGTGCACATCTGATATTTAAAGTCCGTTTAGAAATGCACGCGACTCGCATTAATTCGGTAGTGATTTGTGACTGATATTGATACCATTTCACAACACAATCAGTTATTTTTAAAAGAAAGCAAACGCAGACTTAAAACAACTTATGTGATGACGAAAGATCTCCGTTAATTTTTAAAACTTTTATTAATTTTTGTGTTGAGTGAGACATTTTGTGAAGGAGTTTAATTTTTTCCTTTTTTTTCATTTGAAAATGATCACAAAGAAGAACAATTTGAAGTGTCTGGGAATTACGTCATCAGCCTTTCAAAACTGCTTACATACACACTTAACAATTTATTTATCACAGTGTGGTGTTATGGACAAAATTTTATTTTATTTCCAAGTAAAGTTTTTAGGACACTGAATACCTTGGGTCGGTTATTTAAACGAAATCTAACTTGGACCGCTGGTTTTATACAATAAATGGACCTCACATCTGTTTACAAGTGGGTCATTTTTTGTATAGAACAGTTTTCAATTGAGTATCTAATTAAAAGTAATTACGCAATTGCTTTGGTTTTGTATTGCTACGCTTTGAGATTGGCTAAAAAATCTCGCGCCTCTTTCTCGACCAATCACAAGTAAAACCAAAACCAATCGCGACTTGTTCGCACGCGTTTTCCCGCGCTTGGCGCCGGCGACATTTATTTGCTTCGAGCTCTGATTGGTTCATTGGATTGTTTACGACTGCTCTGATTGGTCAGAATAATTACTTTGGTTTTGATTTTACGACACTCGAATGAAAACCGCTCTGTAAATGTCTTTCTAGTCTGTGCTATATGCCTTCTTCACGCTGTTAACAGAAAACAACGTTTAAATATTACGGTTGGCGAGATTGAAATGAGTCGAGACGGCGCCTTTGCTAAACACCGTCTTAACTTCGTTTAAATAACCGGCCCCTTGAGTTTAGAGTTAGACATTATAAATTTCTCAAATCACAAATGGTAACCAATCAATGAAATCAGATTCCCAGTGCTTTGCGTGCCTTTGATAACCGCGAAGGTTTTCCGTAAAAAATGATAATCCTTCCTTTTTTTCACTGACTGCAGCCGGTATTATCCAAACGTGACCAACATCAAACTTCTCCTTGTAATATCAACGCATATTCAAGCAAACAAATAACAAAAATTAAGGAAATGTTCACAAAAAAAAATGAAAAAACTTCTCCTAATTAGTATTATAAGAAATGTATGGAGAAAAGTAAAAAGAATTTGTCAGTTGATATTAGCGCTTAAAGGGTTAACCAAGGGTTTTCAGCGGATTTTCAGCGTGCGAGTTAACAGGTTTTACTACAGTACAGGCGTGACTTTTCGTTGGCCTGGCTTCGGCGCGTCTACTATGTTAACGCAGGTATGCTTGCGTATACGGGTATAACTGAAATGTTTCCCATACAGAAGTGGTCAATTTCCAGTTATTTACTATTAGCCCAGTTAGGCCATCGAGCTGTCACATCTGTTCTCTCTCAAACATTCAACGCGCGATAAAGGACATCCACTATTCACGCTATCAGCTTCATGCAACAATATGTCCAACCATTAATTTTCGACACTTTGCCTTCGTTTTGGTATGTTCAAGTTAATCCACTAAACGTTTGCAAGGGAATACGGAATGAAGTGCTAATATTCTTTTTTTCTTTTAGTTCAGGCCTACGTGGACACTCTCCAGTCCAAAGTGTAAATTGTATTGGTCTCAAAAACCAATTTCACTATGCGCTTTCCAATATCTAGAACGTTTTGTAAAATCACAGATATTTATATTCCATTTCTCGCTTTGACCAAAAATCGTGAACATGGCCGTAAAATTCTCTGTCGTCTGTTCACTGTTTCGCCGCTTTACATCCTCTGTCATTGCCCAAGTAAGCACCCTTAACGAGAGCAATTCACGTGAATCGATTTATAGCGTGCTACGTCTCAAATTAACGTGACTGTTTTCTTTTCCTGTGCCACAGGCTCGTTG
This sequence comes from Cladopsammia gracilis, assembly GCA_022457155.1. Lineage (NCBI taxonomy): Eukaryota > Metazoa > Cnidaria > Anthozoa > Scleractinia > Dendrophylliidae > Cladopsammia > Cladopsammia gracilis. The sequence goes on from JAJGOT010000294.1 coordinate 476,529, forward strand.
TTTTTCGCTTGGATCGCTCGACTTTGCAGAGGTATGAAACATAGAACTTTATCTGTAAGAACTGAAGACAATCGGTCCTACTGAAATGGGACTAAACCTGTTTTAACCTCGACCGGTTTTGGTTGATTTGCGTGAAGTGTTTAGACAGAACACTTTTTCGATTATTTTTGGTTGAATTGCAGGTTGATATTGAACTATATATGTTTAACCGTTTTAACAAGTTCGGTGCTGGTCGATGAACTTCTGCTGACATTATTCGAAAACGTTTTTTTTTTTGCCGAAGGACACGAAAGAAACAATCGACCAAAAATGTTCTATATGCCAAAGTATGAGCACGATCACAGTTTCATTCATTCACAATACATATAGCATTAATGGCATTTTAAGTGGAAATAACTTATTTATCTTAATTTGAAATAAATGTGAAGTAAAGGGGTTTGAGTCGCTAAAGAAACCGTGCTACTGCATCGGCGAGGGAGTGAGACAAGAACGTTTGGTTACATCGAGTTGATAAAATAAATTGACCACTTCGTATATCTTAATTTTAACCACCGTTTTCGATTTAATGTTATTTATATGTACTAGTCGATAATATACACTTGAATAAACTTGAGAAGACTAATCTTTCCCCTCCTGGTATCGACGAACTTGATTCAGTCTCTTCGATTTTCAGTCTTTTAGTTTTGTTCTTTTCTGTCAGGCAACGACTCATAAATCGCGTGGTTTTTTGTGTTTCAGGTCGCTGTTAATCCAGAAAGCCGGGTATGCAATATTTGACTTCTTTATTTAATAGCAATATTAATACAAGTAGCCAAGCAAATCTATGTTTAATATTTTGGTTATTTAATTTGGTTTTTAAAGAAATTTGCCGAATGACAGCGGAAGTTTTTTTGATATGCTAGAGTATATTTCTCTTTTCTCATGAAAATGTTATTCTGATTCCCATTGTATAGGTTTTGAAGGTAAGTTTATCTTTGATTACAAGAAGTTCATACTTTATCGCGGCTATGCCTCCTTGCGCATGCAAAATGTGACATCGAATCACAATTTTTCGTTTAAAACTGATCTTTTTTCACTCTCAAGAGGCTCCAAAAAATAAAAATAAAATACGTAAAACATAACAATAACATTCATTGAAATCTACGGTTGCACCATGAGATTTATTCCACAAACTCAAACGTTAGAACCACCTTTGAAGGGCATAATAAATAGCACCAATTTTAGAATGTTAGCTTTAAAATGAAATAATCTGATTGAGTGGCATGTAAAAGGAGTTTCTAAGGATCGTTTATCCTTGGCGTTACAAACATACAGCCAAACAACATAGAAATAATGCTTTGAAATTTAAGCGATACTGAAGGAAGAGCCAGAAGAATTGTACTGTCTAAGCAAATCGCCAACACGCCCCGCAGTATCACGTGTATAACGCGTGTTGCAGATGGTATAAATTGCCCTCGATCGATCGCCAGATTGAAAAAATGACGTTACCAAGTAGCACTCAAGTGTAACTCGATGACTCATCACTGTTGGACCAATATTACAGACAAATATGGAAATAACAAAAGCACTATCCAAAGTCCTTTTACTTTAGTGGTCGTTTAGTGGTCGTTAACTTCAATGATGCGTTTCCATCAATTTTTTTGGTAGTTTCTTGGTGTTGCGGATGGTGTGATCACCAAATGACGTAAAACAAAAGATTCAAAAGACACTGAACAATACCCACACTACAACACAAAAGCTAACCAACAATGGCTTCCGCAACACCAAGAAACACCCATTTTTTTCAGTTGTTGAAAACGAAGGCTGATTTAAAGGGGCTTTGTCACCATTTTTTGTTACTTCAAAACGCCAAGTCCATCAGCTAGGTGGGTTGTATGGGTCACTAATCTTAATGTTTGACTATTTAGCATCATAAAAATGTATGATAGCAAGGATAGAACGGTAGCTTTCACATTGTAAATCTTAATTTTTCCCTTCATACCCTCCTTTTGGTCGCCATCTTGGATTTCTAAAAAAAAAACCTTTAAAAATTTTATTCTTTCTCAATGCAAACGATTTTTTTTTGCCTAGACGTATATTTGGAATAATACGCGTCTAAGATATTATTTCAGCATTGTTATTCAAGCTATGATGACGTTATTAGTGACGTCTCAGTGACCGCCATTTTGTTTTCTAGCTTGTGTATTCAACCGCTATCTCAATCATCTGAAATAACTAAATTACCATTAAGGTATCAGCACGGGCAAAATTTATGCTCTCCAAATGCCAAAAAAGTCTAAAGACACAACTATTTTAGAAAATTTAAGGCCTATATCACTCCTTAATGTCGACTACAAAATACTAACTAAAGCTATAGCAAAAAGACTTGAAAAAGTGCTCCCTAGCATTATAAATCCTGACCAAACTGGTTATGTGAAAGGCCGTTACATTGGTGAAAACATTCGGCTTATTCAAGACATAATACAATATACCAACCAGACAAACAAAAAAGGCATTGCAATATTTCTTGATTTTAAAAAAGCATTTGATTCAATTGAATGGCCATACCTTAACGCCGCTCTTAAATCTTTTAATTTCGGGCCTGACATTATAAACTGGTTCAACATATTCTACAATAACGTTTCTAGCTGTGTTTTAAATAATGGGCATGCTTCAAATTTCTTCTCTTTGCAGCGAGGTGTTCGACAAGGTTGCCCTCTATCGGGTCTCTTATTTGTCCTGGGGATTGAACTTCTAGCGAGAGCCTTAAAAAGCAATAGATCTATAAAAGGCATCCAGGTAGATAATCAAGAAATAAAAGTATCACAATACGCTGACGACACTACTGTCTTTGTCCGCGACCAAGAATCCGTTTCCGAACTACTTAAATTTCTAAATGATTTTAACTCTCTCTCTGGGCTAGAAATAAACACTGCTAAAACTGAAGCAATGTGGCTAGGACAATGGAAAAACAATCAAGACACCCCTTTTGGTTTCAAATGGCCAAAAGAACCAATACTATCTCTCGGAATATTTTTCTCACAAAATCAAACAGATGCGGAAGAACTCAACTTTGGAACCAAAATTCGAGATTTAGAGAAAACTTTAAATACCTGGCAAAAAATAAAACTTACGTTGTACGGAAAAATTAATATCGTAAAAACATTAGGACTCTCTAAACTGACCTTTAACGCTTCTGTTTTAAATGTACCAAAACATTTTATACAACAAATAAATAAAATTATTTTCAGTTTCATTTGGGACGGCAAACCCCCAAAAATTAAAAAAAGTACTGTCATCGCAGAAAAAAAGAAGGTGGCCTCAAAATGTGCGATTTTGAAATTATGGAAAAAGCTTTGAAAATTGCTTGGATTAGTAGAATTCAAAGTCAATCTTCTGCTTCTTGGAAAATTATTCCTAACCAGTGTGTAAATCACCTCGGAAATTTCTCTTTTCTGACAAAATGTAACTACAAAACCGAATTACTTAAGCTAGAGAGCCTCCCTATTTTTTATCGCATGATTCTCGATTATTGGCGCGACTTCAAAAACTTACCTGATCGTATTACTACCAATATAAAAAATGAAATTATATGGAACAACTGTAATATTTTAACTGATAAGAAGCAAGTTTTTTATAGAAAATGGTTTGCAAAAAATGTTATTCATGTGCAAGATTTACTGAATGAACAAGGCAACCTCTGTAATTTTTTTAGAATTCAAAACAAAGTTTAATTTAGATGTACCCTTTACGAAGTTTTATGGTCTTATCAATGCCATTCTTCGCGCGTGGAAAAATGCTTTAAAACCGCATGGTCAAAACAACCTCAACGATACTTCTACCACACCTCTAATCACAAGTTCTATTTATTCTGCAATCTTAAAAAACAATTTCGTACCACCAACCTCTCAAACTAAAATTTTACGACACGGCTTTTTAGAAAATAATGTTCATAAAGTTTACCAAATGCCTTTCATAGTTACAAAAGAAGTTAAACTCATAATGTTTCAATACAAAATTATACACAACATACTCCCTACTCAAACGAGCCTTTTCCGTGACGGTATCTCTGAAAGTGATCTTTGTCCGTTATGTGGGTGGGAGAAGCAAACTTTAAAACATATGTTAATCCAATGTAGTAAATCACTCTCCTTCTGGAATACGTTTCAAGAGTGGTGGTTTGAAAAAGCACGTGAAAGACTTTCTTTAAAACACGGTAGCATATTATACGGCTATTTTGACAATACAAAATACTGGCAGGCATTAAACTACTCAATTCTAATAGCAAAATACTATATATTCTGCACGTCAAACAGGCGCCAAGGTGAACTATAGTTCTGTAACTTCCTGCTGCGAATCCAAGAAAAAATTGAAATAATTAAAGAAACTGAAATTGCAAAGAAATGCTTGCCTGCTTTTCGCCGAAAGTGGATAGTTCTTCTATAATTAGTTGTTCTTTAATTAATATTGGTAAATTTGTAAATGTAACTGTACGTTTGCGTAGTTCGTGTAGTATCATATTGTAATGCAGTGATGTAAAAAATTGTAGTGTCATATTGTAATGCAGTAATGTAAAAAATGTAGTATCATATTGTAATGCAGTGATGTAAAAATGTAGTATCATATTGTAATGCAGTGATGTAAAAATGTAGTATCATATTGTAATGCAGTGATGTAACAAATGTAGTATCATATTGTAATGCAGTGATGTAAAAATGTAGTATCATATTGTAATGCAGTGATGTAACAAATGTATTCTTTAAAATAAAATTTAAAAAAAAAAAAGATATTGCCTACTTCCCAGCCGTACCCATGAGGGGTGGGGATTACCGGAAGTGGAACGATGGCTCTTCTCCAGATTACTGCTTGATAACTTGGTCCTGTGACGTGAAGTCATAGAGATGACTCACATGGCGGCAGAGCCTCTGGCTCGACTTTCCCGCCTCTGGCGCAGTGGACCTCATACCGCAGCAAATCTACACTCTGGCACTTATTCCCGTGCAGCTGACACACGAGTGCCTCCGTGTCTTTAAAGTTCTTCTCAGATACTGCAATAGCTCGGACGTACCCAGTTTCATTGCGTTGGAGAAGCAGGACTGATTTCCACTTCCCTTTACCAGAGAAAGCACAGATGGTGTCAGATGGTGGTGTCAGATGGTGATCGCGTGTACGCCGATTAGGGCTTTCTTGAAGCAGTGCTTGTCAATGCTTGGATCTGGTTGCTTCTCAAAGCTGTTAACAACTATAGAAAGTTAATCTACTGTTCTGGTCTTCGCGCATCTTCCCTTCTTCATGTAGCACTTTCCAAGATTTCGGCTATGAGCAAGCAGTAGGACAAAGACATTAGTGTCATCAGAGTGGATGACGCACGTGCCTTCGGTTGTCATGTACATGATCCGATTGCCGACCCTGCTCTAAATGCTTCTGTCTTCCACTGTGATACGAGGAATTTGACAATCTCAGGTTTGTTTGCGGTGACACTGAGCAGATTGTTCGACGACTTCAACTCACCGTATAGGCAGGGAGTATGTTCTTGTATTGTACACCGTCAGTGGTACAGGCACTCTTTTCAATCTTTCGACATTCTTGATCGATACCTCGCGATACACGTCGAACATTATGTCTACGCGCCTGCTGCCGGTGCTCGTTACCAACTCAAACACTCTCTCGGCGACCACATGGAACGTAGCTGCACAGGGAATATTCAACTCCAGCAAGATTACCATTCCATCGAAAATTCTGGTTGTGTTCTCTGGGTATTTCTCGGTGACTGTGATGCCTCGCTCTAGCTGTTGGGAGAGTTTGGCTGTGCTTGTCTTTCGCGGAAGTCCACCGATAAGGATCGGCAAGAGACAAAGGAAGATGACCAAGAAGATAGGTGAAAACAACTTTCATGTCAATCTGACGAAACTGTCCGATAAGTGCCATCCGAACAAATATATCACGATCCATACAAAGAGGAAGTACTAGATCCTTGTTGCGAACCTTACGCACAGCCTTCAAATCCTTAAAAGACTTCAGCTTGGCTTTCTTCAATGGATCAGAGTAATCTGAAGTGGGATTGGATGAGCAACGATTCAATACAAAGTCATTCGCTGCCTGCTTTCCCTTGCTTTTGGTCTGCAGTAAGTCATCTTATATGTTGTTGCTTCGATACCCGTAGACAAGCTCGTGAACGCTGCGTCTTGTTTTCATTGATTGGTGAATACATCCTCGAGCAGAACCACTATCACTTGGTTGACTTGGTTCAGTTCTAGTTTCAGCTGTTCCAAGTTCAAGGCCGTCAATGAATGAACTGAAGACTCAAACTCTTTCAAGAGCAACCTCATGAGGACTTCATACACACATTTACAAAGACGCACAGCTCGATTGCTTATCCACTGAACTTTCTGCCACGACATCGCTCTGGACAGGAAATTCTCTAAGCCCTGCATCCCCGAATCGGCTTCCGATGACTCCCAAGAGTATTAACAACAAATGACAAAATATGACGCTTGAACCTTGATAAGAACATACAACTGGAACTCTTCCGAACGTTGATCGAACCAATCCTTCTCTACTTGGCCGAAACATGGTCTCTGACAGCTCCTCAACATCATCGACTAGATCGGGTACTTACGTTCACTGGTCCGAACACGAAACCATGGCGCAGATCTACGGGACACTACCACCCGTCTCTCAGAGGCAACGTTTTACACGCCCGCGTTTCACTAGTCCTGGTTTTACAACGGTCCGCATCTTACTACTGATAATAATAATATATATCCAGGGTGCCCACATCACCAAGGTGTTTTACAGTGAAGCTCTCTCTCTCTCTCCACAAGCGGTAGGGCGAGAAAGCGTCCGGCACTTCAAACTACTGTAGCGTCTTCAAGTCCAGTCCAGTCTCTATTTACATTTCCAGACAAGTCATGTCAGAGTGGGCGTAACTCCTGCATAACTCTCGCTTAGGTTGGGTTTCTCTGGATACGAACAAAATTTAACATTATCTATTAATTGAGTTTCAACGCCTGAATAAACAAGTTTTAGCACAATGCAAATATTCTCACTGGTTTGTTTAATTCCTGATTTTGGAATAAAGGCGTCTATGTTTTCATATGGGAAAAGTGTTTTTCTCGAGCACTCAAACACTTGCTAATAGTTCTGAAATACTCATTTGAGGACAAATACTCATCCCTGAACCTCAATGTCATTTCCGTCTTGCTTTATACCCCTAAGCCTAGGAGCTAAGTAAGAATTTTACTATTATTATCGAACTAGGCCTATTATTCTAATGATTCGTAACCGGATCATTGCATTTGTAGTGGTCGTACACGAAAGTCTCACAAAATATCTTAGTTTTATCTACATGAAGAAATAAGAATCAAATAAATGTTTTATTTCAGTTTTAGCATTTGTCGCCTTTTCAGTACAGCGAGAAGATATGTTTTCACAAACTAATCAAACACCGTTCATTGGAATATTTGATTACAGCCCGGGGACCCGGGGGGGGGGGGTACTTCCTAATAATGGGCTAATGGGGATGTGCCGCTGGATGGGGTCGCATTTTCACGACTGGATTGACTATAATGGGGTTGCATTTTCAATACAGTTACTAGAATGGGGTCGCAAATTGTCGGGATTTTTTGGGGTAAGAAAATTCTGGCAAGTATTTTTTTGGTTAGTTTTAGCTTGTAAATATTTTCGGCTAACAAATTTACCAGAAGGTTTGTAGGTGAAGAGTAAAATCTCCTACATTTAATAAATGTGTCAATTCATTTGAGGATGACCTAGATAAAAGGGTTCCGAACTCAAGGTAGATGGCTAAACAGAAAGTGACTAAGTTGGGATTGCGAAATTTACATTTACTCAAAAGTGACTAAGATGGGGTCTATAATTAGCCACAAAATAGACTATAACGGGGTAGGGGCTCTGAGAGGCCAGCAGCACATACCCAGCAAAAGTTGACCCAAGTACCCCCCCCCCCCCCCCCCCCCCCCCGCCGGGGATTACAGCAATTATTATATTTTGTGAGGCAAAATGTTTCTTGGAAACTGTTGGTGGGTCCGTACCGCACCACCGGATTCGAGTCAGGTTTTAGCTTTTCGAGCCTTACACAACTTTTTGCTGAATAAAGAGTTTATATAGTACACGACACACTCATCTTCTCCCAAATCAATCTATGTTTTTGAAAGTGCATCATAGCATGCACCCAGAAGAGTGTAATAACGTGTCATATTTGCACTCTTTTTGTTGTGTGTTCGCACCTTATGAATATTCTCCTTTTTCCTACATGGATACATTGCAACGTCGTATCGCAGTAATTATTGTATTTTTATAAATTATCTCGATGGCGGAATAATAATTAACGTCTCTCTTCGTAAATAATTATGGCATAAATAATATGATCGACAGAGGCTTTAAGGCGTTCTCCCGTATTTCAGCATAATTGACGAGTACCCCCCCCCCCCGGGGGGGGTAAATTAATCCAAAAATGAAATCGCATCTCTGTGAGATACCTACTCGAAGAGTCTCGTGTCTATCCCCGCCACTCACCACACTCCCCCCTTTCCTCCCCGAGTACCCGAGCCTCGTTCCTAAAAAAAATAAAAAACTTCTGGAAATTTTGTTAACGTACCACTGAATTGTTCCAGCACCACATAGGCTAGCGTGCGCCGCCATCACTTTTAAGTCGCGGAAGTGTAATTTAAGGGATGGACCATTAGAAAAGTGATGGGGGGGGGGGGGTGGGGCAAAAGAAAAAAAAAATTTCCCAAGTAAATTATTAAGAAAAAAAAATATTCCCACGCATTATTGCAAAAAAAAAAAAATCTGCCCAAGGACAATTAAAAAATAAACTATTAAAAAAAAAATATTCCAGCCATCGAGTGAAAAAAAAAAAAAGATTTCCACCTTAGGTGGAAAAAAAAAATTTCTTGCCTCTCCCAAAGTTCCCACCCCCCCCCCCCCCCCCCACCCCCCCCCCCCCCCCCTCCCCATCACTTTTCTAATGAAGCAAAAAACAGCAAACTGATCCTTACGGCAGAAAAACAGAAGCAGAAGCAGAAGCAAATAAAATAAAATAAAAGTGGAATATAATAGTGCCCAATATTTCGCTTTGCAAAACAAAGCTTCTTCAGGGGCTAGCACTATATCAAATGGTCCATCCCTAACTTCGTTCTGCTGTAAATTGCGTGGATTTCGTGCAATTTGTACTGTACAGAAATAATTGTATTCCGGTATTTTCCCTGAAACAAATCCCTGAGACAAATCTGATTGGTCAGTTTACAATCGTCTTGAATACATGCTCTTGCGCAATATAACACGTGTCAAAATTTCACTGACATGGACTTTCACTGACTTTCACAATTTCACTTGTACTGAGACAACAAACATGGCCGTTAATAGCTCTTTCCTTTCCTCTCTTTTTCGCCGTTCTAAATCCCTTCTTAACACAGAAGTAAGCAACCCCGAGTGAGATAAAGAATAAATGCAATGGATTTTAGGCTGAATAATTTTAAAACTAAACAAAAACATTTTGATTTTGCCACAGGTAGCTTCACGGGTTCGATGCCTGTCACTGGGATCTTTGAAGTTCGCAGATGTAAGGTTTCGTTGTTGTCAGTTATCCTTACTGTTTCTAGATTTGTATAAGCTAATATTATGCAAGCTCTAACACATGTTTTGTTCTTTTTTTATACAGGCGGTTAACCCCGAAAGTCAGGTTGGTATTAAACGTTTTTAAACCACGCAAACTGTCTAAACTTAGAGGTAAGCTTAAATCTTCGAATTTGTTGAGGTTACCAGGGTAGGAATGGGGGCGCTTCTGAAATCCATTGTACGCAATGTAGATATCCAATGTATATATCCGCTGGTATCGTTGGATTTCTACAACAGATTCGTTAAAGCTATACAGAGGTTTTTTTTATATTGAGTCGTCATCCTGTGTGGTTTCGTTTAGGTTCGTTTATTTACACGGTCGAGTTGTCAAGTCGCTCGTCGACCGAAGTTATGTTTAAGTTAATTAAATGTTACGCCCATAGTCCAGTGAAGACATTTTCCTTGAATGTCTTTCTATGGCGTCATTATTTCCTTCTTGAGATTTTCTGTAATTAAAACGTATAGTTTTTTTTTAAGTTCTTGTGTAATCCCAATCAAACGTACGTGCGTGCAAAAGCAGGTTTTTACCGAGTGTCTGCAAAACGAGGACCGGAACCGCGGATTGGTGGATGGCGGATGGCGGTTGAATAAATGCGGATGAAAAAAAATTAATTTAAAGAAATTAATGAAGTTACATTTAGAAGAGAATTGCCAGTTTTGCAATAATATACAGAAGGGTAAGATTTCTGTATAACCCCGTGGGCTAAACTGCAGAATACCCCGCAACTTATTTGCATCATATTGAATAACAATAGTACCTATTTTTTCTATGCCTTGTTCTTCAAAGAGTTCCGACACATATACATAACATGAATCTAATTTGCAGGGCATTCTGCAATTGCTCCACCCCATGCATTAATATACATTACATATACCTTTTTTAATACAAAGCTGAAACAATACTAGGCCTAAAGAAAAACAATAGTGCATACATGTATAATAAATGTATGGCGTTATATGGAAATCTTACTCTCAATGAGCATGTATTGACTATAAATAAATTGTCTCCTTTGATTTTTAAAGGTTGCTGAGCAGAAGGTGCGAAATGAAGATGCTGGTCAATTCACTGAGTTAGTGAGAGACTTCTTAAATCCCAAAGATTTCTACAATGCTTTGTGCATGCATGGAATGGATTATTTTTGTGGCGTCCCTGACTCTCTGCTTAAAGACTTTTGTGCCTATGTGACAGCTGTCACCCCCAAGTCTCGACATGTGATAACGAGCAATGAAGGGCAAGCAGTTGCTCTTGCAGCTGGTTATCACATGGCAACTGGGAGAGCAGGAGTAGTTTATCTTCAGGTAAGGGTGGTCAGTTAATAAGTTGTAGTCTTTCATGATAACTAAAGAATAATATATTGTGACATGTACTGTATATCTCTTAACCCATTGAATGCCAAGAATAGTGATTAACCTATATTAAGCAGACCCCGTGTTAAGTGGACACTAGCTGCTTGGGTCCCTAAATTTTCTTCCCATATTTACTGTGAAACGAACCGGTATTCAGCGGACCCCTCTATTATGCGGACACTAACGAGGGTACTGAGGGTGTCCACTTAATACAGGTTTCACTGTATTTTTTTTACTGGTGGTTCAGAGAGGTCGAGGAATGAAGAGTCTGCTATAACAACAAATTTCTATTGTGGGTGTGATGTAATACTAAATGCATGACAAATCCAACATGGTCAACATGGTGTAACAGCCATGTTAGATGAACACAGTGCTTTGGTCAAACCTTTGGCAGATAGAGATCCAGATTTATATGAGGAAAGTGCATGTCCAAGAAGGTGAAAAGGATGTTTTGGAATATAATGGAAACAGTTCAGAGTCAGAGCATGATGCAGAAGTGGGAAGTTGCCAATGAAAACCTGAGTACAGAAGAACCTGAAAGTATAATCATAGTGATAAGGATGTGGTGATTGTTGGCAATGGTCAAGCCAAATAAAACAATGAAGTGTTCATGACACCATTAAAGATGGTTGTGGTGCAAGTTTCAGGTGGTCTTGGTGCTACTTGAGGCAGTTGTGGTGCTGCTCAAGCTGGCTATGAAATATCCAGTACTGCTGCCAGTTGCCATGGTAATTGCCTGGGTTGGTATTAATTGGGTTAAATTGTAGACCTGGTGGTGTAGTGGTGCATGAGAGCATTTTGTTTTCTTAGGCAAGAAACTTTGCTCTACATTATCTCATTGTCTCTTTCATTGCCTTGTCGTTACTGATAAACATAATGCCGGGTGTATCTCTGTAATGGACTAGCATCCCATCCAAAGGGGAAGTAACAATATTTCTAGTTGCTCTTTACTAACTACAAAAACTGGGTTAAGCTCCAGCCATGTTGGCTGTATCTTTGGCTCATGTGCAAATAACCTTCTCATGTCCCTCAAAGGCTAGAGCAAAGGTTAGAAAAGAAAGTTTAAGGTAGGAGAGGGGTTGTGTGAAGGCCACACATGGGAAATTGCCAATTAACCATAATTATATCAATAATATATTAATTTATGTTTCTTATTTGTTTTGTTTCTTTCCACCAGAACTCTGGATTGGGTAACATTGTGAATCCTCTGATGTCGCTAGCTGTGCCAAATGTGTACAGCATCCCCATGTTGCTGTTAGTAGGGTGGAGAGGCGAGCCAGGAAAAAGAGATGAACCACAGCACATGATACAGGGACAAGCTACGCCTGGCATACTTGGTATATATCAGCTTCTTTTTCTTAGTGAAGTACATGTAACATCAAATATATATAAGTTTTTTTAGGGCTGTGCTCTACCACTGTGCCTCATGAGGTGCCTTAGCTGACTAACTTGTCTTTGGGTGACAAGAAAAACATTTTTTTTTCCACACAGCTTACTGCTGGGCACTGTACATTTTATACTTTTGAGCTCCTTTTGGACTACCTATGATAACTCTTAGAGCACAGGCTTAATTTTTTTTTATTTGGCACAGCATTTGAGAGACTGCAATTGTATATTTGTTAAAATAGTATTAAATGAAGTTTAGGTCAAAGTGATTTCAAACTGTAGTTAAGTTTTTATTTTCTTTTGTTGGACAGATTTAATACCATTATCCTAAGACAAAGAATCTTGAGAACTTAATTAAAACAGCTTTGGAAACACTTGTATAAGGCCCATGTTTCCATGGTATTTTCTTTCCTTACAAACTTGCATCTCATTAATATGGACACCTAAATGACAGAGATACATGTAACTTGGAAGACTGTCCATATTAAAGGGAGGGTTTCATGGTTTGGCGCATGTGCAAACCCATTTAATTTCATTGTTTAGACCAATCGGAAGTGAGTAGACAATTAACTCTGGTGGGAATTTGCCCATGAAAATGTCGCGGTCAGTCAGGTGATTGAATGGATGATTATACATACCCATAGGTTTTATTCAGTGTGGACTTTGTTGGTGTAATCCATTGAAATTTTCTGTGACTTTTGGTCATCGTTCGTTTTGTTTGAACTAATTAATGTATGTGATTATCGAAGTAAATGTGAGTGGTTTTTTAACTGATAAAAATTGGTAAGAAAGCAAATAAAGCATTTTAATCTTTGCACATGTGCCAAACTGTTAAACTATCCCTTTAAGGAGGTGCCCAATTTATATGCATTTACAGTGTGGAATAAGTGTACCCTTAAATGATGAAATTAATTCAGTCTGTAACTTTTGAAGAAAAATACAGTACAAATTTATCATACATGTTAGCCGATTAAACTGAACGAAAGCATATCATGTAACTTTTTATCGAGCATTTGGTGTGCAGCTCAATGATGTTGTGCATAATTGTGACAAACTAATTCAAATGTTGAGAATTATTGCCAGCATTTGAAGGTTAAGATTATCTTCTTCTGCATTTTCACAGTTGAGGTGTAAAAACCGTGAAAATGGTATTTTTGTTTTACCCCTTTTGTACTGTGTAATATTATAAATATTTCAGTCTGACCTGTGTTGGTTATTAATTCATGGCAAGATTTTAGCCAGCAGTGTGTCCAGGCAACCAGCTGTGAATCATGCATGCCCACTTTTTGAAGAAATTCATGAAAATTGCACCTAAAAATTATCCCTAAAAAAATTATGGTGGGAAATACCTTCAGGATGCCCACTTTTCAATTTCTGGCTAAATGCCTGATTCATGGGCTCAGTCTGTTTCTTGCATTACATGTATAAATGACTGATTAAGCACACAGTTACATGTAGTAGTGAATAATATAATCATTTGTATGGGACACTTCTTATTGCAGCGTCATGCGGTATTCCTTTCCAAGTTTTGCCTGATTACCAAGAAGGAGCTGAGCAGGTAAGAGAAATTCATCAGACATCTGTATTTATTGTAATTGTACTACAATCGTAGCTGTAGTATCATCCAAAAACAGGCAATCCCCACATTTACATGAAGTCAGTTGTTTAAGTTTATAACTTAATTAAGACCATAAAAATAATTAATTTGTTGAATGTTCTTTTTTTGTTGTTCCCTTACAAGTGACTGCTTCTAAAAACAAAACAGTCAATGATGTTTGCTAATGTATATTGAAAACAACATTATTCATCAGGCTTTGTATGTTGCAAGAAAACATATGGAAACAACTAAAGGACCTTACTGTCTGCTGGTGAGAAGGCAAAACTTTTTACCATTCAAGCTTGACAAAGAGCCAGAAGTGTAAGTGAACATAACTGTGCCTTTCAATAATACATGAACTCTGAAGTTCAAAGCCCTGAACTTAAGGTTTACATTTTATACTGCAGTCAATCATAATTATGGGGACAAACCAGGGATGTAGATTCAGTTTTTAACTGGCGGGAATATAGAACTGACAGACGGGTAAAAAATAGAAAAATGTAGTCCTTTTAAAGCTGCACTAGGCTTTAACAGCCGGAAAAATGAAGTTCACAGCCGGGTAATTTCCCCGGCTCCCGCTATTATCTACATCCCTGACAAACATAATGGACGGTCCCTGAAAACAGCAGTAACTGACAATAAAATGGGTCATTATTTCCTGAGACATCTGCTATGGTGTTTGCAACCGTTAACAATAAAACTTGAATTTCAAGTTGGCATGTTGCTCTGTAAATGGCATTAAAATGTTGTAGACAAGGGGGGGGGGGGTGTTTTTTGTTTTTTACTCTCTCCAACCTGTATTTCGTATCAATTCACGGTTTTTTTATTTTGCTAGATACCCATTAAACAGAGAAGGAGCCTTGAGAGTTATTGTGGATTCTCTAAAAGATCGTGACGTGGTTGTTGGTACAACTGGTATGTTGTCGCGTGAACTGTTTGAATATCGAGTGGCTAAAGGACATGGCCATGAAAAGGATTTCTTGACAGTAGGATCTATGGGCCATGCATCAGCTATTGCGCTTGGTATTGCCCAGTTTAGACCAAAGAGACAGGTATTTTAATTGTTTCTTTTACTTTTTAGAACTATATCAGTATTAATATATATTAGTGTTTTTAATCAGGAGCTTTGTAATAGGCTCCTGTTTTAATGTAAAACCATCTGTCAACAGTGTTGTCGTGATGATTTTCTTTCTGTTTCATTTATGGAAGGCTCTTTGTCTTCCAAGTTTCAATTCCTATTCTAGACTTAATTCTTCAAATCACTGATCAACTTCCTCTCTGATTTCTATACCCTATGCCAGGTAAACTGCTTGAAAACCATACCCTTCACAGTGACACTTACCCATATAGCTTATATATGAGAGTACCTCCCCCGGGAGTCATAGTTATCTACAAAAAAAATCACTTTATGTAAGGGTCAATGTATTTAATTTAGCACAAAAGTACTAACTGATGACACTGTTTTTACCTCCTACTGGAGATGAAATCGCCACCTGAAGGTCTAACCATTTTGCAGATATCATAGCATAGATGGCACCATTGTTCTCAGTTATTTTAAGACCCAGAGTGTTACTC
The DNA here is from genome assembly GCA_022457155.1 of Cladopsammia gracilis. Classification (NCBI taxonomy): domain Eukaryota; kingdom Metazoa; phylum Cnidaria; class Anthozoa; order Scleractinia; family Dendrophylliidae; genus Cladopsammia; species Cladopsammia gracilis. The sequence goes on from JAJGOT010000294.1 coordinate 492,052, forward strand.
CGGCCAGGGATCGAACACGCCACCTGCTGCTCAGCAGACCAATGCTCTTCCAGCTGAGCTACAGTGTACATGTAACCCTGCAACAGTTTTTCCAACTCTAAAATTATGCCATGTCAATTTTTGGTTTATTCTCTTCTTGTCTTTTCCTTAAGATATTTTGCTTGGATGGTGATGGTTCTGTCCTCATGCACATGGGTGGTTTAGCCACCATTGGACAAAGTGAAGTACCAAATTTTAAACACATTTTAATCAACAATGGATGCCATGATTCAGTAGGTGGCCAACCCACCGGTGCTTTGAGTGAGACTTTTGATTTTCTGGCCATTGCCAAAGCATGTGGATATAAATCGGTAAGTCGATCAGCTTCTCTTGTTCACATACACTGTACCTTTTAACTCTCCTGTATTATCTGGTAGCTATAGTCTTTGAGATTCAGAACTCAGAACAAATCTCCAAGTCTGCCATCAGGTGACCAAAGCCAATTTGGTTCTTTTCCCATCAACAGGCCAAAATGCAATTGAAGGGGTGAGTGGAATAAAGCCCTAAGTGAATTCTGATCAACGGCTAGACTCTCCTTACAGTCTGTCTTGTATATGCTCATGTAACAAAGAGAGAATTTGGCTATAGATCAGGAGTCACTTAGGGCCTTATCCCTGAAATAAGGCCCTAAGTGACCCCTGATCTGAAACCAAATTCTCCCTTTGTTACATGAGCATATACAAGACAAACTGGAAGGGGAATCTAACAGTTGATCAGAAGTCACTTAGGGCTTTATTCCACTCACCCTTTCAGTTTCCTTTTTGGCTGCATTTCCAATCATGCATCTTTCACTCTATTATTTTAAAAACATCTATACAAACTAAAGAAAATGTTTGTTCATTGTTAAGTTCATATACATGTAAGCAACCATGCTGGGGAAAGAAAAGGAGTGGCCAATGTGGGATGGGGGCGGGGAGAAGAGGTTGGTGTTAATGAGAGGTTGACAAAAAGTAAAAATCCCCAGAGGGCGGCAAGGATCATAGGAATTGTAGAATGTCCAACAGAGTGCCTTGATGTAAATGGCAATGTGCAGTTCCAGAAAAAAGCCATACCAGTCCCCCCACGAAAGGTTTTTTTGTTTAGCACCCCCATCCCCCCAGGAAATTCCAGTTTAGCTTCATACTTTGCTTCTAAAATGTTGGCTTTTAAGATCCCCCTCCCCCTAGGAATTTCCAATGACCTTCCATGGGGTGGGTATGGATTTTTTCTGGAACTACACAATTTTACCTTGACTCGAATTTTTTTGTTTAATCTTCTGTTTATTCAGGTAATAGGAGCAGAGCAACCAGAAGAAGTCTCTGAGGCTGTTAAACTCATGAGAAGTCTGGAGGGCCCAGTCCTCTTAGAAATAAAAACAAACAAAGGTGGAAGAAAGGACCTGGGACGACCAACAAGGACACCAATCCAAAACAAGAAAGACTTCATGCATTTCCTGGCCATTGATCACTAATGATGATGAGATAAATGTATTTAGGATGGTTTTGAAGGCAGCTGTGCTTTATTTCACGTCAGCCTACAGTCAAATGAAGAATACAGTGGAGCATTCTTTTTAAAGAGAGGTGATGTATGTAGCTGGTCCTTGTAAGAGCACTGTGTTGATGGTGAAATGATTAACCAGTAAACAGTTAAGGGAAAATGAACTTATACAGTAGCTGTTACTGTTCAATGAATGTTTGGTGTTCATAGACCAAAAGTCTATAGTAACCATATTACTTTCCTTACCTTTGTTAAGTTTACTGCATCCTAGAATGCCATTGAAGAGCAATACTTTGACTTTGTCTTGGGAAAATAATTTGATGAAAAAGAACCACAGTGAAATACACTAAATTCAGAGAAAATTTATGACTCATTAGTGTTGCCTCTAGATTGAAATAACCCAACCGGCAAAGTCATGCTCTTGTAGGTAATTCTAGTCTGTCTTACTGAATAAAACCTACAGACTTGAAATTTGTGTTGCAATAATCATAAAAAACATGCAAGTAAAACAAACTAAATTTAACCTTCTTCTTGGTCAACAGAAAGCAATACATGATTGTAGGTTCTGATTTCCATTTGTATAATGTCAGTTTACACATTACGTTGGTGTTCTCATCACACATCAACAATTTTATTTTATACATCAGATGTTATTTTACTAAAACTACATGTATTTGAGATCTTTAGTTGAGGTCCAAATCTAATATAATATATTATAGTGGAACCCTAGCTTTCAACCACCCAGTTGATATGGCCACGTCATTGTTATTTCATCATTGTTTTTTGGTGTTTTGTGTTTTGCCCCCCCCCCCCCCCCCAAAAAAAAAAAAGGCTGATGTTTTAATTTGCTGTATCTGAAAAAAAAAAAAACAGTCAATCTGACCACCCCATTCATATGACCACACATGTTTGGCCCGTTGGTGGTTGCGTAATTAGGTTCCACTGTATTTATCAAAATTATTCATATTTAAATAAAATTATAATAAAAAAATAAGTAATAAATATGTAGTTTAGTGAAATGGCATGGTGCAAAAAATAATAATAGCAAACAGGCAATGACTAGACTAGTAAACATGAGGAAGACAAACTCTCAAAAAAGGTTGAAAATAGAACAAAACAAAGCATTACACACTGGTCTTTCTCAGAAGCCCCCTGTAGTAGTGTGCCATTGTGTTAGGTTTATAGTTTTATATTAGTTTAATGACTGTTAGGCTAATTTCTAGCCATGTATGTAGTTCTGTTTTCATCCTCCTTATCACGGAGTGATGCAGGTGCAAGAATGGCTAGAAATAGAGCCAAATTATGTGTGTTAAGTACAGAGTTAAGGCAACTTTGTCCCCATTTGCTTCTCTGTATCAAAATGGCACCGGAGAGCAGCCCTTGGGGACGAGGTTGGACTTAAGCGTTCTCTTTTAGTACCATTTAGGAAAAAACGCGTTAGAATATTGTATTTTTAATTATGGATATAATCCTAGACTGCTAGCAGTCCCTCTCAGGATAGTCAAGCAGGCGAGCAAATACGCAATCGGCGATCGATCGAGTGGCGAGCGAGCGAAAGTAATGCGAACCCAAGGGGGGCGCAGGGGAAGAGGCGGAAAAGGAGGGCCTTCTTCTCCCGCCTCTTTCCCAGTTTCTCCTCGGCTCGTTCGCCCAATCCAGTCTCACCGAGCTTGTTTTCGAGATTCGCTTGCCTGCTTGATCGACTGAGAAGGGACAGCTAACAGTCTAATATTATCCAAGGTAATAGGTCAAAGTTGCCGGGATTATCCAGCAAGTACAATTCATACAATAATGAAAGATATTTAAAAGAAATATATATAATATGTTAAGACCTTATTCTTATTACTTTTCAGTGTCATCAAATAATATTTCGGGTTAGAGTATATATTGGATTGAAAAACTGTTCATCAACAGAAATAGGGCCGATGTTCATTTGACTGTAAGTTTTTACAACAGCTTTAATTGAACTTTCTCCTTATAAAGGGCGTCAGCTTTCGGGAAAAAGCTCTAGAGCAAATGTTTAGGCATCCTCGAAAACCCAGGGACATATAATCGGGGTCGAGGGAAAGTAATCGTAGGGAACCCGGTGACAGGCAAAAGTTTACAAAACTACAAGGATGACTTAGGTTACTGGGTGACAAAAGGAAATCCTTGGGTAGGCTGACACCCCCCCCCCCCCCCCCCCAAAAAAAAAAAAAAAAAAAAAAAACAGAAAGAAAAAGATAAGAGATAAGAAAAGAAAAAAGGAAGAGAAAAAGAGAATAAAAGAAGAATTAGCATTATATGGAGGATGGAAATTTCTATTCCAACATTTGTTGGTTGTGTGGAAGTTTCATTTGTCACACGACCTTTCTTAGGGTAAATGTTGACCGTTAGAAATGTAAGAAGTACGGTTTAAGAGTGAGAGCGGTGTTCACCACCCTTTTGTAGCCTAGACGTTTTAATTTTCTGCACTCATGATTGGGTTTGAATTTACTGTAAACCAAACTGTCTCATTAGTTAAAGAGAACCTGCTATCCCCAGTGCGCATGCTTGGAATTTGTTACATTTTTTGTTTTGATTTTGACGATACGTAATATTCTGTGACTACTCACATGACACACATTTCAAGTTTCATTAGAAACTGAAGAACCGTCATTATGAATGGGAAAGCTTGGGAATATAAACTTCAATTATACCGTCGATGAATTCAAAAAAGGCCTCGCTGATGCATTTAAGATTGGGCAGTTAAGGATAACATCGGTGAAACATCCAACAGATGTTTTCTGCATTAAAAAGGAAGGTAAACTGACATTCCATCGTGTAAGTCTCACAAAACACAGCATGCGCAGAAGGGACTGCTAGGGTACCTTGACTAAAAGAAGTCAGTTAATAAAAAATGTTGGAAATGGTTTATTGTTTTTTGTTCTTACCAGTCAGAGCAAACGAGCTGATAATTTGGTCCTTGTGGTGCGCAGTAGTTAATTAATCATCATATGTGAACAAACTTCTGGTTGTCTACCAGATTTTTTCGTGGAGATTAAACTATCCAATTAGAATAGGCCATTTGCACGATGACGTCATATGACTACAAATATCAGAAGCCTTCAGTATTTTCTTTTGTAGTGCAAATTAGGGCTATTGTTATTTAAACCGCACTGGGATTGCAAAATTTAAATAAGAAAGGAAAAACGAAATGAATTCTGGTAGTTGTAGTCAAATGACGCCATCGTGCAAATGGCCTATTCAAGGATCGCCTCGGGGAAGCCAACTTGAAGTCGAGCTATAGCTTGAGTTGATTACCTAGGCGTTATCGATCAGTTACCCTTGAATTAAGCACATATGCGAAGCGCAAAACCAAACATGAAAAAGAACCCACCAACGTGCGTTTTCAACACTTGGCACAAATTTTTGGTTTGCTTGAAGTTCTGATTACTTCAAGTTTTATTGAACAATAAGCAATAGTAATTAGGCTGAGTGGAGTACAATTCAGGGAGTAATCTTTAAAAGTTAGTAATTTAGTCAAATCACACAAGGACAATTTGAAATTACTCACGATTATCCCTGGATTGTGCGACACGAAGTCTATTTAATTAATCGTATCGACAACAAAATTAGAGATTTAAAAGTTAATGTGGACTTTTTTGTGCTCAAAAAGTCTGGGATATATCTGGCAGTTTTAAAACCAGTACAATAATTTATTGTGTCCAATTACTGCTTTTTGTAATTGGACTCACGTGACCGCGCGCAAATAACGTAACGAAAAAGCGCGCGGGTGACCAATCGCAATCGAGAATTTGACGATTAAAGTGGTTTCGTTGTTTGCAGTATGAAAGAATCATGTTCATTTTTTCATTTCGGGAGAAAGTAAACCTCTGGGACCAGGTAAAATGTTTCTTTTTTGTAGTAAGACCAGGTGCAATCGACGCTTGCTTTTTCTCGCTGGAGAGTACCAATATAAAATACTATGATATGTATTATGTTGAGCTTTTAAAGGCTACGAAAATAGATGCGTTGTAGGATGATTGTTGTTAATAGTGGCTGAATATTACATTAAATTTGAAATAAAATCTGTTCCAAATTCCCATTCGGGTTTCGGTTTATTGCTTTACGATATACAGCTATTAAAAGGACACCTCTTCGCCATTTTAGAAACGAGGAGGAAACTGGGCCGAGTGAACTTTCGCAACGACTTCTGGGTCGTTAGAGGGTACGCTTCTTTTGCCTGTTCCCAGTAACAATCCCAGAAGTCGTTGCGAAAGTTCACTCGGCCCCAGTTTCCGTCCAAAGTGGCGAATTAAGGGGACATTTCTCCTGGTCCCACTGGTGTCGCCTTAATGGAAGTAATGGAGGGTCCACTGTATGGTTGAGACTTCTCGTAAGTGACCGTCTCTGGTGGCTTTACTATGAGATTCAACTGTTTTTCCTGTTTGTTTCTCTGACATCTCCGCTGCGTATCAAGAAAAGCGGGTAAAATTCGACAACAATAGGTATTGTATTCTTGATCGTTTTTGCCCATGAAGAGGTGTTATTTCAAATGAAATACATGAAGATTTTACCGGGACCAAACAAAATGTCCGTAACATGGAGATTTCCGTAAGGGGAGGTACCGTGACCGAGCCTCTCTCTTCGGACGCCTCCGTAATACAGACACATTGACTAGAGCAGGTCATTTCGCTCTGAAGAGACTACAATTCATGACACCTCTTCAATATAGACAGTTTTACCATTTGGACCCCCAGTTCTGTGATGAGGATAATCGAGAATACGCATGTTAACATTACGAAAAAAACGCCACAAAAGTAATCTAAAATAACAGGTTTTATTCGTTGTTTCGGAGATTGAAACAACAAGCTCAATGTATAACAGAACTGTAAATAGTTATAACAAGCTACAACATCTCTTGCTTGTCTTGGTCTCCTAAAATCAACTTTCTGTTGCGACGTTGTCAAACATCTGCCGGCCAATACACAGAGCGGTTTTCAATTGAGTGTCGAAGGTAATTTCGCAATTGCTTTGGTGTTTACATTGCTACGCTTTGTGATTGGCTAAAAAATCACGCGCCACTTTATCAACCAATCATAGGTAAAACCAAAACCAATCGTGACTTACTTGCACTCGTTTTCCCGCGCTTGGCGCTGGTAACATGTATTTGCTTTGAGTTCTAATTGGTTCATTGGATTGTCTGCGTCTGCTGTGATTGGTCAGAGTGATTACTTCGGTTTTGGTTTTTACGACACTAAACTGAAAACAGCTCTAAAGTGTAAAAAAACGAAATTCTAAAATAAACAGCTACAACGAAACTTGACGAATAATTTGACTGTATTAATTAACTCTAAGTTGTTCACAATACGAGACATCCTGCATCGGGATCAAGAGTCTGATGTATTTTTCAACTGGTGCTCCTTGCTCCTGTATTATACCCCCCCCCCCCCCCACCCCCAATACCCCCGAGAGTTAACCTATATGTACGAAAAATTGCAGATAATTAGATGCATGACAAATTTTGATATCCGACACGAAGTGTCCCATTACGTCTAAGTGTTAACTATATTTTTTGAAATGTAAGGTAAGCGTTAGTGTTAGTGTTGTTTTTAGGTTAGGGTAAACGCACCTGTTTATCTTTACTTAAAGGGCAGAATTTAGTGGACACTTCGTGACGTTTATTGTCTGAATTTTTGAAAACAAGTGATGCTGAAGTTGAGTAGAAGAGTAAGAGGACACTTTGTGATGCTTATTAAATTTGTCATGCATCTAATTATCTGCAATCCTGGACATAACTGGTTACAGAAAATGCATCATTGTAAAAGGTCATCGAGGGGGCCAAGATTTTAGTATAATACGGAAAGTAGTGTTAAAGATTCCTATTGACCAGTTAGAAAATAATACGAAAACTCTCCGAAACCTTTGAAAAAGATTTTTCAAATTGCTTCTCACAACCCTCCTAACATGAAGACATGGCTACGAAGTATTTAACGAAACATTCCAGCTCTGCCTTGCGCTCGTTGTTCCAGGCAGTCTACTTGATCCCAGAACCAAAGAACGATATTTGTACTAATTCTGTCTCTACGATACGGACATCTCTCTATAAATCTAAATTATTTATCTTCACTGACATTGCATTTATTCTGGCAAATACTCCGGCTTATAAAGCAAAGTTATATGCGAAGAAATATTTTGTCTTATCTTATTTTATCTTACCTTTAGCTTATCTTATCTGGGAAACCACTAGAAATACTGAAAACGCAATCTTGTTTAAACACTACATCGTTTGCTCTATCAATTTTGCTTTAGGTTTACATACTATCTTTATGTCTCAGTGTAAAAATGAGCTAATCAATTACTGTATTACACGGTTTTACTTTTTAATCGTGTTCCGCAGTTGTGCTTGCTGCACCAACACCTACAATCTTAACCAAAAACGTAAACGATTTTAACAGTGTAAAGTTAATCACAATAGACCAACTGATCAGTTGCGATTTACTGTCTGCTTCATGAGTAGCCGAACTGCGTTCGACGATTCTTCACCTGACGGGATCTTGGAACACTGGGACGGCTGGGCTTGGAAACTGAGCTCCGATAAACTTGCTTTGCCTCTTCTAACGCCTGGGAAATAAGAAACAAACCGCGATACACCATTACATTACAGTCAGGAAACTCGAGAAGACCGTGTGCGCCACACGGAAGCAAAAAAAGTATAATTGAAAGCAGGTCAAAACATATTAAATACGACGAAGCGAAAAAAAAATGATTTGACGTCATCCTTGCGTTATAAGGGAGCTTTATTAACCACGACGGCAACGGCAAGGAAAACGTCATTTGAAAAAGAATCCGCGCTCTTTGAAACTACTTTGTAATGCTTCCAATTTCTAGTTCTTTGTCTGTGACTGAATTGTCCAGGAGCTGAATTCGTAGGTATGGCTTTCAAGTTCAAATAGAGAAAGGAAAAGTTACCGTCGTGTATTCATGTTGACCCAAAACCTATAATTTGATCATTTGACGGTGTTGTTTTGCAAGGAAAGGCTAAGGAATGTACCAAAGGCATTGTTTTCGTTCATTAAACCTATTGTTTTGTGCCGTTCTCGCTGCCGTTGTCGTCGTGGTTGCTAAAGCTCCCTAATGCTGTCTGTGATTCACTAAGAAAACAATAGATTTGTCCCGCTGGGATAGGGATTAGGGATAGGGGCATTGTTCAAGTGATATATCAATTGTATCGTTCGCCAATCACAGGCATCGTCTGGACAGCTACGACCCCGCTCATCGAGCCTATTATCAAGGAAAACGTACCGGCTGACCTAGGTTGATTTAACTCAAGTCTTGACATACAGTCGAACCTCCGGTAAGCGGACACCCTCGGGACCAAGAGTAAGTGTCCGCTTACGGGACGTTAAAAATATAGTGTTGGAAAAGATAAATCGCCGGGATCGCGGTTTGGTGTCCGCTTACTATGGGAGGTGTCTGCTTACGGGAGGTGTCCGTTAGTGGAGGTTCGACTGTACTTTCTTTTTCTTTAAGATTTTGCCAGAACTCTTTAACTTTTGAGAATACATCTGTCCCAGATATTTGTTTGAGAAAAGAAATAGTATATCTTATCGTAAGTAAAATAATTTTTACGTACTTTGAGACGCTCCTGGTAAAAGCGTAGGACTTGATACGTATGCCCTATGACCAACTCCTCAGGAAACACACAGCTGATGAATTTTGCTGAAGATTCTACCTTTGGGGATTTCCACGATTTGAACGCATCAATGGGCCAAAGCGAGGGCTCCTGCATGCGCTCCACCAGGCTATCACCTGGCTCAGGTTTCCTCTCCTCCGAGGAAAGGTAGCGGAAAATAAAACGTCTAAGCGCTGTTGTGACGGCATTTAGTGCAGAACGATCTGACTCGGTCTCTCCAGTCACTGGGGCTGCTCTGCTCATTTTCTCTGTTATCTCTTCTGGTATGGCAGCACGATACATGTCATTCACGCCTTTGGCAGCCGATTCAGCCAACATATCTTCAAGGAACTCGTACAAGGCAACTACATGCGTAAGCTGAATAGCACTGTGGGGCTGAGGGAGTAATTCCTTTGGAAACGGCCTTGATCCGCGGAGCCACTTGTCTGTGAATTCTGTCAAGGGTTCCTCTGGTTTTCCAACTTGATGTCTTTTTAATAGGCAAAGGACAATTTCCATCTGCTCAAGCAAATCTTGTATGTTTTTGAGGCTCTGTTCGCTTTGACGTAACAGACTTTTTCGGAACACGTCTGTGAGTGGCTGCTGAGGAATCAGTTCTTGTAACTCGTCCAGAATGCCTCTACAAGTATGAAAAAGCTCTCGGGCGAATATGAAGTCATGCAATCCGTCAAATGTTGAGAGGAATGCCTTCCCCACCAAAAAGCGGACTGCCATCTCTTTCTCGATCTTTGCAAGGTCAAAAACAATTTCCTTGCCATGACCGTACTCGGTATTGCGTTGGGAATGCCTTAAAATATCGTCCGACCACTGGTACTGGATGATTTCTTTCTCTCGGGCTTCCTGTAAGTGGACCATTGGAATGGCAGATTTTCCTTCTTCGCGCTCCAAGAAGACCAGTGCAGAACATTTTCCTGTTGTTGCAATGCTGAGCATCTTCCGCACGAAATCGTTTTGGATGTTCTGGAGTATTTCTAGAGCAGCACAAAGAAAAACTCCTTGATCTCTTTTCTCGACAAGACAAAATGAAATCGGCGAGCTCTCACTCAGGTATGGTACTTCCTGATTTAACTGTTCCTTGACTAGAGGACGCATATTTTCCCACGCCACGCTGAACTTCTCAAAGGTCTCGCTTAAGAGCTTCCTTTCCTCGGGAGAATGAGCTTCGCTTCGAATGATATCTCCAATCTTTGTAGTGGCCTCTTTTCGGCTTAGGCGTCTACTCATTATTGAATCCACAATACGACTCCAGGACAGAAGGTGGCTGAGGTTTGCCACAATTGGTAGACTGTTGTTACAATCAAGAAATAAGCCGAGTAGGGGATGATGCTTCTTCGTATCGTCGTTAGCTGCCATGTAATACCCTCTAAGGCAAGAGAACGTTTTAGGAAGCGTAACTCGCAACAATCTGGGAAGGTGTAGGTTTCTCTCATCCGTGTCTGAAAACTGGGGGTTGTCTACCTCCTCTATCCTTCTTTGCACAGCCAACGGAGACTTGCTTACAAATTCTTGAGAACTCGTCAGCAGTTTTCTTGGGTAAAATTCGCAAAGTAAGGGGCGAACAGCCTCAGCAAACTTTTTTTCCCATGTCAATCTTTCGACCTCTGTTTGACAAAGACCTACTGAAGTAAGGATAGAAGAACTTTCTTGCAAAGCACAGTGAAGGAAACTGATGACATCTTCTTCTTTGGCATCTAAGAGACTACATAACGCATTTAAATCGTTATCAATCTGTTGAACGCACACTTCGGAAGGGTCACTTTCTGTAAGAGCATTGCTTAGTATCTGGGAAAGGCACTTTTCATCAAACAACTCCAGTGAATAGCCACCGTAAAGTGCTGCATGCACAAACAAGTGAAGGATTCGGAATTCAGCAGGGTCCAGTTGCCGTACGTGGATTGAAAGATTTTCAGAGCTTGTTAGACAGACACAACCTTTAGGTGACTGGATGTCTTTCAAAGCTGCGTCATTCTTGCTCGTTGTTTTTTCACCTTCGCATTTTGACCGGCAATTGGGACAGGTTGTCACGTCACCAACACCAGCCACGACAAAGAATGTTCCACAGGAACAAAAGAAAGAGGCTTGTTCAAATCTTTTGAAGTTGTAGTTGCGGTGTACTTTATAAGGTTGCTGAGCACTTTCTCCGGACGCCAAGACATAGGAATTCTTCGATGTCTCAGGGTTGTTAAAGTATGACATAAAAGCAAGCTTGTTCTTTTTTGGACTGCTGAAACTCGAGGCCAGAATTATGCAAAGATGCAGAATCAGTGTTGCCCTATGCACATCCGCTGGCGAAGATTCAGGTGAAATGCAAAGCTTTGGACCTTTGAAATCTTTCTTTCCGGTGATTCGGAGGAGAAGCTGAACAAAAGGGATTTCCATGCCTTCATGTAACTTCCCTGTAAAAGACTCTATTGCTTTGTCCTCACTATCCTTCAGGTGTCGTCTAGAACGTACGAGGTAGAACGACTTAGTCAGGACGGCCGCCATCTGGAATCTCTGTTCCGCTGATTTTGACATAGCATGAATGGTGTCTTCAAGAGGCTTTGAATTCTTTTTCTCAAGAAGAGTTGCTAGTGCTGCTTGAGCTTGGGAATTCTCTGTACAGTTTTGGAAAGGATCAAAACTAAGTTTGCCGACCAGGTTTTTATCTTGCCAATCTAAGCTCTTTAATGCTGGGAGTTTCGGACTACGTTGGCAGATTTTACGCACCTCATACATGTAAAGCTCTTTCTTTAGCTCCTTTAAAAAGTACATTTGCAAATCTAATGCCCTGGAAGAGACTGAATCGACGTGACTTGAGGAAAAAGCTGCATTTATTTCATTGAGAAGCATAGAAAACTCTCCGTCTTCAACTAAGCACTGGCGTCTTGTCAAAATAAACTTAGCAAAGGACGCCAGGAATGACTTCAGATATGCTGTGGCGCAAAGCAGATGGAACAAACCATTTTCAGTGTCATGGCAAGGATCAACCAACGTTTCAAAAGCCTTGCGAAAATTCAAGAGAATTTGATCCCTTGAGCTGGACAATGTAGTAAAGTCTGCTTTCAAGAACGCAACTTCACTAATAAGGTCACAACACACCACAGCAAAAGGGCAGTCAAGTTCGACATCGTCGGAAAGAGTTGACAAAGCAGCACTTGTTTCTTGGAGGCCTGGATGGTCGTTGATGGTATCCAAGCTGTGCAAGAGTTTTTCAAAGACACCAGGGCAGAAGTCTTCTTCTGTGAGAAAAATACGGTGTATCAATGGTCCAGCGAGCCGCATAAGCGTTGTTCCTCCACTTGAGCAGATCTTTGCAAGTATAGAACCAAGCACTGGTGTGTCTGCATTTGAATCAATGCATCGTCCGAAGAACAGCATCAGGAATTCTTCCAACCTTCTCTTAAGAACGCCTCTTTTCTCCAACTCATCAATTACTTCTTTTATATGATCAAAAATGTCAGGAGAGTCGAGATATCCCTCAGAGGCTCCCGTCTTTCCAAGTGCGCCAAGCATGTAAAGAGAATACGGCTCAAGATCTTCAGGTAAAACCAGCAGAGTAACGAAATCATAACAAACACGAAGGTAATGAAATGCGGGAAATTGAACTTGCATTCTGCTTGCTGTTGACAAGAACAGACTTGTTGTTCGCTGCCAATTACCAGGGCCTTTAAAGGCATTCACCACCTCGTCCGTTGGAAGTAACGCAGAGCACAGCGTTTCCACTAGTACTTCATCAAAGTTGACGCTCCCTTCCTCGTCCCCGGCACCTCTAAACTTGTCTATTTCTTGTTCTCCCTCCCCAAATTCGTCGTCTTCTGAAGCAATCTCCTGTGTGTTTTCTTTGACGCGTTGATTGCTTTCCTCTTCGTTATCTCCATGTTCTTCACTTTCACCATTCTTTTCCACCTTTTTATCTTCTTCGAAAAGACCTTCCTGTTCATTGGGCCAACTATTAGCATCGTCTTTCGTCAAGCTTTTATGATATTCACTCTGCTCATTTCCTTGTAGATCTTGCCCAACAGTGTTTTGCAGTTCCAATGCTTTGTTTTCTTCGTTTGCAACACTGATGCTATCTCTATCACCTACCCTTTCGCAGACGTCATCGTCACCATGCTCTGTCATCGAATCATCTCGTCCCACTGTGTGTGTTTCGTCTTCGTCTGGCTGCTCTTGATCGTCCGCGTTTTCACTTTGCGTCAATTCAGTTTGCTTTATAACTAATCCCTGCAACTGGTCTTCATCGACATTCCCATTTACTTCATCAATCGCTACGCTGATCTCTTCTACTGCCTTTGTTTCTTCACTCTTTTGCTCTTGTTGAGACAGTTCTTCAGTTTCTGTGGTAAAATTTTCATCAACGACCTGCATTGTATCAGCTTCATGATTGTCTTCCATGGAATCTACATATTCATCATGTCGGTTGTCAAAACTATGCCTTCCTTCTTGAGAATCTTTTGAGGCTTCATTTTGTGGTACACTCTTGTCCTGAAACAGCACTTTCTCAAACACAGGAGTAAACGAAGAGAAAATCTCATCAAGGTTGACATTTGCTATCTTGGGACACGTCTCATACAGTTGCAGGGCTGCCATATAGGAAGGTTCGTTCAACCAGAAGAGGGAATGCAACCGAGTTATAAGAAGAGTGGGATCACCATCAATGGAAAACTTTATGTGATGTGCCATTGCTGACTTCAAGAAGTCAATTCTTTCGGTACGGGTGAAAACATTGGAAAAGTGAGCTGATTTCATATCAAGAAGATCCTCAACGTAGCACCCAATATGCTTTTGTAGATGGTCAAGTTCAAACATTTGAGGGATTTTCTCTTTTATAACGGAAGCAAATCGATGAAGCTGAGATTCTGCTGCAACATCGTGCAACTCGTCATTGTCATCTAGGTTAGTTTCGTCCAAGAAGAGCCGCCTTTGGTCTTCAGCAAACATAGCCTGTACTTGCTCTACTTTTTTGTAAAATACGGATGCACAAGGGAACTTTAGCTGCAAACGGCACTCTGAAATGAAGTATGACTCTGCTCCTTGATGGTCAGGGATGTCATCGATGTTAAGAATATCCTGATCCAAGATCAATTTCAGCCAGACTTGAAGTTCCTCCTCGTCGAAAGCGTCCTGTATAAACAGGAACCGTGGCCAGGCGGACTCCTTCTCCAAGAAGTAGACAATCTTTGCAAGTGGTTGACGTATGAGATGACTGACATGATGTTGAATAGCTCCCACTAGATGTGAAGAATTGATTAAGGCCTGTCGGTCACATGCCACAGAGTACTGCCAACTGGGAAGATTTGTTCGATGTGAATTGACGTCATCTCTCTTTGTCAACCACCGTTTGACTAGCTCCTTGAAACATAACAGGATCCTGGAGGATGATCTCAAACGCTTTTCCAGTTGAAGAAGTTTGTCTAATGTGGGTTGGTGAGTGGCGGAATATTTGATACGAGTAAAGCACCACAGGAATTGATTTGAAGCCACGTCCTCAAACGAGAGTGTCGTCGACTCTAGGAGCTCCATGACGCTGACGTCCAAACACTCAGTAACAGTCAAAACTGGGTCTTCCAAGACATCGATTGTCACTTGCTTCCAACCACTTTGAAAACTGAATTGCCAGCGCTGATTGTCGACTTTATTGGCCTCACTTTCGCGCTGCACATGGATTACAATGCAAACATGCTTGATCTGCTTTGCGTTTGTTTCCAGTGCCTTTTTGATATGTTTCACTCTCTGCTGCTCGATAATAGATTTAGCAAGAAGCATGTGGGTAGCATCTAGCTCTGGTTTACACTGTAGTACCAATAGTGAGTCACTGGATTGCCAAAAACGTTCCAACTCCTTTGTCAACTGCTTCTCAGACTTAAAAGCACTGAGTTTTTCTGTTTGACACTGAACCAACTCATTAAGGCACTGAGATATATTCACATGGATATTGCTATGGGTCATTATCACCAGTCGCATTCCATCGGTGGCATCTTCACTATCCGGATCAAGTTGTAGAGTTTCCAGTGAGTGTCGTAAATAATCCTTGAAACCATTATGCAGGGGCTTTTGGAAATAGTTGTTGTAAAGGAGCACAACGTCCTCCAAATTCGTCTTAGCCAAGGCAGATTCCAGACTCCTCACGACACCATCGGGAGATGCCACCATCATCAAATCCTGCTTACATTGCTCCACAATTTCATGAATGTTCAGTTTTGAGCCTTGGCTGTTCTTAAGGACTAGCGAGGGAAGGGTGTCATCACAAAATCCAACAAACATGTCTTCTTCGTGAAACTGGGACTCTAAATTGGAAATCTTGGAGATAGCTGTCACCCAGTCCTTCAGAATGTTGATGATTTTCCTCTGGTCTACATCGAGGACATCTGAAAAACGGAGCAACTGCTTCTCAAATCGATTGAGAAAAGGAGGATCTGTGAAATCGACTCTCCCTTGGTCAATCAACACAATACAGCGAAAGCCATCATGGACCTGACACATTGGATTGCTAAAAGCTCCGAGTGCGACACGACAATTCCTCTTGCCTCCAACTACTGTGTAGTTTTGATTCAGCATGTCATAAAGACTGCCATAGATGCTCTCAAGATCTCGTAGAATAAGAACGCAGTTTCTCTCCATGCATAGAATAATGCGGCTCAACATTCTGTAATTGTACTCTTCTGAGAGGTCTTCTTCAAACCGACTTCCAAAAATGGTGATCTTCTCTTTCTCAAGAGTTTGGAGCGTCTGATCAAGGATGCCAATAGCAGAGTCTCCGTTTGTGATTATCATTAGATGACGGGCAAGTTTGTCATGTAGATTGTCACAGATGAGGTCGGTTACTGGAAAATGGTGGGTTTGGTCCATCATTTCCTTCATCTGAAGCCCTTCTTGAAACAAATTTTGAAAATTGTTGACGTCGTTGGGTACGCCACCAAAATTCCTCTGCAGCGCATGTTGGATTTCTTTGGTTTTGTCCTCGGAGAACACCTGTATGGTCTTTTGTTTCGGATCTGTGCTGAGACATTTGATTAAGCTGTAATAGTCACGTAGCCCATGGAAGTTTGGATATCGTTGATTTGACTGGTACTCCTGATAGGCTTCAGCAAGGCAACGAAGCTGATTGTTATCTGGATATGTTGCTTGGCCAAACGGATGTCCTGAACGTGTGCGAGAGAACCCAAGGCCATTTCTGTTACTACCTGCTTCTCGTAAGGATTTTCCAGTTTCAAACAAATCTTCAATATCAGGCTCAGGTCGTGACAGATGAATTGCACGGTTCATTTTTGCAGCATCTAAAGCCCAGTTTGAAATACCCACCACGGCAACATTAGGAAATGCACTGTCACCTGGTTCCAATTGACTGTGTAGCACCTTGAGAGGGTTGTACTTCGAGACCTCAGCCAGCCCTATCTCGTCAAGAAGGACAACTGGAAGGACATCACCAGATTTGTTATGCTCCTTGTATTTTTTTGCTTTCTCAAACACCTTGAGTATTCCATCAGACGTTGATGATTCAGATCCTTGGTGTGAAACAACATAGAGTTGTGGCAGTGTCTTAAGGAAAGGGTCTTTGGCGTCCTTTCCTCTTAAGTTGCTCCGAATTATTTGCATGGACAAAGACTTGCTACAGCCAGGCTTACCAACGACAAAAACCGGAATACGATTGAGGATACAAACTAGCATTACAAACACGTTTTCGCGAAGTGCAGCATTTTTTGCAGTTCCCTCTGGTAGTTCCATTCGTTCCAGGTAGTCTTCTTGCTCTGCTCTCACAATGGCCTCAAAACTACGCTCGTTAAATGACAAGTGGTGGTGTTTCGTGAAGCAATCAACAATGCGCCTACGATACCCCTTTCTTGACTCTGAAGTAGGAAGACGCGATTGGTAGCAGTGAGCCAAGGCGAGCACAAAGGACCTCACTTGATGGTCAGTCCCAGGGGCAAGTACGTGGTATTTGCGACTATCCAGATCATTTCGTTTTCGGAGGGTTTCCCTAAACCATTTAACAAGGACAATACATCGGTAGGTATCTCTCAAACTGACACAATAAGCGCTCTTGTCAACTTCTCGGATGTAGTCCTGGGAGGTACACAGAAGATCAACCAGTAAGCTGTTGGGGTTTCCAGTAATTCCCTCCACCATGCGGCCAATGTAAGCACGTTCATCCTTAATACTCAACGACCCATAATCCCAAACAAAGTCGATCATTGTTTCAGGTAATGGGTGGACGCGGTACACCAGCTTGGAATATTCATCTGTAATCGTCTTTCCACTTAAACCGGCCGTTGTTATTTTTCCAGGAGGACGAAGACGGTATGGATTGCAGGCAGCAATAAACACCAAGTTTGGAATGAGCGGCTTGCCTTTGATACTACGGTGGCAAATCATCTCACTGATGGTTCCAAGGTAATCACATGTGTTTATCTCATCAAGAAAAACCCAAACTTCGTTACTACTTACTGCTTCTCTTTCCATTTCGTCAACAAAAGTGACTAGCTCCTTCTCACTCACACCTGCATGGAAATTGAACACATGAAATGGGACTCCACACGTCTTAGCAAGGTACCGGACCAGACTGGTTTTTCCGCAGCCAGTTTCTCCCATGACAATGACTGGAATGCCTGCTCTTATGCGTTGAATGATTAAAACCATTTTGAGAATGTTGTCTGGAGTAAGAGCATAATCCAGGCTCTGTAAGCTGTCATCTTTCTCTCGTGGAGTTGATCGAACAATTCGATCCAGCCTCTGCTGAAGCTGTTTCTGGTCCATCTTTGTGAAGTCATCCATACCTTTACCCTTTACCGCTTGCGTTTTGAATAGCTCATGGACGTTTGAAGGTACCAATGACAAATCACGATACATAGCTGAGATGGTTAGTGCTTCAAGACTGTGGAAGACAATCACAAGGTGGTTGTTGTCAGCCCATTGTATCATTCCTTCCACACGTTCAACCATTTTCTCGGCAACATTCTTTGACTGCAACTGAATCTGTTTTAGCACTTCGGTAGCTTGTTCTTTAGAGATGGCCTCTGCCTGAACACTCTTGCACGTCACAACAGAGCGGGACGCAAACTCCCTTGAAACATCTAAAAGGGCTTTGAACAAGCAATTTCGGACATCATGTGAAGGACCAAGCACGACCCTTAAATTTTGAGGTTTGAAGTACGGACTTGCGGAAAACTGCAAAAGCTGATTAGCAAACACCTTGACAAAACTCTCCAACATGTTGTATGACAGGTCACCACTTGACGAGAAATGCTTTGATAGCAGTTCTTTGCAGCGTTCTGGTGGAAGAGGTTCCAATTCATCAGGTCTCACGTCTTTGCTTTCCAATTTTCCAGACTCAAAAGCATCAAGATATTGGCAAACCACTTGAATGGCGCTCAGTGGTTCTTGGCTCACAACAAGGCCTTTGTACACATCAACCTTTATGTGCATTGGGGAAAAACACTTCGTAACAGAAAGAGAATCTTGCAACCAGTGCCCCAGTGTGTTTGCAATTTCGATGTACACATGCTTGGTTGGGAGGTGAAAGAGGTCTGTTCCATAGGAAACCATTCCAACTATGACAAGCTCAAATATCAGCGTGTCTAGAACTGAAGGGTCATCCACTTCGCCAACATCAAAATGAATGCACTCATATGGACCAAACTGCAAACCGGACAATCTCTTCACCAGATTTTTTCGTGACAAGGGTCCACTGATTGGAATTGTGACAATTTTCTTTTTTCGAAATGCAGCATGTTCACGAATGTATTCTGTTTTTCCTACACCAGGAAGGTCCGATGTGACCATGTAAACTTCTGGGAAGTCTTTTTGGAATGCGGTCCGCAGTTGAACCTCAGTCATTCCAATAACGTTGTATGCTGACGAGGAAAACTGATCGGCAATATGATGATGAATTCCTCCACAGCAAACTATGCTCAGTAGGTATGGACCTTTTGCACTCTGTTGGTACGATCTGATGGCAGTAACAAGCTCAAACTGCATGTCGTTTGACAGGTTTTCTACGTTAGCTAAGCAATGCAACTTGACTGCCGTGGAATGCTCATGTGCTTCAAATGCACGTTTCAGAAGTCGTTCAACCTCTTCCCAACTGGTCTCAGAATGGCAGAAAAGAACTTGACTAGGTTGGGGAAACGACCCTTCTGTACTTTCGAATAAAGACATGACCACATGAGCGGTTTGTTTACTGTTTTCCTCTAGGACTGCTACAAATAACTTGCTTGGTTTGACAGATCTTTGCAGATCATGTTGTGCTGCCATTTTTACCTTCGCCGTTTGACGAGGAATGAAAATAGCATCTAGAACTTCCCCAATGGCGCGGAGGTCACTTTCCTGCCCAATAGTTTCTTTAGGTGCTTTGTACAGGCGACGAACGTCATCAAGATCCTCGAGACGAATACTGGGATCCACGAAGCATAGCAGGCTGTGAACTGTGCTTTTCAGTGACTGACCTGCTCTGTTCTTGGGCAAAGGTCTGGAGAAAAATTTCTTCAGGATCCAAAGCTGGTCGGGATGAAAGAAGTTCAGGAAATAATGGTCTTTTTGCAAAGCAATCAAGATGTTTTTCCACTGCTTCAACTCGGTTTCCAAGGAATTTGCCAGAGTCTCAATCTCTTCATAAGAATTAAGCTTGGACCAAAATGTTTCATCAAACTGTGGATGACCTGACCCTCGCAACAGTGTAACCATGTTGAGGATGTCGGTAATCATTTCCACTTGTTGGGTAAATGCAGACAATGTTATGTTCATAGAAACAGTTGTAGACTCGCAGTCTTCCGATTGCCTCATCTTTTCTTGCTTTTTGTCAGTGTTCACAATGAGGAGAGCTCGACTTCTAAGGTCATGAAGCTCTGCCATGTTGTAGCTTGTTTCTTTAGATGCACCATCCTGGCGACGATAGCTCAGTTGAACGTCGCACGATCCATCTGGGTTGGCCTTGATGAGGTAACACCCTTTCTGCACTGCATTACTGATAATTTCTTTTGTCATCTCTCCTCGGTTGGCAACATTCATGTACAGTCCTCGCAAACTATGGACATTACAGCCGCATTCTTTGATCTTGGCTGCCATTTCTATTTTCTTTTCAAGCTTTTTGTAGCATTTCTCAAGGCTATCCAGGAACATCAACGGATCTGTCGGTCGTTCTCTTAGAAAAGTTCGTAGAAATCCATGAACATCAATCAAATCAGATACAGTGGCTTCAGAAACAAATTGATCAGAATGTTCTTCCACAGCATCAATTAGTATCCTGATGTCTTCACCAGCCGTTTCTTTCATGAAGGAGATCAACTCACTGGATTCTTGTAGGGTTGTTATGATGGTCGTCAAATTATCATCAAGCTTGCGATCAACTGTGGCCACGCTCTCGTTTTCAACAACTTCAGAGAGATGTGCAAGTGTAATGTCGATAGTATCAGTGAAAGAGAGAAAGTCTTGCAGATCCTTGATCACTGCATCCTCTTCGGTATCTCCATAACCAAGGGCTGTAAAAAGTAACATCAGCTGCTCAACTTTTACACGAACTAGAGGAAGATGTAGGTAGTTTAGCAACATTTTCTCCTTTTGATGAGGAACCGAAGCAGCACAAAAGGAACTGATCACTTTAAGTTCTCTCTGAAGATCGCCTTTATTGGCAACTCCACTGAAGAGCACATTCAATTCCTCAACGCTTGGATCCTTACTTGAGTCAAAAAGATTGGTGCATGCTTCTTCGAACTGAAGTAATCCTTTACTTTCAAGAAGGCATAGTATTTCAGCTGCTGTATGTTCTGTGTTGCTCTCTGATTTGAATTCTGGAAGGATTTTTGGAGTACCAGCTGCCTTCTCCTCTACCATTTGACTTGCTGCAAACTCCTCTGTCAAACACGTACGTGCAACGTTGGTAAATATCACCGACCCTTCAAGCCAGGTGATTGTCTCTTCAGTGTCAATCAACTTGCGCAGTGACCCCCAGTAGTCAGCATCAACAACATCTTTAAGGGTGGTGGTGGTCTTCACTTTCTTCCTTTTGTTGACTTCACGGATAAGCGACTCTGTGTCAGATATCGCAACAATGCCCTTCGAAACTACCTCAAGGAAGCAGATTGTTTGCTCCAGTTTAGAGAATCGTTCATAAAAGGTTTGTGCAGTTTCACGCTCTTGAGAGAATTCTGTCGTCCAGTCATCTACTTTGTTTTGTTCAACTTTTGACTCCAAGGAAGAAGCCAAGGCACAAAACTTCGCAAGCAGATGGAGCTCCTTGTCCTTCAGACCTTCAAAAAAGGATACAGGTAACTGGTACCTTCGTTGAGGAACTGTGAACTGCTGCAAGACCTCTATGGCCAATAAAATGTTTGGATGTTTTATAAGTTTGCTCTGAGGGTGCAGCGCACTCAACACGGGAAGCCAAATTTCACTGGAAGAGATCATAGCTTTGAAGATCTCTTCATCCCCTTGTTCAATTGGCATCGGGACGTCATCCAACAAAATTAAAAGGACTTCTTCGGTCCTAAGGATAAAGATCAAGTGAATAATGAAATTAATTGCAAATTTACGAAATTAAGCAAACTAGAATTCATCGAAACTCCACTGTTTAGAGTTAATTGACTGCTCAAAGGAAACTAGTATTAGGTGAGTTTTGCTTTTACCAAAACTCGTGCTATCTATTCAGCCAATCAGCTTAAAAACCAAAACCAACGGCAACTTGGTCACAAGCGTTTTCCAACACTTGAGGTTGAATTGTTTGTATCTGCTTCAAGTTGTGAATGGCCTGTTACTACTTTGGTTTTGGTTTTACGTCACCAAATTCAAAACTGCTCTAACTATATATGTTGTGCTTCAAATTTTTCTTTGGTTTAAAAAATTTTAAAACCAGTTTAATTTTTATTTTCCTTTGTCTCAGATTCATTACCAATATCTGAGACAAAGAAAAATAAAAATCATTTGAAAATTTACAAGCGAAATAAAATTTTAAAACACAACATAAAGTCATCAAATAAAGTCATCAGCCTGAAAGCATGACACAAAAACGAAACGGGATAAAGGAAAGTCGGGATTTACGAATATAAATTTCACGATAGTAATAATGTGTCTAACTTTGCTGAATAGATGTGGTTGCAAGCTATCCTTTTTCACAACACCGTCCATCGTGTTTCCAATACTATAAATATCCTCGAAGGAGCTTATTGTGTTTGTCGACCAGACTGATAAACACAAGCGAGTTAAAATAGGTTCATTTGCATACCAACAACCGTTAAATGATCCGTTTTAGGATTTCTCGTTTTTTTGGTCATGAAAACCATATGACCTGAGATTACAAATCCAATTTTGGATTCTCCCAAAAGACACACAGCCTTATTTCAGTTATTTTCTAAATTATCTAGATTTTCACAACATTTCCATTTAAATAGACTTTCTATCGTTTTTCACACTTCTTTACCGGGCAAAGGATGGAAATATAAACCGAAATTGCAGCACAATCAATTCATAATTAGCAGCAGCTTTGGTGCTTAAGTTTTAAGTTGCATACACCTCGCGTATTTTACCTACCTCTCCAGCTTTTTCTTCTGTAAATCCTTTTTCTCATGTGAAATATCAAAGTCAAGCATTTTAATCATCTGCCTATATATTAACTGACGGTCTCCTGTGCCACTAATGTGTTGTTTTATCGCACTTTTAAGAAGTGAAGTGAGGTGTTGCTGAATTGCTAGGGAATGATTCTGACCATCTTTAAATGCCCACATGATAGATTCAGGACTATTCTTAAGAACAACACGTTCCACTTCCTTCTCCATAGCTTCGCAAAGTTCTTTGTTGACTTTCAATACATCTTTTGTGAACAGTGACTGAAAGGCCTTCACAGCACCAAGGACCTTGTCTTTAGGCTTTGTCCCAGCTTCAGACAAATACGTTTTTAACCAATGAAGGCAAATGTTTTTTTTTTCTTTGTCATAGATCTCGGTATTCCAGTAAGAGCAAAATGTGGTCGATTCCAAGAGATCTGGGAAGATGGAAACTACTTCTGTACACTTGTGTGTTATGACAGCTAAAATAAAAGGATGAAACTCATCCGACGAATACAATCTTGCGTCAAGGGCAATGTCCTTCAAACTGGCAAGCCTTTCTTTTGACCAGGCTGCTTCTGAAAGAACTTGGGCAGCCAGTGCCTTGCAAAATGGACTGGCCAGGTTTTCCTTTAAGCTTTCTGGTACCTGGGACCAAAACAACGGGTGAAGCAGATCTGGTTTTTGTCCACGAAGACATGAGATGAACTTGACGTAAACACTTGAAAACTCTTTCGTTAGGCTCTGTACCAAATTTGGGAAACAGAGGAACATCGATTGAAAAAGCTTCCAAAGGCACTGGACACTCGGAGAGCAACTTATGACATATGACGAATATCTTGCCCGGTTGGTACGGTCCGTTAATCTCTTCAGGGAGTCCAACAAAAGAAGCACATCTTGGTCGAATTGCTGTTCCATGTACGTCTGTGATGAGAGTTTGTTAACGATTTGCATCACATACTTGGCATCTAATACATTACAGAAATATTTAATAAACAACAAGCTACCTCTTAAAGATCCAGCATTGAAAAGATCTTCTGCTACAATTTTAATGAAATTTGTGCTGCTTTGAGGTAACGTCATGTAGGGACAACAGCCAAAGCATCGCAAAATCAGGTCAGCAAACTTTTGTCCAAGCAAACTACAAGTGTATCCAGCTTGCCACTTACGCCCACGACCAACTAATTGGCCAAGAAGTGAACATATGAAGACACCCTGATAAGGATTGCGGCAATTACCGATTATATCCTCAATCCACTTCAAAAAGCATTTCACGTCTTCCTTTGCATAGCCTGGGTGACCAAAGCCCAAGTGTTCGCACTTAATCAGCAACTCCTTCGGATCACCACCATTCCCTAATTGCTGGTATAACAGTTTGATATAGAACATTTGTCCAAGGAAAACACTTCTCATCCTGGAAGAATCACCGGGTTTGTGAAAAATGTCAAACTGATGCATCCCTTTATTTAGCTTGCGAGTACGTTTCTCTTGTACTGTTTTCTCATCTTTTTTTCCAGTAAAAGAGCTAACAACATATGTAGCGATAGCCTTCATTCGTCCCTTATTGTATTTCACCACATACCGATAACGAAAGGTATCTTGCTCATTGGCATCAACGAATAATGGAGGAGACTTCCAATACTTTCTGTCATCTGAACAATGCTCGAGGGACATCGTGCGACTACCATTGAGCATCGGCTTCTCTGTAACGATCTTCACTGACTCAACGTTGTCATCCGCATGAAGATGGAAAACATACCTGGGATACTGAGAAAAAACACCTTTGTTACAATGACATTGACAACATTTGCAAGCTGTAAAACGTAAAGTGTATATGGCAACTTTTTGAGTAAATCATTATGTTCACAATAACTGCATAAATGTTACAGTGTTTAGAAATCTGCCACTCAGTGTATTTCAACTATTAAAAAGTAACAGACGCATTGTTTTTTATCTCTTTTAGTTCATTTCTTATGACTTTAGTGGACTGGAAACGTTTTCTTTTTTTTATTTATTCAAACATGTCCGACATAACAGAAGGTTCCTTTTATAATAAAAAGATTGGCTGAAATGGAAAACCTGAAAACAATATACTATAAACGCATAAACTAAAAATTAAAGACCACTTAAGCTAGTTAAGTACCTGTCCTTCATTATCAGGGGGCTCCCGTGGCCTAATAAATTGATGATCTGTATCACTTAAGGCATGTCCCTCATTCTGTGGGGATGGAATAATAATAGGATTACACAAAGTTATTAAATCCGACCAAATAAAACTGAAAATACCAAATAAACAGCTCCATAAGAAGAATCCCTATACGACAGAAACCTCTCTCAGGATCAAAGGATCAGAGCCAGGATTATTTGTACCATCAGACCAAGTTCGAGACACTTTCAAATTTTTCTGCTGATTTATAATAAATATTAAACACAAAGGATATTGAAGAGTAAATTCTGTAGGTGTTCATCAGACAGATATCAGGGGCGGATCCAGGAATTTCTGAAAGGGGGGAGGGGTGCCCGGGTGTATGTTCCCCGGAAAATTTTTCCGATTTCACTCTCTAAAACGCCATTTCCAGCATTCCTGAGAGTCGAAATGCTTTTGTTAAGTCAAAAACTTGACAATCAGTCAATTGGTGGAAGTGAAACAACTACGTATAAAGCAATTTTCTATTATAAGAAATGAAACACAAACTGCGGTGATAAACATGGTAAACCAACACATTTTTATAATATACTTGACGTTTCGCATGCTAAGCGACATACATTTTTAACAGTAACCGTTACAGTGTTTGAAAACTGTTTGGATATCAAAATTAGGGGTCTGGAACCAAGATTAAGAAAAACAATCTTAACAGTAATTTAATAGTACGGACTGTCAGTCTTAAGAAGCCAGTACAGCTAATAAAGCATCAGCTTCTCACTGCTGACGTTAACATTTAGGGAAGGCTGAAGTTTTTGAATCAGCAAAGTCTCCTTGATTTTGCAGTGAAAGTCCAATTTGCCGGATGCTAAAATATCAAAATGATCCCAATTAATGTTGCGACCAGTGATTTTGATATGATCAGCAATGGCTGATGTATGGTCACATTTAATGAGGGCCTTGAAATGTTTGCTTGACGTTTTCACTCTTTTTAAACTGCATTTGAATAAAAAGCTCGATCTCTTTATTGCCGAAGAATTAGTCAGAGCTATTTGTAGGGAGTAATAAATTTAGTATGAGGAAACTTTCTGTGGTAATTTAATGATAATTTGTGAAATCTATGGAATGTTTTGACCGCTTATATTTCAAACATGAAAAAACACGTGTTAAAAATGTTTTAGCTAATTATTCAAAATCGAACAGTTTAATTTGTTTGAAATTTTCCCATTTAGTGTGCTACACTGTGTAGATTATAGCGCATTTATTCGTTTGTCGCGGGTAGCCCCAAAATCGAAAGATACTTGGAAAAAACTGTTTTTCGCCATATTTATTTACCGTTGCTATGGAAACGCTGATTAGCATAAAAAGAGCATCATCCAAAACTTTCATCCAAGCCTAACATCTGGTATCAAATTCAGATTTATTGAGCTAAAGTAAGATTATGTATAAGCGCATTCAAAGGGAAGTGTGACCCAAAAAGACTCAGAGCAATCGTAGAAACAGCTTTTTTTTGCGATGCGATTAACCTCGAACAAAAGTTGAAAGATCAAGCTCTTTCCAAATCCTGTTGCGGGAAGACTTCCCAGACTGCAACAGGTTTTGAATAATCTTTTTGTTCTTTACGTAAACTATCCACATGCGGAAAATCTTTAAGCATTTGCTGTAACACAGATTCAAACCGTGCGTGACTCGATGGATGATGACCTTCGCATGCAATATCGCATTTCTCGTCTTCGTCAACAACGCTGTAGTGTTGACAACAGGTGTCAAATTTGGTCAATCAGAGGGTATACCAGACTCTGGCATACCGCCACGAGCTTTTTAAAATAATTTTCACAGGCATTCTTTCGCCTCTCTCTCTCTCCAGCCTTCCCTCGTTTTTCTCTTGCGCCCGATTTTTCTTTCGCGCGCGACAAACTTAACGCCTGGAACAGGCTACCTGCAGTTAGTAGGCCCTCTCTGGACAGTCGAGCGGGCGAGCGAATACGCGATTGGCGATCTACCGGGTGAGCGAAAGTAATGCAAGCTGAGGGGGTGCTGGGGAAGAAGCTGGAGGAGAAAAAGGGACTGCATTCAGATACCTCCGCCCACTAAGTGTGAGAACTCATTAAAAATAAACAGAAACCCATAAGTGGGTTTCTGAAATTTTCTGAAATAAACTAATTAACTGGCTCGTCGCTCTGCGACGAGACAGTTCTTAAAATACCCTCTTTTTTTTTTTTTTTTTTCTCCCTGTCGGGTCACCTGCTCCGGGAATCGCTTTTGCTGCGGCCAACACCGTACCTAGTTTACTTCCGGTTTTCAGAAATGACGTAACCAGTGATGTCATCAAAACCATGTCACGGTAGCGACACGCGGTCGTAATGCCGCCACCACCAACCCATACTACTTTAACCTTCATCTTCAAGTCACCTATATTAAGTAATGCTCGACATAAGAACTATAGTAAACTTCATTGTTCTGCGGCATTGGCTCTTTCCCACATAGAATATCTTTGGTTTCAAGAATAGAGGAGGGGCTGATGGTTCATAATTATATTTCAGTATAAAAATAAAGAAAATCCATTTGCGTCAATAAAAGTTTAGGAAATGTTCGTGCTTAACCACTCAGAATAGCAGTGTCTTTGAGCGGTTTATTGTCCAATATGAACGAAAATTACACGATGTTTTAACAACTATAAAACACAACACATTTCTTCGAACGATCGATTCAAAAGCACATGGTAAACAGTATCCGGGGGGTTCCAAGACCCTGCAAACTTAAACTAGTTCCCAGTGTTCAGCGTCCAAAAATATCTTAATTATTCTACAAACAGGAACACGAACTTTCGGTTCGGAACATCCTCCCGCCCGATGCAGGGAGTACATCAATACATGAACGTGTCAAAGTTAATAAAGTTCAACGACAAATTGGTCAACATGCTTCCATCAAGTCAAGTTCAATCAAGTTCAGCAGCTAGATCAGCATCGCAGGCTTCAAACAGGTGTAGCCGCTGCACTGGACGACGGGTAAGACTTCCAGATGTGGTTCGTAAGGAAACGGACCGGATAAGACCATCACGACCTGGATGGATGGCTTCCACGCGTGCACGTGACCACTGACCCCGAGCTACGCGATCCTCACTCACAAGGACCAAGTCCCCTTTACGGATTTCACGACCAACTTTATACCATTTCAGATACTCAGCATGCCAACGCCTCCAAAATCCATTTACAAGTCTCTGATGATACTCAAAACGCTTGGTGATGGCTCTAGACGTGTGTTCTGAAACACGGGTATCTTTAGTTGGAAATGCTTGGAGATTTCTTGCAATAAGAATCTGTGCAGGGGTAATAACACTGTAATCACCAGGGTCTGCACCAAGGTAAGTAAGAGGACGACTGTTCAGCTGCGCCTCAATTTCAGCCAAAATGGTAGTTAGCTGTTCGGCATCCAACATTGCTTTGGCGAAGACTTTCTTCAGAGGTGTCTTGACACTCTTTACTAGTCGCTCGTAAAAGCCACCCCACCATGGGGCTCTTTCCACAATGAACTACCACTGAATCTTCTTTTCTGACAATGCGACTTGAGTTTGGTCAGCTGCTAGTACTCTCCAGCATTGCTGTAGCTCTTTGTTAGCAACTTTGAATGTTTTTGCATTATCTGACCAAATAATGCTGCACATTCCTCTTCTTGCAACCATGCGTCGTAAGGCAAGGAGAAATCGTTCAACTGTCATGTTGCTCACCAACTCCAAGTGTACCGCACGGGTAACTGCACAAGTAAATAAACAAATGTAAGCCTTGTCACCACTGTCTTTCAAATACAAAGGACCAGCAAAATCCAGACCCACATTGGTGAATGGTGGGGTAGGTTTGATTCTATCCTCAGGAAGTGGTGCCATCCGCTGCGAAAACGGCTTTGTTTGGTAATGGCGACAAAGTAAGCAGTTCTTTAATGTCTGACGGACCGTCGATCTTCCTTTGACCAGCCAAAATTTCTGTCGCAGGACTGATAAAGTGCGCTCAACACCAGCGTGGAGTTCACGGCAATGAACATCATTAATCAAGAGCTTGACTACAGGATGATTAGAAGGCAAGATAATGGGATGCTTCTCCTCTTCTGGTAACAGCGACTTATGAATTCTTCCTCCAACGCGAAGCAAATCACTAGTAGGACACAGAAATGGGTTTAAATTTGCTAGCTTGCTGTTATTCAAGGGACTTTGGCGTTTAACCAATAGAATTTCTTCAGGAAAACTTGCTTCTTGTACATGGGTTATCAACCATTTCTCTGCCTCTTGTATTTCAAATCCAGTTAAAGGGCTGACCAACCTTTCCTCTTCCTTCAGCTTTGGGTTGCAAATGAACCTTCTGATCCACGCAACAGTTCTTAACAAACGACCGTACTTGCTGAACCTCGTGAAGTCAATAACTGGCTCTTTGGGTTGCATACCACAACTAACACTAGCTTTACTCTTTCTCTCCATGTCAACAATTACATTCGAAGATTTGGACCTTAAGTCCTCAGGCCAATCTCTTTCGGACTCTTGTAACCAAGAGGGTCCTTTCCACCACAAACGACTCTCTTTCAACTGACTTACAGATAAGCCTCGGGTAGGTAGATCAGTTGGATTCTGCGATCCTGGGCAATATCTCCGAACACTAGGATCCAACAGCGACTGTATCTCAATAACACGATTAGCAACGAATGGTTTCCACTGTGTGGCTGATCCTCTGATCCAGTGCAAGGTTGAAGAATTGTCTGTCCAACAGACAATGCGGCTCATGGGACAATCAATTGCATCTTTAACATAGGTGCATAGTCGAGCAGTTATCACAGCAGCCATTAGCTCTAGACGAGGAAGGGTAATCTTTCGAACAGGAGCCACTCTTGTCTTAGACATCACAAGACTGGTGGATGCCTTTCCGTCTTCAGCAACAACTCTGAGATAAACAGCAGCGGCATAAGCAGCTTCCGACGCGTCACCAAATGCATGTAATTCCACCTTAGCGTTCTCACTAAATGGCCAATCAGTGTAACACCTTTGAATATTAAGTTGCTCAAGCTCTGGAAGCTCTTGAAACCACTGAATCCACTTAATCGAGGTTTCCACAGGTATTTCATCATCCCAACCAACACCCTGGGTCCACAAACTTTGAAGCAATAACTTTGACCTCACTGTAAAGGGGGCAATGAGACCAATTGGGTCGAATATCTTAGCTGCCAAAAAAGCTAGCTCTCTCTTTGTGTACAATGTCTCCGATCTTAACTTCAGGGAGTCCACTTCAATCATAAGACAAGGCTGTCTGTTCTCGTATTCCACCTTAAGCCCAAAGCTTTTGTGATTGGATAGGCTCCCGGTAGGTCACTCTCCAACTTGATCAGACTATCTGATGCTCTATCTTTCTCAGGAATGGCTTTCATAAGCCTAGGCGAATTGCTGGACCATTTTGTCAAATTGAAAGCTGCTTGCTCCATAAGCTCTTTTGAACTTCGCTGCAATTTCAGTGCTTCGTGCACTCCATCTTTCCCTGAAGCAAAGTCATCAACATAAGTGTTCCTCAGGATTTCGTTTGATGCCTCAGGAAATGTTTCTTTAAATCTTCTTGCATGCTCTTGAATGGTGCAGATGGCAAGAAACGGACTGGAAATAACTCCAAATGTGACCCTTGTCATCCGATAAATCTTAGGCATGGCATCAGTGTCCAGATCCCTCCACAGGTAACGATGCGAATCCCTATCTTCTTCTTTCAAGCAAATCTGTAAAAACATCTTCTCAATATCACCCATAATACCCACTTGATTCTTTCGGAAGCGCAAAAGGATCCCAACCAAATCTGGCTGCAATGCAGGGCCCGCTTCTAAGCAGCTGTTAAGAGACACACCATTACTATCCCTCGCAGATGCATCAAACACAACCCTTGTCTTAGTTGTCTGCTTATCTTCTCTTATGACTGCATGATGAGGAAGGTAGAACACGGGGCGCCCATCTGGTGGTGCAATTTGCTCACAGAGTACTTCCTCTGCTACACCGTCTTTCACATACTTGTTAATGGCCTCTCGATAGGACTTGGCTTTGGCTGGATCTTGGAGCAACTTCTTTTCTAGATTGTACAGCCTACTTTCTGCTTGCTTGTAGTTATCTTTCAATACAACGTTATCCTCTTTCCATGGCAATGACACTTCACATCGACCATCTTTGTATGTTAAAGTGTCTTCAAACTTCTTTACGACCATGGCTTCACTGTTGGTAGTAGAAACTGAACTTTCAACAGGTTTGATACCAATGGACTCCAAATTCCAGAACTTCTGAAGTGTTTCATTCAATTGTTCCTCAGTAGAAACTTGAACATTCATAGACACAGTGCATTCTTGGTCATGACCACCTGTTGGTCCACAGAAGACCCAACCTAAGGATGTGCGAACTGCAACTGGTTCATTGTAACCACCTCTTACAATGTCTCTTGACACAAAGGAATAATAGAAATCCATGCCTATGAGCACATCTATCTCCTGCTCACCTCTAGGAAATTCTTCAGGAAACTTTAAGTCTTGAAGATGAAACCATCTTGAGGGATGAGTATCCACAGCTTCGGCTGGACGGCATATAACTGGAGCAGTAAGTGCTTCAATACATTGAGTTTTCCCAGGTTTGTCAACAGGTGCCACAGTAAAAGCAATTCTCTTTCTCAAAGTGTCCTTAGTTGGCTTTCCTCCAAATCCAGAGACTGCAATCTTAACACTCTTCCCATCCAGACCAACCTCATCAACAACACTCTGCCTAACAAAGGACATTTGCGAACCAGGATCAAAGAAACATCTGACAACCTTTGAGCATCCATTCGATCCACACAAAACAGCTGGTACAGTTTGCAGAATCACCTTTCCCACTGATTTCACTGCAATGGAGCTTGCCACAACCGAAGACGACACAGGAGGACCTGAGGATGAGGATGGTAATTCAGCGGTTTTTCTCTTGACTTCTTCCTCATCAGACTTGACTGAATCCAAATGCAGGAGACTGTGATGTTTACCCTGGCAGTATTTGCAAGAAGGGTTTTGGCACACTTCAGCTCTATGACCAAATTCAAGGCACCGAAAGCACAACCCCTTAGACAACACCTTTCTGAACCTTTCCTTCACTGGCAATGACAGAAAACTAACGCACGACCACACAGCATGGTTTTTCTGACAAATGACACACTTGCTATATTGAGTTGTTACAGGTAATGAAAAGGTGGACGACTTTCGTGAAGGGTTAAACTTGAAACGGGGTCCACAATTCCCAAGACTATCCTTTGCAGGAGGCTTTGAGTTGAGAGAGGGAGGCTGTGAAGACTCTTTCGCTCTTATCAATTGCTCCAAGAAGGCAAACAATGTTTTTACTTCCACACAGTCCTCTTTACCAAGGTCTTTATGATCCCCAAGTTCTAGTTCCCATTTTTCAACAACGTCTTTTGGCAGCTTGTCAACAATTACAGGCACAAGAACAGGAGCCAAAGTTTCAGAATTATACTTCTCACCCATAGATTCTACATAACGAACATGTCCAACTACTTGATCATAGAATTTACGCATGGACGATGCATCTTCAGGGCTCAAGCGTGGTAAATGAATCAGAGATCTTACGTGTGCATCAAGGATCACCCTGGGATGGCCAAATCTTTCCTTCAGGGTCGCCAAAACTGGCTGATAATTCGATTGTACCACTGCAAATCCCTTCACTGCCTCGGCAGCCGAATCCTTTAATGATCTCATTAGGTATTCTAATTTCTGGACATCTGCTAAAGATGGATTATCAACAACTGACACTTTGATCGACTGGTAATAAGGCTGCCAACTCAGAACATCTCCATCAAAGGTTGGCAATTCAATCTTCGGTAGCTTGACCTGTACCTTAGGGCATGACGAGGTTGTCGAATCACTTCCCGTACCTATCTTAGCGACATGTTTACTTTCCAAGTACTGCGTCATCTTGACCATATACTTAATCATACGCATTTCATATTCATTGTGCCCTTGACATTCACCATCAATTTTTGACTCTTCTAAGAGAGTACACATTAAAGCCTGTACCTCTTGTAGATCGTTCCATTTCCTTGCAATGTTATCTTTTAAAACCTGAATTCTCGCATGGTTATCCGGGAGTGAAAGTGCTTCATCGACTGACTTCAAAGCGTCCGTCACGGACTTTCTAAGAAAACGTCTCTTCTTAATAGCTTCTAGCTCTTTCGACATTTCGACACAAAAACTGGACTAACCTTGAATAGTCACAATGTTCCTTAAAATCCACCACAGTTTCCGTAAAGTCCTCAAGATGATGGCGCCAATCGCCGCAATGCGAAGACCAACTTGACCAAATTCTTCACAACAACAAATGGAGGTCCAACTCTCCTTTCCGCTCGTATCTTCAAACAATCTTCGATAATGTTGATCCGGCTCGAAGGACCATGTCTTTGAGCGGTTTATTGTCCAATAAGAACGAAAATTACACGATGTTTTAACAACTATAAAACACAACACATTTCTTCGAACGATCGATTCAAAAGGACATGGTAAACAGTATCCGGGGGGTTCCAAGACCCTGCAAACTTAAACTAGTTCCCAGCGTTCAGCGTCCAAAAATATCTTAATTATTCTACAAACAGGAACACGAACCTTCGGTTCGGAACAAGCAGAAGACAATAGCTAGTAATCTTGCTTCTTTCATGAAGTTTCCCAAATACAATATCTTTTCAAAATTGCATGTTGTGCGATTGGATCTCAAATTACTTGAAACCTTAAAAAAAATAGACAAAATGCACCTTGAACCTTAACTTTTTAGCGGTTTTTGAGTCTAGGCCAATGAGATCACTAGTTGTAACAATGAAAAAAGTTGGCATTCCATCGTGCATTGCCGTTGCCGTTGCTTCTTCCATTGAAAAATAGCTGTCAAAGGACAGAGAACGCTCGCCATACGGCAAACTTGTCTTCAAACTGTTTAATATATTTCCCACAATATTTTCTTGCGGTAGTTGCTAGCTCTTGGGCTGATTTTCTCCTAATACTTAAGATAGTTTTATGCGTCTCCGTATGTTTTTTCAGCAGACACGTAATTCCTCAAATTTTAATTGCGTCGACTTCTAAGATATGCGGCTGAAATACTGGCCATTCCCTTACAGCCGATTTCACTGTAGTGTGTAGACCCGGGTTTTTCAGACATGATTCACCAGGCTATGATTCGCTCACCATGAATCGTTCATCATGATCAGTCACGTACAGCTGTGAATGAAATTCACCCATGAAACAGAGTTCACAGTAAATACTGACTTCCTTAAATAGTCCATCGCATGGATACTGCCAAAAATAAAACTATTGAGGCAATACCCATGCTAATGTTTCATTTTGTTTACGTGTCTACATTTCAGAAAACAAAAGAATGGAAACATGTACCCTAAATAGGCTGCTCAACGTTTTGTTCTCAAACGTTGCTAACAACAGCTGAGAATAGAATCGACAATTAGTGACAATGCAATAGGACGAGGACGCCACGTTAAGCACTCTACGAAGGAACATTGTATTTTAGACTCTACCACTGATCAGCAGGGCTTTGCCTGAACTGACCGGTGGCTGGACTTCAAAAGACGCTTAATGTGATTGACTGTAAACGTATTAATCAGAAAACCGTTTTATTTTCTTTTAGAGCAAATGATGACATGTGACCGGGAAATATGTGGTAAATCCAGAGCAGAATTGTGCGTGGACGAACAAAGTTTCCGATATGGTGTAAAAATCTGGAATAGTTTACCGTGTGAAATGCGTCAAATGTCCAAAAATAATTTTAAAATTAATATCCATGACACTTTACTCCGAATATTTCAGAAGAAAATGATTATATTGATTTACCAGACTTAATTACAAAAATTTCCTTAAAACTCGGCTTCTTATATTTGCGATGTCTATGATTGTAAACTTAATTAAATTGAATTTATTTTCATTTATTTGTTTATTTATTTAACTACTCTTTTTCTCTAGTCTTTCTTGTGATCTATCTGTATATGTATTACATACGTGTAACCACTGCTCGCCTCGACTAGCTAACCTGCTAACTGCGGGCAGTGGATATTGCTTTCTGTAAAATCTGTAATAATTAATAAACAGTTGAAACAGTTGAACAGTTGATGGCTTGCTTCGGTGACCTTTCGGGTACAACAAAAGCTGTTGTTTCTTGCACTGTGATGGGTTAATGGATCTCTACTAAAAATAAACAGCATGATCAGCCACAAAAGTTGATTTCGACAACTGAATTTTGTACACGGACACGTTCTTCGCAAGTTGAGAACTGCAGAAAACAGTAAAGTAAGCTTAATTTGGATTGAGATTGTTAACAAAATAACGGCTATCAACAGATTTGACCAGACATTGATAGAGTACATGCTTTTCTTTAAAGATACAGAGTACCTTCAGATCGACCATTTTATTTTAATTTTTTTGGGGAGTCAAAGTAAAGTTTACAGAATGAACTTTGATCCAAAAAAAAAATTATCGAAAAATAGTGAAAATTGATGGAGAAATGACAGTATAACGTTTTGAACGAAAGTAAATGTTTCTCTTTTGATTGATTTAGCCACGCTGTTTTCTCGAAGTTAATTTTTCGCTTGTAGGGGACACTTAAGAGCTAGAGCTCAAAGGGAATTTGTTCGATTTTCCTCAAATTTGGACAGAAGCTAGGCTAACATATAATCAACAAAAACATGTTGGCGAATTTCTTATTTCCAAAAACGTTTTCGTCAAGAGCCATTTCCGTGCGATCACTCAAATTTTTTTCTCCCTTTTTCGAAAATATTCTGTAACTTTTCACTGCAATTGAATATGCAACTGCAATACTGTAACTGCAACTGGATCCGGTCCAATCCGATCCGAGTTAATCCGTTCCGACTTTTGTACCTGCTTTTTATTTTATTACCAAATGTGGTTTCCATATTTAGATAGCCAGCTCTATAAGCTTCAATTTGATATCTGGGTTTAGGCATATTAAGCGTAATCTTAAGACGCTAGAGCTGTTATACTGGAGACACCCCCGAAGGTACACGGTAACCTTAAGCCTGAAGCTAAGGCCGATCGCGTTTTCTTAAAGGATTTCTGTCGAAACAACAAATGATGTTTGAAGGTTTTTCCTCAGTGAACCAAAGTCCAAAATTAACTCGCCCCGCAGAGATTTTTCTAGTTTTAGTAACTAGAGTATCTATTTAAACTAGCCATGTAGTTTGAGTTCTAGAATCGGCATACTTTTGGAAAAATTCAAGAAAAGGTATTCTAGTTTTACCCGTCAAGTAAAATGGCTGAAACACCAAGTTGTTTGACCGTTACTGCGCCTTTCAATAACATGCGGAATTTGAAATTGAAATTGAAATTTCCACCAACGGTTGCGTTTTACACTGTCGTCAATCATCTTAGCTAACAAATGTACCTCTCAGGAAACAGATCTTCACTTCAATGAGTTCAAAAGGTTACGTCCGTGCATTATGATTGGTAGATTTCGATCCATTTTGTTTGTTTCTTTTTTACATGGTCCGTTGGCTTTCGTATTAATTATGATTGACGGCAGGGAATAACGCAACCGTTGGTGGAGATTTGAATTTCAAATTCCGCATGTTTTTGAAAGGCGCAGTAAGTTCATGTACAGTTGATGTAACAAAATGCCACATGCATAAATGTAAACTAGAATAAAGGTTTTACATCTGGTGAAAGTCTTGATTTGTACACTATTAATGGGCTGGAGAAAACATGTCTTACATTTTGCACTTTTTAAGGAAGTTTCTGAGGTCAAAATTGGGTTTAGTGGCACCAACAAACATCCAGTGTTACCATGGCAACCAAGAAGAAACGACCTTAACAAAGGTCATTTTTTAACATAATTTTTTATCCCACCTGAAGACCTATCTGCATGCAAAATATGAAGGGGGTCAAAAATGTTCATTTCCCACTTTTCTCGATTCTCACAGAGAACTGCTCTTAATAACCTACACTTGGTGAAAATCCTCACAGGATCTTCAGGGATCTTTGAAGATCTTCAAAGACCTGTCAAAGATCCTTGAAGATAAAGATCTTTAAAGGATCCTCACAGGATCTTTGAAAGATCCTCAAAGATTCTTCATCTTCAATTTCTTGTATTATTTTTTACAAAGATCCTAAAGGAATTGACAAAGATCTTGAAAGGATTATTCAAGGATCCTAGCAAAATATCCTTGTGAGGATCTTTGCAAGGATCCTTTAAGATCCTCAAGAAATTTATAAGGATCTTTCAATGATCTTATAATAAGATCCTTTGAAGGATCTTGCCATGATCTTTGAAGATCTTTGCCAAGAATTTAAAGGATCCTTGAAGATCTTGGCAAGATTATTGAGGAGCTTTCAAGAATTTAAAAGATCCACAAAGATCTTTATTAAGATCCTTAGTAAGATCCTCGCAGATCCTCATGCAGGTCTTTAAGGATCTTTAAAGATCCTTCAAAGATTCTCACCAGGGTAATCAGTTGTGGATGAGTGAGTGACTCAATATGTTTATGGGCAGTCAGAAACTTACAGGCACTTACAGTACCGGACAGAAGTAACCTAACAGGAGAACGCGTTCCATTTGCGTCCCCTAAGCGTTCCATTTGCATTCCATTAGCATTCCATTAGCGTTCCCTAAGCATTCCATTTGTGTTCTCTTAGCGTTCCAGTTAAATATAAAATTATTATTTTCTTTTAGAACGCGTTCTTATCTACACTACGACAGTGTTCAATCTAGAGTCTGGAACGGCTTTGGTGCCATCTGAAATATGCGAGACAAAAATATAACGTATCGTAAATTTGCACCATCTTGGAAAATATGTCAGTGAAAAAGTCTGTAGAAGACAATATAAATAATTTTCTGTTCAGACCAACAGTAAGTCTTTTTTGGTCATGCTTCAACAAACCACAAACACGACAAAGTAAAAAAACTTGTCATCCGATTTTATTGACGAAGACCAAAACGCGAAGAAAATATGAGCTTTCTCATCGGCGATCGAACTTGATCGCAATTTTCAGGTTGGAGCGGAAATACTGATCATCTGAACATTATTGTTGTTTTTAAAGGCTCTAAAATGTGATAAATAAAATATAAATGGATGGAGCAACCGTTTAATATTGTCCTGCAAAGGAATTCTTTTAATTTTTCCGCAACAGTTTTACCGCTAAAGTTTGTTGCGTGCATTTATATTTGACAATATCAGAAACCCATAAGCGTACAAGAGAGTCAGACAGTTGCACGTTTCAACCCACTTATGGGTTTCTGATAATAGCGGAGCACTCGTGGGCCGAAGGCCCGGCTGCAAAGCACCCAGCTGCGAAGCACCCGGCTGCGAAGCACCATACTCATAGAACCTATGCCTGTCATTTTTCATGGTCATGACTAGCGGAATGTTTCGCGGGCGCGTCTCCGTGACATGTGTCAGTCAGTCGCGCAAGGCAAACTCGCAGGCGCGTATGACGTCACAAACAATGCGCGTATGATGCCACACGCGCGGCTACACAGCCGTCAGCTTTGTAAACACTTGAAAAGAGGATCTTTCGCAGTGTTTAGTGGAGCAGTAAAGTCGTTATTTTCCTGCATTTTTTCGCGGTTTGCTACTCAAGACAGGGATACTAATTAAGGGATACTCAGAAGCCACTTTAGTGGAAAAAGAAGAGCTTTCAGGGATAAAATCTTGCTTCGAGGTACCCTCACACATTTTTATCAATGCAGGAGCAATGCGGGGAGATACCTCGTTTTTATTGGGCTATGCCATCAAATTTTTGTACCCCCCCCCCCCCCCGGTTGAGTAACAGTGGATTTCTTTAGGGTTCGCAGCACATTTTGGCAGAATTCTTTAGGGGGTCATGGTAGAAATATGAGGAATTCTTCAGGGGAACTAAGCAAAAAACAAAAGAATTCTTCAGGGGTAGTAGGGAAAACACAGTCGAGGATAGGGAATTCTTTAGGGGGACACTGTTTTCGAAAGGAATTCTACAGGGGGATGGTCTTTCTGGGGACTTCTCAAGGGGCGATGCACAAACTGTGTTCCTCAACAGGGGGGTGCAGATATTAAATGCAATAGCCCATTACGGATTTCAGAACTGAAGAAGCGGAGTTTTAACGAATTTCCAAGTGACTTAAAAGTGACTTTTCCAGTGACTTAAAGGTAAAATAAATCACATATTTCGATGGGAATTTATGTTGATACCACTATATTATGCAAGTTAATAATTTTCTGGAAAACAAAGTAGACATTAATATACTGGCAGTCAAGTTTCTTTATGTTTAAATTTATCCCATTTTTGATCATTTATACTCTTCACTAAACCACAGTAACATACCTGAGTTGAATAATCTTGTCCTTCAGGATTTACAGAGCTTACAGATCCACCATGGGCTCCTGGACATCTTGAATGAAATTCTTCCGTACTTTCATGGGCATGTTCCCTCCACTCAGACGCCTGCAGGTGGTCACCACCATGGCTGTCGTCATTGGTTGATCTGTCAAAGTCACCTCCACTCACAGGATCAAAGCCAGGATTATTTGTACCATCAGATCTAGACCAAGTTCCAGACATTTTCAAATTTTTCTGCTGATTTATAATAAATATTAATTAAACATTGACTTCAGTTTTATTTAGACTTTTATTTCCGCGCGCGGCAATGTTGCGGCATGGCGACATTTGGAACTATTTAATTAGTTGAAGCATGTTTTCAGTTAATGGCTATTCACTAATAAAAACGTCTGAATTTTCAGTTTTAAAAGCGCCTAAATAACATTTCTAATTGAACACATTCATTCTTTGACAATCAAAGTAACGTGCATTCCCGTAACCATGTGATATTTCAACGTGATGCCAGGCTCCGTGAATTAAAAGCACCGCTGGCCATAACTATCCGGGTTTCTGAAAATCATCCGAACAAATTTACAAACTCGAGTTCCCTGGCATATAATTTCGCACAGGACACCCAACACACAAGAATAGGATGGCTCCCCTGTGCGGGCAGCAAAAAATTAGTGTCAAGCTGCACTTATTGTTTAACACATATATTTGCTTTCTTTTAAAACTTGGCTAACCCATATTCAATTTAGAACTGACATCATGATATGGGTGACAATAAAATAAATATCCTGAAAACAATTTCCTTTGGGTTGGCCTAAAAAAAAATGAGATTTAGAATGAAGTCACTCAAAAGAGTAAATTAGTCAAGCAATTCTGGATAAGAAATCAAGCCAAATTATTTGCAGGGCATCAAAGAAACTGACACAAGAGCCCATACAATATAATTTTTGGCTGAGGTAACCTAAAAAAATTTCACAGGGTGGGCTCCTAAAATGGACTCCAAAAGGACTCCAAAAGGAGATGAAAAATTATTAATTGGTAAATATCTCTTTTACATTTCAGTTTGTGTTCCCAAAGTTTGATGCACACATGCATGCACTTATATATAAGAGCACCCAGATATTGCACAAACATGACAACATTATTTCAGTTGTCCATATATAATAGCGCTGCGCACAAATACTAAAAATAGATAGACCCCCTACGTGACTCGGACAAAGTTTGCCATCAGCTCAAAGGCTTTGTATGAGCGGGATGTGTTTTGGATACGAAAAATCGGTAAAATTAGCGGTAAACGTGATTTGAACGTCTTTGGGGCTTCAAATCTAATAAATAAAAGGCAATGTTACATTCGGGAGTGAAAAACTGATTCAATAAATGTAGATTTTGGCTTAAAATTCAATAAATTATGCGACGAGGCTGCACAGTGAGTGAAATCCGATCATCAGACTTCCAATCTCTTAGCTCTCATGCGATCAGAAAACATTTCACGCCTTTCGTCCAAAATTAAGCCAAAAGTAAATTGTTGTATTCTCCTTGTATGCATGACTATGATGTGTGCATCACTAGCTTGGATAAAGATACGTAAATAGGTTCCAAATGATCCAGAATATGTATTTGATACAATGAATACCGTTTACCACCCGCAAATCTGGCGAATACGACGGGAGCAAAGCAGAACGGCAAAAGGTCTAGAGAATGACAAATCCTGTCTTTGCATATAATTATATTCTAAGGGATACTGAATATATGCTGTAACGCTTGGAGAGTATATAGGCCGCAATTTGGAAAATTAGAGAGCTGCTTATTCTCGAGTATTCGTCCAACGAGTATAAACTTTTCTGTTACTACCCAGGCGCTGCAGTCGCATAAACAACATAAAAATAAACCTATCCTTTCAGTGTTCCAAGAATAATGTTTAGGTTTTCTATTCAACTTTGACCCGGGTGATCGATTTTCTTGCGAAAATATCGATAAAAGCCGCATCAAAGTGTTCGCCAACACCACTTTCCCATACAAAATTACTGTGCAGGAGGAGTTTGTTTGTCCGAGTCACAACGGGGGTCAAAAGTCTGTGACGTCATTTGTGCGCAGCGCTATTGAATTAAATAATTAATGTTGTTTGGTTTATCCCAATTTAATCATAATTATATTATATTATTATTAAGACTCGATCAGGCGGCCGCCCCAGGCTTTCAAGTTGTAATAATATACATGAAAAAAATTCTGGATTCTCATTGGCTAAGAGGAATGCAGTTTTAAGGAAACACAGTGCAGAAAAAAGGAAATAAAATGCAAATAATTTTGTA
The DNA here is from genome assembly GCA_022457155.1 of Cladopsammia gracilis. Lineage (NCBI taxonomy): Eukaryota > Metazoa > Cnidaria > Anthozoa > Scleractinia > Dendrophylliidae > Cladopsammia > Cladopsammia gracilis. The sequence goes on from JAJGOT010000294.1 coordinate 533,536, forward strand.
AAAGCACAAAGCAATCTGATTGGCTAATGAACAAAGGAACTGACAAAAAGCCAATCAAATGCACCCTCGGAATGGTGCAAAACTTGGATGGACCAAAAGTTGCAAGCACAACCAATGGCCGGCGATTTGAGCAGGTTTTCTATCGCGATGGTTTCGACAATAGAACAACTAAAAAACGTTCTATAAATGAAAATACTGTAAAAAGTACACATCTTTGGTTGACAGCATGGAAAAAGTGGTGCCTAGAGAAGGAAATAGCGGATAGAATCGAAAATTATCAGCCAGTTGAGCTAAACAATTTGCTCATTACAAGCAATTTTACGCTGAAGTAAAAAATTATGACAACAGCGCTTCATCAAGACACCAGAAGGACAAAGGCTATAGCCTTTCTATTGTATGGGACAGAGAACTCAGCTCGTTCAAACAGGTGTTAGAGGGAAAAGCGAAACAGCTTCGCCTGGCTGGCCGCGCCAAGCACCCAAACAAAGCTCAACAAGTATCGGAAGATGAAGAAAACATGCTGTGGAAGAGCGAGAAACTCACTTCCTGTATGTAAATGTTTTCATGTATGATTATTAATAAGTAATCATACGGTTTTCTCGTTCAGTTTGCCTGTCATTTTTCATGGTCATGACTAGCGGAAATTTTGTTTCGCGGGCACATGTGCCCACCGCCGTCACCGTCGCGCAGGACTACAATAGCTCGTGGGCGCATATGACGTCGCGAAACATGCGCTTACAATGTCATATTGAAACCAAAGCGAGGCATTGTTTTTCGCGCGGTTAAAAGGCCGAATGTCATGTCAGCTGGAAAAACATTTGATGTTTTGCTGTGAATTTACTAAGCGAAGAAAACCGTTATAAAGGCGTTATTTCCCGGAATATTTTGCGGTTTGCTACTCAAGACAAGGATTCTAATTAAGGGATATACTCAGAAGCCGCTTTGGTGGAAAAAGACGAGCTTTCAGGGATAAAATCTTGCTTCAGGGAACTTCATGTATTACGTTTTTATCAATGCGGGAGATGTTTGAACTACCTTCAAGCTTAATGATGCTCATCAGGCGGCTACTAAAAATGAAAAATGGCTGTGAACTTACCAAAATCGCAGAAAAATGATATTGCATCCTTTATAGAGTCCTAAAGTGTGACGTCACAAAAACTAAAATTTGTGAAATTATGGGATTTGATTAGATATTTGGAAAGGGTATGACAAAAAATGCCTGCTTGTCAAAAATCAGCATCTTATTGCAATTTGGGGGTGAGATATTGGCACCGTTATGCTCTGAACTGAGGCCAAAATTAGAAGGATTTGTATGGAGTCATCAGAGTATAACGGTGCTGAAACAACCGATGAAACAACCAGTCTCAACTTGAATCGTAGTTTAATGCAGCTAAAAACCCGAAGTACATGTGCGATGGCGTGAGCAATGTATCACGCATGCGCAAGCTACAAAATAGGAATGGACTGGACTGGCTGGACTGGATATTACATCTCTCCTTTTTTTCCGAATAGTCCCTCTTCCTAAAACAAAATATCTGCTCAAACTTAAAACATGCAACTGTCCTTTCAACTGGAAAATATCAACAAATTAAACAATGTCTCTGTTCAGGCAAAATAGTCTTTGTTCACACAACATAGTCTTTAAAATAGGAAGGCTGTCGCTTGTCTCTTCTCAGTCTGGTGGTAGCTGCTGGTGTCACTGGTGGTCTCCTCTGTCCCGAACTGGTGCTAGATGTTTCTGGGTCTTGGTTTTCGTTGGTCATCATATCCGGTAAGTTTGAAGTTGGATATGCATTGAGAAGGACTGTCTCTCTCCACTCCTCTGGGTTTGGTTCTTCCTCTTGATTTCCCAGTTCTCTGTCACTATTGTCTTGTACCAATGCATTGGCAAGCTTGAACTGATTTGCATCCCGGTACACCTCTCGTCCATCTGTTATTCTCCTAGCTGCGATGCTTGATCCATCTATTCGAACTATGACGTAAAAAGCTGCTTCGTAAGCTGTTGACCATTTGTTCTTCTTTCTTTGTTTTAACAGGACATAGTCCCCTTTGATAAAATTGTGTGCCTTAGTGTTCTTATTTTCAGCATTGTGTTTAATCTTCTCTTTGTATTCTTCATCTCTCTTACAAGCTTTTTCTGGGTTGTCTTCCTTTGCTTGGTGATCTAGCTTGGTTCTCACTGGCCTGTTCATGAGAGCTTCGTATGGTGTTACACCAGTAGCCGGGTGCGGTGTTGACCGATAACCAGTCAACATCTCTTGGACGGCTATGTTTCCATCTTTGCCTTGGAGGTGAGCGATCTGCTCTGTCTTGCTCAGTAACTTCATGAAACTTTCAGCTTCACCATTTGCACGGGCATGTTCTGGGGTGACGCGATGGTGGTGGAATCCCTCTGTTTTGGCAAACTCTGCAAATTCTTTAGAATTAAACGGTGGCCCATTGTCAGACTCTAGCTGCCTGGGGGTACCATGGGTGGCGAACATGGTTTTCAGCTTATCTTTGGTTGGTTGGAAAGGCCTGTCGAGTGTGTCTTTGCAACTTCAGGGTATCTTGTTCTCTTATCTATGGCTAACAGGTTGTAGTGGCCATCAGGGTACGGTCCTCCAAAATCTACAGCTACAACATCCCAGGGCTTCTTTGGTATCTCTGTGACTTTGACAGGTTCTTGTCGGTGCTGCTTTGTGGTCACCTGACACTCATAGCACTGGCCAATGATATGTTCCACCATACTGTTCATGGTTGGAAACCAATAATTTTCCCGGAGCATCTGCTGGGTTTTTGTCATTCCCAGGTGTCCCAGATGGTGCGCTGCTTTGATTACTCTTCTCTGTAGACTTGAGGGGATGATGATCCTGTTCATTCTGAAGGTCAAGTCACCCACTGCATATAGCTCATGTCGCACTCAATAGAAAGGCATTATGTCTGGGTCTTTCTTGTTCCCAGTCACCTTTGAGTATTCTTGCAGTTAGTTTCTGGAGTTGGTTGTCTTTCTGTGTTTCTTCCTTGATTTGATCCATAACAACGGCGTATTCTGCATTGACAACATGCTTGATTACTCTTTCTACATCGTCCTTTCCTGTTTCTGGTAAAGGGTGTCTTGATAAGAAGTCAAGTGGATCAGCCTCATCTTTGCCTGGTTCATAGATGAGCTCAAAATCAACATCTTGCATTCCCATGACCCATTTCTCGATCCGGGGGGGAAGCTTCATGTTTGCCTTGTTAAATAATGGGAGTAGCGGCTTGTGCGCTGTGATGATCTTGAATCTTGGTGCTCCCAGGAGATAAAGGCTAAATCTGTTCTTAGCCCAAAGAACTGATAAGGCATCCTTCTCAGTCTGGCTATATCTCTTCTATGTAGCTGTCATGGTGCGGCTGATGTAGTGTACTGGTCTGAGACCACTGTTTGTCTCTTGAAATAAACCGGCTGAGAGTCCCTCATGGTAGCTGGCTTCTACTCTGACGACAATTGGTCTGGATGGGTTGAAATAAGCCATGGTGCTCTTGCTTGTAATGCTGTCTTTGAGCTTCTCAAATGATTCTTTTTCTTCTGCTCCCCATTTGAACTTTGTCTCTTTGTGGGTCAGTTCTCGCAATGGTGCGGTCAATGATGAGTATCTTGGAATGAACTTTGACAGGTATCCTGTCATCCCTAGGAAGCTTCTCACTGCTTCTTTTGACTCTGGTGGGCTGGCTTCTTTGACGGCTCTGATTTTGTCTGGGTTTGGTTTCAATCCATTCTTGGTGAATTGATGTCCATAGAACTCGATCTCTTCAACTCCAAATTGGCACTTCTCAGGGTTGAAGGTAATGCCAAAATCTGCTGCTCTTTGCAGGACTGTTTCCAGTGTCTTGTTGTGTTCTTCAGTATCTCTTCCACCTAGCAGGATATCATCACGCTGGTTGAGACACCTTGGTATGTCTCCGAATATCCGGTACATAGCTTTGTCAAAGAGGTCTTGTGATGATTTCGCTCCAAAGATTAATCGCTTTGGTCTCAGGTTCCCCCATGGGGTGCTGAAGGTAGCGACCTTTCTGGATTCTGGGTCAAGCAGGAGCTGGTGGTAGCCCTGTTTCATATCTAGCTTGGAGAAGACAGTGCAGTCATGGAATTTGTACATGAAATCTTCTACTATGGTGCCTTGGGTGATCCTGTGTCTTTCCATAAATTGGTTGGGTACCCTGAGGTCTACACTGGCTCTGATCATGTGTGGCTCCAGGTCTTCCTTGTCTAGTTCACTGAACCTTGGCTTTGGTTGAACCACCAGTGGTGAACACCACGTCACAGGTTCCCCTTCAGGTACTTCTTCAAATATCTCTTCTTGTAAGCACTGCTCCAGCCATTTCTTGAGTGGTTCTTGCAGGTAGTATGCAACTGGTCTTGGCTTCTGAGCTACTGGTACTGCCCCTGGTCTCATGCTGAACTTTGCATAGAAATCCCGGCCATTCTTGTTGTCTCTAATCTTCCCGATGCCTTGAAATATTTGGCTGTGACGGTCAGTAATTTCCTTGATTTTGAGGCTGAGAACTTCATCTTTCTTAACAGCTTTGATGTCTGGCATTTCTTCTTGGATTCTCAGGTCATTTGTTTTAGCAAATGATCCATCCTCTCTTATTTGCAACATCCCAAGCTCTTGGAGTGTATCTTTGCTGATGAGCGGTGGGGAGTTGATTCTTCCTTTGACTACAACAAATCTTGCAACTGTTCCACAAGTTTTGTTCCTAATGGTGGCTGTGAACTCTCCTTTCACAGATAGCTCACTCTGCAGGGTGTTCAGCTTTGTTCTGCTGGGTGCTAATGTCATTCTTTTCCTGGTGCGGTTTGTCAGTGCTTTGAACTGATGTTCATCCATAACATTGACTTCCGCTCCACTGTCTGGTTCTACTTCTACATTGACATCTTCCATCTTCACGGTCAAGGTTCTGTCTTTGTCATCTGACTTGATCTTCTTGACTTGCTTCAAGTGTCTAACTGCTTGGCTGAAAAACTCATCGTCAGAGCTTGTTGAGCTGTCTGGTAGCTCTTCAGTGGTTTTTTTGATGTGGTGCTCCTGTTTGTTTTTCTCTGGTTGCCTCCATTCAGGTTTGCGCTGTTGGGTTTTCTTGTTGTCTCTTGAGGTATCAGCTCTACACGCTATTGCAAAGTGGTTGAATCTCTGGCATTTTGTACATTTCTTTCCGTACGCAGGACAGTTTTTGCCTTCTGGGTGAGTGCCCACTTGTCCACAATACCTGCAGGGTTGCTTCTTCTGGTGACCTGTTTTGCCCCGGTTCGGCTGCCATCTTCCAGGTCGTTGACTCAACTTCTTTACATCTTCGGGAATTTTCATGCCGCTTACTTGAAGTGACGTGTCCTCCATTTGAGCAGCTTCGGTAAGGAATTGTGTTAGACTCCACTTCTTGTTGATGGCTTTCTGAATCAACGCTCGGTTGTTTGTTGTTTGGATGAGGTGTTCCAAGATTCGGTCATCAGAATTCGTTTCAAATTCGCACTCGCTGCCTTTCTCTCTCAGTCGAGCCGCATATGCCACCGTAGTTTCCCCGTGTGTTGGTCTCATTTTCAGAAAGAGATATCTTGCGTAGTGTTTGTTTTTCTTCGGTGTAAAATACTCGTCTAGCTTCTTCCTCAACTTTACATAGTTGTTTGATTCACCAGTTGGATTCGGTAGGCTTTTCTCAAGTCGGGCGATCTCCTTTCCACCATAAATGATGAGCGCATCTTTCTTGTCGTCCGGATCCGTAATTCTGAAATAACGAAATTCACGTTCGAGTTCTTCGATCCAGTCGTCCCACGCTTTCCCGGTGTTTATTTGGTCATCTCCTGGTGTAAATGGTTGAGCTCGGAGGTTTCTTGTTTCTGTGATAATCCACAGATTATCCGCTCCGGCGGATGGTTGTTCAGGTGTGTCAGGCATTTGTGCGAATGAGTTACGCGTTGAATATCTTCTGAGTTACGGCTTCTTCTTGCTTTCTCTCTTCTTGCTTTCTCTGCCACTCTTGCTGGGCTTCTTCTTGCTTTTTTTTTTGGTTGTTTTATTCTCGTTTATTCTCGTCGCCAATGAAACAACCGATGAAACAACCAGTCTCAACTTGAACCGTAGTTTAATGCAGCTAAAAACCCGAAGTACATGTGCGATGGCGTGAGCAATGTATCACGCATGCGCAAGCTACAAAATAGGAATGGACTGGACTGGCTGGACTGGATATTACAGGTGCCAATATCTCACCCCCAAATTGCAATAAGATGCTGATTTTTGGCAAGCGGGCATTTTACGTCATGCTCTTTCCGACTATCTAATCAAATCCCATAATTTCACAAATTTAGTTTTTGTGACGTCATCACTTTAGGACTCTGTTAAGAACGAACGAAGCAAAATGGTCACGTCACAATGACGTTTCCAGTAAACTCGAGCCTTCAGTGTTTTGGAACAGCAGCACTTTCAATGGTAACCCCAAATATGAAGTCACGAAATCCTATGGGACGTGTGTATGCAGAAAATCACTCAAAAACGTAAAAAGTCACTGTCGTTAATGGGTTAAAACAATGGCATAAACGTAACACTTCCTTAGCTTTGAAAATGCAACTTTTTTAATTTACCTTATTATAGGAAATTAACAATGCACGTTGACAACGCAAAGAAAATTTTATGTTACACTAAATTAACGTGAATTTTTCAAAAGTTAGGTTTACATGCATTAAATTAACGCGAATTTTTCGATAAGCATCTTGCTTTATTTACTGCGATTTTCATAATTCTACAATCTCGCACTTTACATTTCTGAACACCAAACTGCATTTTGGCTTCCGTCAATAAAACCTTCCAAGACAAGTGCACGGCTGTTTCTAAGCTTTTTTTAAAGCCGAAAATTTGGTTTTGAAGCCTAACTAGACCCTATCAATTCAAAAGATTTTTCAAAGCCTCCGTGAAATGTGACTCTGAAGAGCCAATAGAGGAGTCATGAACTAATAAGGTTTTGTAATGAAATAAAGGTGCTTTAAAATAACAATGTTGTGAAATAGTCTGCATTAAATTTACATTGACATTTAATTAAGATACATTAAATTAACGCGAATTTTGTAAAATCGCGTTAATAAAGTGCATTGTTAATTTCCTAGATAACCCCAGCAACTTTCCAAGAAGCCAAGACATTGATATGCCAATCAAACTTGATTTTCTTAGAAACTTGAAATACCAGTAAGACTAGTTTTTAAGTTTGAGTTAGGCATTCTGTTAGCATTTTATTACATGTATTAAACACAGATCTTTCTGATTTATTGAATGATTAAGAAGAGATGAATAATAAATTATTGCAATCTTATCAGCTAACACCATGAAAACGCAGTGGCTATTCGTACGGCACCCGTACGAATAGCAAATCGAAGTTATATTATATTATATTATTGGCCATACGGGAGTATTCTTTGACGCGAAAAAATTCTAAGTACGAAATGAGTAGCTCGCGTGAGTATACAGAGACTCGTGATCAGCAAATTAGTCTGAGCCAAATCAACATCGCTTAGCAGACTAAACGAACATTATTGTGGACCAACAAAAGTGAAGAATAACATCGAAAATTGTCGAAAGTTTTGGACTCCCGTACGAATATAGCAAATCGAAGTCCGCGTCGGTTTCGTACGAATAGCCACTGCGAAAAGAAAAATAACCGTCCTGATGAATTAATAAATGATTTATTTTTACCTTCTTTCTTCCTGTAGCTTTTTTTAACACAAAACGTCACTGCATGATTTCAGCTCCTTCCTCAACCCATGCCTTCAATTGTATAAGCTTTATAGAACCATAAAAAACTTTTAAATAACCTTCAGTTCACACAAAAAAAGATAGAGTCGATCTCTGAGTGCAGATCTGCTAAAGTTTTCCGTCTGCTTGAGCTCCTGGGAAGTAAGCTTAAACTTCCTCGAATGGAAGGTATTATAAATACTTCTCGTTTCCGAGAAATGCACGTGGTGAATACCTTTTATGGGCAAAAGAATAATTTGAATAGTTAATTAAGTGATTCCAAGAAACTGCAAGTCAGGGTAAAAACGTCAAAAACCCCTCAATGAAACAATGCGTGACGAATGCGTTCAGTTTGTGATCAAACAAACTTGAAATTGTTGCGATGTTTATTCTGTTTTAAAATCTGTATAATGTACATGTTTTGCTCGGGACACACGTTAAATTTGCTAGCAGTATAAACATCATGCAAGGAACAATAGGTCACGGTGGACGGCTCGGATAATTGACGGATGTCACGGATTGACGGATTGGTCTTTCCAAGAAACCCATTTCCAATAATTGAACCCCTGAACCAGCAGGATCAGACATATTTCTACGCTCATCGACGAGAGCAGTGAATTATAAACGGAGTACTTTTTGGCGTTAGAAACACTTTCAGATTGTTCATAAAGGTAAGCTTAAGCTTAAGTTCCTTGGATTTTACTCTTGCAGCAATGCAACTGACTGTCTTGTTTTCCAACTCGAAACGTACATTTGTATTCGTTGTTAGAGCTGGAATAATTCTTTCACTGCAGAGCTACACTCGCAAATTCAAACATGGATTTAGACAAAACTATCTTTCACTAACATTATTAAATTCCGACAAGAAAGAGCTGGTCTTGACAAATTCTTTTCAGATCTCGATGCTTTAGTGCTGGAGTGAGATTAATAGTTTAGAAATACACGATATTGAAAAGATAATCGCGCTCTGGTGGACGTTTTTATTTATTAAAGATAGCGAGCTTGTCATGAAACTGTCAGAGTATGGAAAATGTCGGTAGTATGTTGTCTATGTTCAGGTCAGAGACTAACAGCAAATGCATCGATTTATGAATCAAAGGCTCTTAAAGCCATCTCGTTAATGCGAGAGAATGTAAGGTTAATAAAAAACAACAACAACAACAACAACAACAAGAATTGGAAAAGTTGGGTGCCTTTGATAGGTAAATGTAGTAAAGACGTGATAGGTAATATGTGTAAAGCTGCTAAATGGTTTATTGAAGTTGAAAGATTGAAAATACCTGTAGGTCTAATCGTAGAGTTAGACATTGCAGTCATAGAGGACTTAAGGGCTCTTTTAGGAGCCACCAAATCAATAAAAGTCATGAGCAACAAAATAATCACGAGTATGAATGTAAATAATTTTCATGTTAATTTACCGTATTTATTCAAAATAGTCTTCATTTTACAGTTGAGGGGAAACTTCAACTTGATTATATTTAGCGAATGAGCCGAGGCCAATTTGGTTGCTACGGGAGAAAATTATGAGGAGGGATGGGGGTGGCAAAACTACTTAGATTCAATCTATCTTACTTAGTTAATTTTTCTATGTTTTGTATCAGTCACAGTATTTTAGTAGCAATGACTTGTATGGCATTACAATGGCGATTTTCTTATCGATCGAAATTTGGGAAAGATGTACGAAGGTTAAAAAATATTTACTTTCTTTATTTATTGATATTTAAACAAAACTAAAACATATTGCAACGATTTTCATTTGGGATTAAAATTGATTTACTAGCAATGTTTTTAAACAGCCAATTTATATGTGCAGTGTATATGTGGATGTATGAGACAAAACAAGAACTTTGTGCATATGAATAAGTTCAGTAAAAAGACTTTAGTAAAAAAGGAATGTTTTATCTAAATACTTCACTAAGGTAGACTATTGTAAAAAAGGCAAATGAAAATATTTTACTTGTCGCTTTTTCCGTCAACTAAAAAATTGTGTACCTTCGGGCAGAATGGTGTCTCTTGTAGGAATAGAGCTGGTAATTAGATTTCGTTTCCTTTTATAGCCGAAGCTGTTTTCAAAACATCTCGGCTTAAAGAAGCCTTGGTAAAAACGACAAGCGACGTGGCCCCGAAAATTGCCGACATGAGATGTTCTGAACAGCGAGAAGCGGCTCGATTCCGCTTCAAAAATACGACAAATTACGACAGCGACTTTAGAAGGTTGTGCAATTTACCAATAAAAATTAAACATTATTGACCATATCGTTCATATCAACACCCGACGGCCAACGGTCTGTTTTAATGATCAATTTGTTATTGAAACGTCTACCAACCTCGTTCCCAAGGCCCCTATCTTCCTCTCTCTTGGATCGGACGTGCAGTTAGAGTACACCCTAGACTCCCGGTATACACATACATATCCGTGACCTTTGATTTTTGATTTTTTGGCGCAAATTGGTTTTAACAAGCTTAATAATTTTCCTTCGAGCATTTTTATTTTAAAAAGAGACTTTTCTTTCGATCTTGATGAAAACTTGCACTTTATCAAATAAAGACAAATAAGTGACAGGTCACGCGTGTGGTTTCCGTTCGAATTACACGCACCGGCTCCCCCGACGGTGTCAATTTGCGCGAGGGCAAAAGTAACGACCCTCCCCTCGGGTGAATGTCGGTCGCTAAGCTTTAGTATTCGAATTTCGTGGTACAGCCGTTTGGATCGCGGACAATGGCGAAGCGAAGATGGCCAGAATCGCTCCAAAACGGAGCCCTTTTAGAGCCCGTGAAAGGGAATTTGGAAGCTAGCACGAATCGCACGGGTAGACATTTAACCTGGCTTTCGCGTGGCGAGGGTTCGCTCAGAGGTCTCCAGCCTTCCCTTCTTTTATAGTGGATAGTGGGGCGAGTGACAAAAGTTGTAAAAATGCATTTAAACCGGTCAGGATACATCAAGAGACAATAAAGTAAAGGTGAGAAGACTTAAGTGTGTAATATTTTCGATTTTTCTATCGCTTATCAATTCCGTGACAAATCGTATTATTACCTAGTATATTTCTTTACTGTGCACTGGATATCACGATTGGTCTGCCTGTGGGATCATCTAATTTAAATCTTTGATGTGTGCCACAACGCATCGGAGAAATGTTTACGCTTATCCGCGTTTGTAGATCTTTATATATAAGATATAAACATCTAAAAATTTTACGGAGATTTTAAAGAAGAAAAGAACTGATCCATGACCTATGGTCGCTACAATGTCTGTCATTGATCGATCAGAGTCCGTTCACGCATATTCATTGCTATTTTAAGACTTAAATTCAGTCAGGAAGTCAAGACAAAAAAGTGCATATCCTTAGAATTCCTCTATTCCTCAAAGAAAGAATTAAGCAAATATATATTTTTCCAACGTTAATTTCGTTTTTAAGACAGTTTTGAGATTTGCTCTTTCCTGTTCTTTATAATCTTCCGGAAACCGGACATTCCACAAAGATAACAAGGTTCGCAGAACATTCATAATCCATCGGATCAACAAAAGCAAAGAAACTTTTGATAACTCAGACGTCAGATGTGGGTGGGCTGAAATATCTGTTTTCCGCTTAGTTGTCAATGCTTGTTAAAAGGAAATATTTCACGCAGTTGTATGTTGTTATCGATATTGATGTGAAATGTTTTGGAAAGTGAAGCGGACATTGATTTTTCTTTTGTGGAGAGTTGAAAAAGAAATAGCTGCATAAGTTAATGTTATACATGAATGGGTTATTTGCGAATATATAGTAGCTCTGTCTTTTTTTATTCGAAAGTCGAGAGTTTTCTATTTCCGGTATCATGTGTTTAGTAACTATTAGAGATTAAATGGGTCTGCTTTAAACCTCAAAATATAGTGTTGACAGTGTCTTCTTAACGACCCCCGGGGTCACGACCGCAGCAAAATTTCGTAAAATATTCTATTAAGATCCAAGTCTTATGCGATAGTCATATATTGGAATAGTGGGATCTTTCAATTGTTTTTTAATAGCTCCTCAGAGTTTATTCCGCGTGTAAGTGTAATGTGTTTCTCGGAGCTAGGCAGTATCTCCATTGTCAGAAGCCCGGTGGGGGGGGGGGGGGGGGGGGTACTCAACAAAGTTTTGTACGGGGATGCTCTGCCCCGAGGTCCAAACCCTTACCCTTTCATATACCGATTTTGACAGAAAAGGTACCCCTTTCATATACCTTTCATTGAAAATGGTACCCCTTTCATATACTTTTCAATGAAAATGGTACCCTTTTCAGAGCCTTTACGTGCGTCTGTTTGATATATTTTGAAAGGCCATTTTTTAATACTTAAATGGCAGTTTACCCTACCTTTTTTATTCTTCAACGGCGTGGCTTCGCTTCCCTTTCCTACTCTTCGTGAAATCCCTACCCTTTCATATACTTCAACCCGTGAAATCCCGACCCTTTCATATACCTCTTACCTCAAAAAGGTACCCCTTTCAGGCGGAGCATCCCCGTATAGCCCATTATAGGGAGTACCCCCCCCCCCCCTCGGGGTCAGAAGTATAGCATCATTTCATCCGGTTTGAAATATTTGAATCTCCAGCATGATAGCTGTACACTCTTTATCAAGTTTCCCGGAAAGTGACATCATGAAACTTAGCGCCCCAATTTCTCAAATTATAAAATTTGTACTAAAGTAATCAAACATGCGGGATTCCTGACTGCAGTATTTTTCAAAACCTTTTTCTGATCCGAGATACAGGCAAGGTTGTCCGTTGTTGCATTATTATGCAGTATTACTTTATTTTGTATTAAATTTTCCACCGCAGAAATATACTCGCGCAGAAAAAAATTACTTGTTTTAATGATGTATATCGGCTTAAGAAGAACTTTTCAACAGTGAATATATTGCTATCATAACTCCGAGGCGACCGGCACAACAGTCATCTGTATTCCCGATTCAACTCCACACACGTCCTCAAAAGAACCAGAGACTGTTATCATAATACTGATACATTTTTACAACAACGTACAATAATTCACTCACTAGTTTTCTTGTTGTTTATGTTCATATTGGTTCCAGAACAGCAACCATATAACTAGGAGAACTATACAAACCTCCGGTCAGGAAGTAAAATTGTTTAATACCGATGCCTTGGATTTTATTTATACTTGACCAGAAATCCGCAAACATTTCCTCCCAGCAGAAATTTTAGCTGTCCCGATGCGCAAAAATTTCCTCCCGCAAAACAAATTCAGTCGGACAATCCGAAAAATTTCCTTGTGCACGGTAGCTAAACCAATAAAACTATGACGTCTTTCCCATACTATTGCATACAAACGCAAAGTTCAAATAACCGCATCCCCAAGGGTAAGATGAAACCTGAGATAAATTAACCCTTGGGAAGGCCCCAAACCCAAGGTGTGTGTAACCACAACTCAATAGAAAAAAACGCAAAGTTCATGCTATTTTGCTCTGCCATACCGCTCATATTAACACACAAACTTTCCTGTCCCATTTAACTTTCTTATAACCTCTCCATTAGTAAAATACACCGTGAAATTCTCAAACTACGTTTCCCAAGAAAACGCATTTAACCTATTTTTACCCTTTTAAAGTAGCTATAATGGCTTTACGACAAATGATTGAAACTGATAGGTAACGTGAGATATCGAAATTTAAGAAGGACTAATACCTTTGCGGTAACGTAATGTGAGATATGACAAGTTCATCACAAGTTCTGACATCCCAATACCCTAGGGAAATTAACAATAGGTCCGGGGGTGCTCCCCAAACATTTTAGTGGCAGTATGTGACGCCCTTCTTGAAATCCTAACCGCTTTAACCAACCATATCCTCAATGCCCTAATATAGCTTCTATAAAGAAGGAACAAGAAACCCCCCCGGACAAAAGTCCACAAAATTTTGTTAACAACTTTTGTCCCTTTTTAGTACTCGACTTCGAAATCTCGCTTAATGCGCAAGCGCATTAACGAGATAAAAACGTAAGGCTTATTAACGATATGAAGATTGTTGGGAAATCGAGGCTAGCATGCTGCCGACCTTTTTTCTAAACCTGTTTTATTTGTTCGAACTATATAAAGACGTTTCTCGTTGAGTTTGCCAAGATATTGAGATTGGTGCCGTTATTTATCTCAGACGGGATTTTTTTTCTTGTCAAGCGGAGCGAGCGAAGCATTTCACGCGGAGCGCGACACGAGCGCGAAGCGCGAGACGAGGGAAGGAAAAAAATAAAGCGCCTGTAGACAGTCCATTGTTCTGGCTCTTCTGCCCACCAACTCCCACCAATATTAACTGACCGCAGTGATTTGGACATAACCAATCAAAACACGATCTATATCGCAAGTTATGCTAACCGCAGACCTGCGCTCACATTAAATCACGAACTGAGAAATGAACTGATCCTATAAAGCAGCGAATAACTCATACTTAAGCGGCTACTACTGATCTTACAACTCTTTCAAATTGAGTAAAAAAACCCATTGTTATGCCAAGAGCTAGAGCTAGCAAACGACGGCATAACTAAATATTCTAAACGGCTCTGGAAAGCGTACATTCATCCTGTCAGTATCGCAGCTAGAGATTTTTATCTAAGATCAGAAAGGAAAAATCTCTCAGGCACGTACTTGGGGTAGACTTATATCTAAAGCTGGGCTAAAATGCTTTTAGCGACGAGCAGGATTTGTGCTAGGCCTGTCACCTGTCACAACTGCAGGAGGAAATGATGAATGTTCCAGTCGAGGAAACACAAACAATAGGCACGGTAAAATGTATAATTACAACACAAACGAGAGCTTTGTTTTTATCTTGTTGTTTACATTTGGTATAATTGATCTCACATATTATCGTCACGTGGTATAAATTGGGCCAATCAGCATTACCGTCTACCAGATGAACGGTCGAGGATTTGTGGAAGAGCCAGAACAATGGACTGTCTACAGGCGCCTTATTTTTTTCTTCTTCCCTCGTCTCGCTCTTCGCGCTCGAAATGCTTCACTCGCTCCGCTTGGCTCATAAAGCGCCTGTCATGCAGGCTACTTGTCAGGTTTCCGGGAGGCCGGATCCCGGCAAGATTTTTTTCTTGCCAGGATTCTTGCCGGGATCCCGCCAAGAAATTCATTTCCCGGTGGGATCCTGGTGGTATGGGATTCCCGTCGGGAAACGAAAGTATATCTTGGCAGGAATGTTTCTTGGCAAGATCCCGACAGGATTCTCATCGGGAAGTGAACCCGCCGGGAAACGAAAGCATCAACGGGACTCTCGCCGGGATTCCCTCCTTCATCCCGGCCGGAATTTTTTCTTGGCAAGATCCCGCCGGGATTCTCGCCGGGAAATCCAATTCCCGGTGTGGGATCCCATCTCCCGCCAGGATTCCCGCCGGGATCTTGGCGGGAGCCCGGTGGACATTTTACATGATACTGAGTAAGTTTACAAGAACTAGATTTCCACCTGAAACAGATTTTGATGATAAGATTGATGATGATCTCAATAATGAGAACAGAGAACAAAGTTGTAAAGAATTTTACTTGAAAGAAGGAATGAAACTTCTTCGCAGAATGAAAGCTAAATCATTCATTCACATGAGTTATGTTTAATAGAAAGGATCATGAAAATTAATTGCAGAGAGCTCTTGATGCTTATATCCCATGTAGAAATGAGATTTCAGCAAGTAAAACATGTTATATTCGAAAAGAAAGGAGAACTCTTAGGAAAAGCTATGGGAGATCCTGAAAATATTTAGGAACGTGATCAGTTAGATACTGTAGCTCTGTCTGCTCAACACATAGCGATGATGGCAGGATATAAGTGAAGAAGCACAATACAGTGAACTGTTTGGTTGTTTTAACCCATGTTTTATGATAACAATCACCAAGGGAACAATCATTTTAGTAATGCTGGAATTTTTTCTTCAGCAAATTAATGAGAATGAAAAGCTGGTAATTAATAGACCAATATCATGCTAGCATGGCATGAAAATATATTTAATTTAATGGGGGAAAGAGTCCAGTATCAAATTGAGCACATCAATATCAGTAAAACTGTAAAGTTTCGTAAAGATTGCTCGTACACTGACGGAGATATGAACTTTTAAAACTTAGTTTTCTGGTCTAATTTTTACAGAGAAATGTATGGGAAAAACACGAAAAAAAGGCTGGACGGGCAATCTATGCCCGTCCACCATACATTTCTTTGTAAAAATGCTCAGTTTCAAAATTTCATATCTTCGTCAGTTTGCTAGCAATCTTTACAAAACTTTGTAGTTTTACTACAAAGTTTGCTGAATTTGATGCTGGGCTCTTTATCCCAATAAATTAAATATATTTTTGTGCCATGCTAGCGTGATATTGGTCTATCGTATCGATAATAATTCAGTTATAGAGAACTTGTTCAATCTTTGAACAGAGAACAAATGGAGTTTTTTTTTAACATATGTTAAGTAGTTACGTGGTTTAGGGAAGGCAACAGTAACACAATGCATGTTTGTATGAGGCTCTTGATAATAAACCAGGTGGAAATCCAGACGAGTTGAAAGTCCTGAAACTTGCCCCAGACATGAGACAAGAGGACTGCATAACCATTACCAATTACATGCAAAAATAAATTGTCAAAAGAGAAATTGAACTCAAGAAACCACGCATTCTAACCTGAATGTCCAATTGCAACATCAAAAACAATATTCGGACATAATGTGACAGCATTGCATAATGGGGAAAAACTTACAGGAGATAGCCCTGAGGGCACTTTGATTTCTTGTCGTTTGCACTAAAACATAGGCTGGCAGTGTAGCAGAGGAAGAAGTAAGAAGTTAAGAGTGACAAAAGCGGAAAACAGTTTTTCCCCCATTGAATGAACGGCAAACCTGAAAATGACGGGAAAATCACGATCACGTCACTCAGGTTGTTTTTGTTGTTTAATATAATTTTCACTTTCGTTGTATGGCATACTTAGAGGGATAAATAAAACTTTACTGCATAAAAAAAAAAAACAGTGAGACGTTTCGGGGATAAACCCGGCCCTTTGTCAATGTTTGTGTTCCCATGAACACAAACATGGGGTTATCCCGAACGTCTGACTGTTTTTGAGTTTTCTGTAGTACACCAGCCATAAAAAAAATATTTTGCTGCACTTTTTTTATTTGAAATTATTATGCTACTTTGCAAATACCTTTTTTTTAAATGATGATTTGTTTAAAGCTGTACACAAGTCTTTTTGCCTTTTAAAGCCGTTAATTAAGTTCTCCATGATTCCTAGGTGCCGGACGTGATGCATGGACTTGTTGCCTGTATGAAATTGACCCATAGTTTGTTTGTTGTCTTTATTAGGGTCTGGGCATTCTGAGCATGTATTGTGATCTGTGCCATACTAGAAAGCTTTACAGAGAGTTTCCTTCAGATGCCATCACTGACGAATGTGAACATGCACCTTTGCATTGTCTGAGGGTGAGTTAAATACGCTGCAATTGTCCTTGTACGTGATTTCTATTTGATGAAGGAGAACTGCTTGAGTTCTCTGAGAACACCTTTATAGTACTTCTAGCAGAAGGAGAAACTGATCTATCATGTATTTATTTATTTATTTATTTATTACTGTGTCTAGTTACTGTAGAGTTCCAAAGTAGCAGCCCCAAAAGTAATGTTAATTTTTCACTAGGACCTTACTAGTAATTGTAGTAATTTTTACTTTTTGTTTCTTCTCTTCTCTTTTCTTTTGTTTGATCCTTTCTTTTTATTTTAACAAATATAGTGTGTGTAGCGTTTTCTATATAAAAAGTTGTGTAATTATTTTGACTGGCCTGCCAAGATTAGCTTTTGCTACCTGCGGGCCTGTCTTATAAATTGTATAATAGTTAACTAATAATGATTTTTGTTGTTGTTTGTTGTTAAATACCTGAAAGTAACAGCCTGCCCAAAAGAATTAATGGCCACCACCAAAAGGAATGGTCCAGTCGAAAATACCATACTGAGATGGTATGCAGGGGCGGATCCAGGATTTTTCTTAGGAGGGGGTGCACCTCTAAGGAATGACGTAACTGAAGGGTGACGTAAACAAATTTTAAAAGCGAACAACGCAGACTTGGTCATCTCAGGGGGGGGGGTGCGCACCCTCTGCACCCTCCCCCTAGATCCGCCCCTGGTATGGCTTAGTGTTTTACTGTACAAGAATGCCAAGGAATGCCAAAGAATCAATGAGAAAGAGAGGATTAAGTGACATTATCCTTATTCCGCAGTTGTGCTTATGATCATCATCTTTTTCTTCAGTTATACTCATGTATTTTAGGTCCCCGAAAGAAATGGCTTTTTTAACCCAAAAGTTGCGACCCCTTAGGCCTGGTAATTCAGAAAGTAAAGGGGCTGCTACTTTCGGAACTGTACAGTAGTAATCCCAAAATATAACATAATTTTTAGTTACCATAGCAACCGTTTGATACCAAACTTTGACAAATTGCGTCTCAGGGATAAATGATCAGCTACCAAAGACAGCATGTGCTGACAATAAATGCTCAGTATTGAAAAAAAAATTTGTATGTTAGAGTGTTAGGCTTAACAACAATTCTCAGGAACCTTTTTAATACACCAGAATTGGTACATAAAGAAAGTCAATGTACAATTCCTTGCATTTTACGAGTATATATGACTTCTATTTTAATTTTCACCCCGAGAGGACCCAAACAAACCTTTAACAAGCATATTCACAATTTTAAATTTCATGGCAATGAAGTCAAAATTAAGATATGAGAGAAGTTTACCTTAATTCACCATAAAATGTACCCCTGGCCTATATACACTGTAGGTACAACTGAAGATGCTTTAAATATTGAGCCCCTGGGGCTAAAATATTTCTCCAGGGTTAAAATATTTCCCTTAGGGGCTAAAATATTTTTCCCTGTCTCCTATTTCCTTCTAAATAGGAGATGTCTGTGCGCAGGGTACTAAAAGGTATGACAGTTTGTGTTACTTTTCTATGGGAGTCCTGGTCCCCAAGGGTCCATTTTCTAGATTGTACATCCTATACCCAAACTGTGAGAACACTGTCCCTGTAAGTAGAGATTATAGTAGAGGTAATGTAATGTACATCTTATTTCCTTTCAGTGCCTGACAAAGCACGTTCAAGAATTTCATGAGTGTTCTCAGTGTCACCAAGCTGTGGATACCAACAACCCGCGTTATCTTGAATATATAGCCACACTCGAGAACCGGTTTCCAAAATTCACTTCATCTTCTGGGCCTGAAAATGTCGAGTCCTTTTCAGCTGAGGGTGATCAGACAATATCTGTTGTGATGTTGGGTGGGGAAAGCACTGTAGTGGAGTACCGACCATTTATGACGATTCAAGAGCTAAACGCGTTTGTACAAAAGAGACTCGGTCCTGTTCCAGAGAAACAGCGTTTGCTGTACAAAGAACAAGAGCTTAAGGTAGGACTGAAAACCAATTGCATTGAAACTCACTAATAGGACATCAGGTTTATATAATTGCCAAGAAAATACTGCCACTTAACAGTTTGGCTCCGCCGAATGTAAATATCCTTATCTTTTGTGACTCTATTCATGTTGTCGTACATCAAACATTAGATAGCACTTTGATCCGGCAACAACGAGAAGTCGATTCTTCTTTTTCTTCGGGATTGTGGGGAGGGAGGGGGGGGAATTCGACGTGTCGAAAAACTTGATGGAACATCATCTTGAATGTTGACCCTCTCAAGAGAGAAAAGTGACGGTCACAAAATCGCAAAATGATAAATAATGACTGAGTTCCCAAATCACTGTCACCTTTAGATTTTCTTTTTTTTTCAGTTCAAACTAAGGAATTCTTATGAAATTCATTCCCAATGTCGCATGTGATGTATTTCAGACACATCAATCTTACATTTCTTTGGAAGTAAATATATATTTTTAATTTTGTTGTTTCTGTTTTTCAGACTCATACAAGTTCCGGTAGATTGGCCACTTTACAAGATTACTCTGTCCAGCCGTTTAGCACCCTGCATCTCATTGTGGTGCTGTACGAGATCTCCGAATCTCTCGATCACGTGATTTTTGACTTGTCCTGGGGTTATCCTTCGCAAAGGCGTGATTTTCTAGATGCATCAGTACTTATCTACAGTGGCAATTATTATCAAGGGCTAGTGGATTTTCGCAGCAGTCGTCGTGGTAGTCGGTTTAGTGGTGTTACGCACACCGGTGGTATGATGAATAACACAATGCGCCGCGGCCACAGTAAAATAGATGTGAAGCTGAAGAGCCTAAACCCGGCCGTTGACAAACTGTTCTTTACTCTGAGTGCATATATCTCACCAAACATCTCCAAGTACAAAAATCCCAGCCTGCACTTTTATAACGCCAAGGAACCTACGAAACAGCTCTGCAATGACCAGATGCAACACGCGGCTTATTCACAGGCCATTATCATGTGCAGTTTGTGCAAGGTCGACAACGGCTGGAAAGTGTTCAGTTTGCGCACACTATCTGCAGGAAATGTGAACAATTATACCCCTTTAAAACAGACAATTAGCGAGATTATTTCCCAGGGACTTTGTTAGGAAAGAAACGCTTGTTATGCTGAAAGGAGCTAATGTAGCAAAGGTACGTGAATCTGGAAAAAATAACCCTTGTTTTACAAGGTCGTCGTTTGTAAACTTAACTTAACTTAACGATTCAGTTTACCATGCTTTTTCGCTGTGAAAGCTATTCAAAGGTTTTCCTGGATGTCACGTTAATGGCCTTGTCTTTAGACTCTCTGGAAAAACGCTATATCAGTTAAACTTGCGACTACAGCTGGCCTAGCGCTTCGCAGTGGTGTAGTTCAAGCATTCCATGCTAAAGAATCAAAGTCATGTGCGGCATTTGCACAACCCGAAACGTTGAAGGCAGCTAAATTAGATAAAAGTTCAAACTAATGTCCCAGACCTTTTTGGGATCGATTATAATGTTGTTTGCGGCCCTCCATCCGGGGGTAGACTCCCATATAGAAGTGACTGAGATGATCGTCGTACTTTTTAGGGGATAAAATTCGTGGTTTGGTACAACTAAGGATGCTTGAATCGAAAATGACCACTGTCATAGTTATTCCGATAGTAGTCAGGGGGGAGGGGGAGGGGTTCCCATATAAAAGTGACGGGGGTGATCGTCGTACCCTTTAGGGGTTAAAATTCCTGGTTTATTACCACTAAGGATGTTTGAATTGAAAATGACCACTGTCATAGGTATTCTGATAACAGTCAGGGGGGGGGGGGGGAGGGGGAGGGGTTCTCACATAAAAGTGACGGGGGTGATCATCGGACCCTTTAGGGGTTAAAATTCCTGGTTTGGTATCACTAAGGGAGTTTGAATTGAAAATTACTATTGTCAGAGTTATTCTGATACCTTTAGAAAGTTATGCTGACACGAAACAACCGTTCAAAAAGATATGGTGCCTCTTAGGGGTAAAACTTAATATGAGCCACACCCACAAATCAGGATTCTGGTGCCATTTAAGGGTATCCTTCAATATTTACTACGATCATTCCCGTCAATTTTATATGGAAGGCTCCCACGGGCAAGTTGTATTTCCAATGATAAGCGAATTAATTGTTCAAAAGAGCGGGCGTCCCAGTTAGGAGTACCGTCCATCAAACTTCTTTTCTGTGTTGTTTTTTTAATCAATACTATTTTCTTGAATTTTCCTCGCAAATGTAGATGGGTTTTACTGGGTGCAATACAATAACGCCCGGTTAATGCGTCGTCGGATTAACTGGGTTTTCCATATAACAGAATGACTGCATGAGCTTTTGTTCGAGTCAAGGAAAAGTAGTCGCCATGATAACGTAGACCACATTAGTCCCTCGTTTCTCTCAAGGATAGTCGTATGGTGGGATATAGAAACAACCACGTTGTTTGTAGTAATATCGAAATTCGCTTTTTAGCGCGTTGATTTCACGAAGAATAAACGCTTTAACCACCAGGCATAAGCTAAAATTAAAAGGCTTTAGTCAGTGTTAGTTCATAGTGATGTTTATGTTACAGGCTTAAAAGTGGTAATAAGAGCTTTCCGCATTGAAATAAACTAATAATTCGCCAACCGTTTCTTTATTTTGCCTAAGACCTTTTGGAATAGTGGGAGGAATAATCAACGAGCACACGCACGTGCGGACCATCCCCCCCTCCCCCAATGTTGCTCCTCTCTTCTCAATATTGCGTTTGCATAATTTTATTTCACTCTGGCATCTTGAACATCAACACTGAAGGAGAAAGAAGGGGAAGAAAGCGGACACCGTTCCAACAAATGTGACCGATATTATAGGCTCCAAATCAACGAGTGTTAATCCATTCCAAGAATTTTGGTCAAAAGAATAATATATTGGTCAGTATTATATAAACGTACCAGGATCAATTGTTCCAAGACGTCAGATTCAGAAGTGCGAATCCACACGTTTTTTGAGCTTAATACAGTTGAAGATCGTTGAACCCCCCGTAAACGACCACCCAAAATGCATAGCCAAGGTGGTCACTTAGGAGAAATGACGTGAACCTGTAGTAATTTCAATGTACAAAGCACCTATCAGACCATAGGGGGACTTAACTTTAAATTATATGAACCTGTAGTAATTTCAATGTATACAGCACCTATCAGACCACAGGGGTCTTAACTTTGAATCATATGAACCCTGTAGTAATTTCAATGTACAAAGCACCTATCAGACCACAAGGGGTCTTAACTTTGAATCATATGAACCCTGTTGTAATTTCAATGTACACAGCACCTATCAGACCACAAGGGGTCTTAACTTTGAATCATATGAACCCTGTAGTAATTTCAATGTACACAGCACCTATCGGACCACAGGGATCGTAACTTTGAATCATATGAACCTGCAGTAATTTCAATGTACAAAGCACCTATCAGCACAAAATATTATATTATATAGAAGTTTTGATGCAAGGGACAAAATTTTCGTTGTACTGGAGTTGTACTGTACCAGAGGTTAAAAACAATAGAAAAGTTCAAATCACCAACGTTGAGAGTGGTCGCAGTCGCTTACGAGAACAATGATTTGCTGAAAAAAAATCGGTATCTTGGAAATGCGGTCGCTTAATTGTGGAGGTGGTCACTTACGAGAAGTGGTTATACATGGAGGTTCGACTGTGGTACCATAAGTGGCGTGTAATATGAGAAGAATGAGTGGATATATGTTCGTGAGTAAAGACTTATCCTGTCGACATACGTGTATACCCTAAACGAGGGTTTTCCCATAAAAACGTCTAAAATTATTATGTCCATTATCACGCAAACATTTTCATTCAAATTATTTTGACGCAAAAGGACTCAAGAAATGGAGTCATTTTTGTGCTGTCGTAGGGATAATCTCCAAGGATGTCAGTTGAGTTTGAGATGGTTTGTCAGTTCAAATTCGTGCCTTATGTCAGCCGTCAGTAACCAAGGAAGTTGAGGTATATAAATAATTTATCAGCTAAACTTTCAGGCAATTTTTAACTTGGCAAATAAATAAATGATGGCTTTTTGTCAGTTTTCAGCACGGAAGTTGAGGTTTATAGACGCCCATATTGGCTACCTGGGGGCGACAGGCAGATTATCCGCCGTAGAACCAAAAATAGCGTAACGGCACGAGAAAAAGGCGAACCATTAGATTGAAACTTTTTAAAATATTATTTTAAAGTGCCAAAGTTTTTGAATAAGTGCCACGCAACCACCGAACTTCGAACCATTAGATTTCCTATTTTTTTTTTTTTTTTTTTTGGGGGGGGGGGGGGGGGGCGTGATCTTGTTTACGTGCTCGATATTTTTTCCTTTAGCTGTGTTAAGCTGTGTCGCTGCATGAAGCAGCTTTTAAATCGGGCTTTCGCAGTTGTAGGAAACTTTTTTCCCTTGCGAGTTGGCTTACATGATATATATTTTTCTAAATCATCTAACCTCCCCCGTCAGAAGTAAAACGGTCGGTTCCTAATAAAAAGCGTGATATTTGACAAAGCCGAGCATTATTTCAAAATTACGACATTTTATTTTCGCCATCTTCTTTATTATTAAAATGCTAGTCAGATTCATGGGGGCGGAGGCTTTGTGGGTGGAATGCTAATTTTTGTAATGCTTTTTTATTTTAAAAAAATTTAAATGCTTTTATCCTTATGAAAATAATCGTACTGAGATATTTACGTCTGCAATAATGAAAATTAAGAGAAAAGAAAAATGAGGAAGTTTCTTTTCTCCTTCCCTTGAAAATAAACCTCATGTTATGTCTTGACCAATCAGACGACGAAGAAACATGATACAGATCACAGACCAATCCTTCGCCACATCCCCCGTAAAGTCACAGGGTCCAGAGGAGCTCTATTTGATCGTACAATACGCTAATTTCTTCGAATTGTCAATATCTTGAAAGTTAAACTGATTGTGTTTCACAAAATATGTACCGCAGGCCAAATTACTAAGGGCGCAATTATCTTCGGAAAGCGAAGCTTTTCGAACGAGGCACGAAGTGCCGAGGGAAAAGACTTCGCAGCTTCCGAGCCCGTAGTAATTTGGCCCGCGGTACATATTTTGTGCAACGCAATCAAATTAACTTTCAAGACGGCAACGATTCGAAAAAAATAGCGTCTTGTGTACGATCAAATAGAGCTCCTCTGGACCCTGTGCTAGGATTACAAAATTTAAATAAGAAAGGAAAAACGGCATGAAATCTGGTAGTTGTAGTGAAATGATGCCATCGTGAAAATCGTTTATTTTTACTGTGCAGTGTGCCAAAGTATGTTCACTTTTAATTACCAGTTATTTCATATTCTTTCGAAGAGTTCGACCATCCAATCAGGATAGCTTTGGAAAACCAACTTAAGAGGGCTCACAACAGTTTTTTTCACCTTCGGGCGTATCAAAAAAAAAAAAATTGGGGGATAATTGATATTATTTGAATCGGAACTACAGTTGAACCTCCCATAAGCGACCACCCAAAATGCAAAGCCAGGGTGGTCGCTAACAAGAGGTCAGATCACAGGGGGGAGGGGGAAGGGGAGGGGGAAGGGGGGGGGGGGGGGGTTACTTTGAATCACATGAACCTGCAATCTCGTTCCCAGGGTCTTCAACTTCCCTGGGAACGAGGTTAATGAACCAACAGTAATTTCAATGTTCAAAGCACCTATCGGCACAAAATATTGTATCATAATGAACTTTTGTTGCAAAGAAGAAAATTTTCGTTCTATTGGACTTGTACTGCGAGTATGCCAATTATGGGCGAGTGGAAAGTGGTCGCGTTCGCTTACGAGAGGTTTCGACTGCAGTGATTTGACTGGAGAAATTTGGTATCTTGGAAAAGTGGTCGCACACGGAGGTTCAATTGTTGCTACGGTAACCCCGTTGCTTGGAAACGGTGACAAATGAAACTTTGGTCACATGTCGTTAATTTGGTGAAGTATAAAATAAAAAGATGCACCCAAGGCGAAAGAAAAACTGTACATGTTGTGTGAGTCTTCTTAGGAGGCTCGACTTTTATTATTAATATTTTTTTTGCCGTGGGGTGTATGTTTTGAAATCAAAATTTCATAGGGAAGACATGCTTTCATAATTGCTTACTTCACCAAGTTTATGAAAGGTGAGCAAAGTTTTGTGTCACTGGTTTCCAAACGACAACGGTTACTTTAGCAGTGCCAGCTTATTGCCCTTTGTTTTAAAGACTTTAAACATTCAACGCTTATTTTACCCGTTGATACCCCGGGTGCCAGAGGCTTTTCACGTGTTCTCATATCACACGACTCTTATGTCTCTTATATTTTCGCCGCATGAAGAGCTCTCGCGGTTTCGCTGCTCGTTGCCGACCCCGACCTCTTACGAAAGCGTGCCGGGAGAGAATCTCCGGTACCCAGGGTAACACGTTGGAGAACACCAAATAGTATGCATGGTATGCATTAACTTAAAATGCTTACAAAATTGATCGTGTTCTTTGCTGGAAACGAAAACTATGAATGCTGCTTTCGTAAGTTTGCTTTAAAACATAAAATTTTCAACTGCTAACTGTAGTTTGCTTATTGCTTTACTTTATATGCCCTAGGTATTGGAGGTTCTTCTCGTGGCACGCTTTCGTGGAGCGCGCAGTCGGGACGATCGGCCGCGTATGAACACCCAGAGTATACTTCATACATTTTATAATAGCACAATCAAACCATGTGCTGAGACCACCAGGAAGCCCTGTTGTAATCTACATAGAAGGTGCAGTGGGAGGGAAGGGAAAAAGGGTTGGAGACAAGGGAATGGAACATAGGCTCCATCCCGTTTGTGTTCATCGTTTTGTCCGATTTCATGCACTGCAGTGTACACACCGTGCCGGGTTTTTGAAACATAATTCGCTGGCTATGATACGCCCGCCATGGTGCTAAGACAATTGTGAAGGAAATTCACAAATAAATTGAGTTCACAGAGTAGATACTGAGTTCTCAAATATAAACAGAAAATCCATGAAGGTCTCACTGCAGTATGCGGGACTCTTTCTTATTTTTTTTTCCAAACGTAATTCTGCGCCAATTATGGTTCGCCCGCCACGAATTCGCGTGTCGTGTATTGCTAGTCGTGTTCGCCTATTGTTAGAAAATGGTAAAAGAAATTCACAAATCTTGTTGTTTGTGGATTTTTTTTCAGGAAGTATGTGCGAATTTCTTCACAATTGTCTCTGGGCGAATCGCGTTTAAAAACCCAGCTCTGCACAGCCCTACACACGGCAGTGAAATCGGTTGCAATGCCATAACACAAGTCTGAGCAGTGACGATGTCGCGGTTCTATAAGGGCTTGATTATATGAGCCGGGCTCTCCCGTTTTGCCGAGATGACTTGTCGCCCGGTATTACATGAGCTGAGCCAGTCTGGGGCAAGCCCTGCCTGTTGTCCTCTTGCTGGCACGGTATGCCGGTCTGGCTCAGTGAACACGATTACATGGAAAATGTTTAGCTCGGTTAGCCGGGATCCAGCTGGCCCGGTTGTCATGTAATCGCAAATTTGATTTTTTTGTGTGTTTAACAGACGTGTCGAGATCTCGGCAAACCTGGCCAGCTCGGCTCATTTAATCATGCCCTTAGTCATTAGAAGTGCCTCACTCGAGACCGAATTTTTTTTTTTTTTTTCAGTTCAGCTCAGCCTCACCGCTTCAACTCTCTAGAATGAAATTAGGTAGATTTTTTTGTTCGTTAAGGGTTGGCTCATACCGGGTGAAAAATAACATAAATTACATGTTTTTGTTTGAAAACGGGTAATTTTGTGTGGGTCACACACACCCACACATCCTCGCTCATTCCGGTGTTTTTGGGACGCAATCCACGCATGACAGTGTAACAAACGAAACCTTATAAGCTTCTTTTTTCGTCATTCACAGTTAAATGTATTTTAATCATGTTAATCGCGTTATGTTCTACAATGAACGGGGGAATTTTTAAAAGCACAGTTCCAAATTGCTGGCCCGGCGGTTTCACTAAGTTGTAGTAACCTACTGTAAAACGAAGAAATTATTCTTGTACTTCAATTTAAAGTTACACCTGATTTTTACAAGGGGCTGAGGCATATTCAACTTTTTTTTCAAACGCAAGGAAATCGCAAAAAGGTAGAAAACGTCAGGTGACAAAAACCATAAAGAAACAAGATTTTGACGTTGACTATAAAATCACTTCCACGGAGCTCGCAAAATACTGATTTTAACTTGACGCTTCCGTTCCTCTCACAGCAACTTCTTCAGCAAGTGGCGTTCCCAGGTGGCGATATTACAAGAAGCTTCTGTGAGATTTCAATTCATTACGTTTAACCCAGAGTCAAGAATCAACTTCGTTACTAAGATTAAAACGGATTACGACGGAACGAAATTGAAAAACAAAACGTTTGTTCGAGATTAGCTCATTCTGGGAAGCATGTCACGCTCCCTTTCCTAACACAGCCCTTGTGTAATGATGTCACCAATTGTCTCTTGTAGTAGGGTGTAATCCTTTGCGTTCCCGGCAGAGAGCGTGCGCAAACTGAACACTTTCCAGGCCCCGTCGACCTTGGACAAACTACACATGATGACGGCCTGGGAATGAGCCGCGTGTTTCATCTTGTCACTGCAAAGCTGTTTGTTGGGTTCCTTAGCATCAAAGAAGCGTAGACTGGGACTTTTGTATTTGGAGATGTTTGGTGAATTCCACGCACTCAGAGTAAAGAACAGCTTGTCAACGGCTGCAGGCAGGCTCTTCAGCTTCACATTAATGGTATGGTGGCCGAGGCGCTTTGCATCATCCATTACATCACCGGAGTGAGTAACACCGCTGAAAACTTGGTCGTCAAAATCTACTGTCCCTTTACAACATTTGCCGCTGTATATCAGAACGGAGGCATCAAGGTAGTCGCAGCCTTTTGTAGGATAACCCCAGAACAAGTCAAAAATCACGTGATCAAGAGACTCGGCGATCTCGTACAGCACCACAATGAGATGCAGAGTGCTGAATGGCTGAACAGCGTAATCTTGTAAAGTGGCCAAATAACTGGTATCTAAGTGGGTCTGAAAACACAAATAAATAAATAAATAAATTAATTAATAACTCTTGTTTCAAAACTAAGGCTTAACAGTAGATAAAGGGAAAAAATATGAATCTTATTGAAATAAACTGTTGTGACACTTTGTCTGTCGCTATACGCCGCTGCCCATGAACTGTTGGTCCTCAGTGTTGTCAAATGGCTGAATAAGTCTCAACAGAATCTTATAAGGATGATAAAAGACAAGCCTCTGGTCTCAACAAAGAGAGTATCGACTATTGCCCTTGATGTTGTTGTGTCTGCAATGATAACAGTATGATACGATACGATACGACACGACACGACAAGTCACGACACGATACAACACAATACTAACAATACTTTATTGCAACTCCCCTGTGGCGCTTTAAAAAATTATAAATCTTGATCGCATGCAAGTTACAACTGATTTGTGTCAAGTCCTGGCCATAGGCGTATTCAAGATACAGGTTCGTGTCATTTTTTCTACCTTGAGCTCTTGTTCCTTGTACAGAAGGCGTTGCTTCTGGGGATCAGGACCGAGTCTCTTTTGTACGAAAGTCTTCAGCTCTTGAATCGTCATCAATGGCCGGTACTCCACTACAGTGCTGTCCCCACCCAACATCACGACAGATATTGTCTTGTCACTCTCAGCTGAAAAGGACTCGACATTTACAGAGCCAGAAGATGCAGTGAATTTTGGAAACAGGTTCTCGAGTGTGGCTATATTTTCAAGATAACGCGGGTTGTTGGTATTCACAGCTTGGTGACACTGAGAACACTTATGAAAGTCTTGAACGTGCTTTGTCAGGCACTGAAAGAAAGTAAGAATTACACATCATTGTAGTACCTTCACCCTTCACCCGAAGAACGATACAGCCCCCTTCTCCTTCCCACAAAATGATCGGAAACGCTTTTAAGCAAAATGCAAAATGCAAAGTGTCATCGTTTTCGAAAACACGCCTTTTTGATCGATAACACAAACAGGGAAGGCCAAACCATGAAAATCCGTTTTTTGGTACGTTTTCGATTGTTAAGTGTAGACCAAACGTATGAAAAGCGATCCAGTTGTGCGAACGTGGCCATAGTCCTATGGTCCGTGCATTGAACGTAAGCAGAAGAAATGACATTATTGATTTCTTGGCAAACCCAAACAACCAATGAATTGTTTTGGAGATTGTTTGGTACGTGAAAATTACGGAGTCCTCCTTCCGTCGCAACAATGGAATAAGTTTTTCCATGACGCCAAATTTCTGCTTCACCGAACTAAATCGAGATCGAAATCTGGTATTTGTAAAATCTGATTTCGAAGCCGTAAAACTGTAACCTGGGTACCAGAGGTTAATTTTCTTACGAAACGCTTTCGTGAAAAGTGAGATAAATAAAAGATGTATGAGGGAAAATACAGAAAGTAAAGCTCTGGGATAGCATTCGTAGGCTAGCAGGCGCTAGAATAGATAAAGCGCAATTTTCGTGGACGCGCGCGAAATTGCTTCCTATAAGGGCACATTCACTTTTTAGACGGGAGGGGGTGGACCGGAGGAATTCAGGAGAGGGTCATTAATTTTTTACCCAACCAAAAAGGGAGGGTCACCATAAATTTGACACAACATAGAGGGGGAGGGGGGGGGGGGCACTTCATTTTTCATATTATCCTGGTTGATATAAAAGAGTGATCTCTGAACTCATGACATTATAGTGCTAGTTTAATAAATGAGCATTTTGCCACTGTACTGAATTAAGCTCAAGTCTGCATTTCAGAAAGTTCTATAAACACAACCCTTGAAACACCAACTAAATTCATTATTAGATCCCCACTTGACACATAATACAACAACGACAATGTTTTTTAATAGCTGAAACAAACTGTGAAACAACTAAAGTTTGGTTAATAAGGCAGGCTGGTTAAGAATGTCACAGTCACAGATCAGTGTCAGTTACTGATCAGTGTCACAGTCACTGATGCTGTCACTATCAGACGAGGCCAGAGCTGCTGGTAGGGAATCAGAAATATAGCCTTTAGCAGCTTCAGAGGATCGCTTATCTGACTTTACTGTCTCTCGAAAAACCTTTGCCTTACTTCTTGATAATCTTTTTTTTTTCTTAATAACAATGCAAATTTTATTCATATATACAAAACTGTACAGTAAATACAATGTTTTGATTAGAAGTAGACTTACAGAGACATTTGTATATTTACAGAGTCATTTGCATAGTTATTTTCAACACAAAGAATTATTTACAGTACACACACACTCACAAACGCAAACACAACTAACATTAAAGAAAATAAAAAAGAAAGGGAGGTGGAGGAAGTTGAGATGTCATAATGGTATCTTTCTTAAAAAGGGCATATTTTTAGACAAATCTTTTTTTTTTTGGCTGAATCTATATTTATTGAAGACAAGAGAGGCGCTGTTTACTCTCAATGCACAGGGGAATGGAATTAGAAAGTGCAAAAAGACAGTAATTAGAATTTTTAAAGTCAAGAAAAAAGACTACTCGTTGAGAGAGGTTCTGATCAATTTGATTCTTATACTGTTTTAAATGGCACCAAAAATTCTCAATAATTGGGATATGTTCTTCTGCAAAGCCAAATGAAAAATCTAGCAAGTAAGAAGGTAAAGTTAATAAGATGAATTTGTTTGGACGTCTCCGCCCTGAGACCCAAGGCAATAAGTTTATTCAGGGTGTAATTTTTTGGTAAAACGTTGCGCTGCTGTAGAAAAGGGACAACCTGTGTCCAAAAAAGTTCTGTTTTCTTACAGGACCAAAAAAGATGAAAGATGTTTTCAGGTTCTTTGCAACAAAAGGTACAGCTTCTTAAAACCTTAAAACCCATTTTAACCAAAGTCGTGTTTGTTACCAAAATTTGATGTAGATATCTGAAGTGAAAGTCTATCAATTTAGTGCTTTTAGTACATTTTATAGCAATCGTATAAGCGGCGGGCCAATTAATATCATGAAAATCCTGAAGATCTTTGCTCCATTTTAGTTGATTGGGCCAATTGTTACATTACTCTTCATTTTCATCAGTTTTTGATATGCAGTCTGCTGGGCGTTTTTAAAGGTTCTACTTCTTCACAGTCAGGTGTTATATGTGGGTTTTGTTCTCTCCGGAGCTCTTTGCGAGCCGAGTTATGTTATACTTGTTTTCAAATTCAATTGGCGATAGAAAAACGTTTGGTTGTTCTTTAACAATTTGATTTACATAGGAAATTCCCGCTTGATGCCAGTTTTTTAAAAAACCGGTTCGTCCATAATTCTGATCAAAGAGTTGTGCCAGAGAGTTTGCTTAAGAAAGGAATCTGCGGAGTGTATTTGGTGTGTGTAGTTCAATCCAGACCATATTTCAATAATTTCTTTAAGAAAGAGGCTAAGTAATTAAGATATCTTTTTCGTGTTTTTTATGTTGAGATTGCCCCTAAAGAAAGTCGGGCCACCCAATTTATCTAACTCGATATCAAAAAAAAGTTTCCATTTCCCCTTGTTATTACCGTCAAGGTACTTTTGATCCAAACAGATTTAAGGGCTTTGTTGAAAGAAGCTGTCGATCATCTTTAGACCCCCATTGGGGTAATTCTCAGTATAACATTTCTCTTGATTTTGTCTCTTTTGCCACTCCAAATGAAGCCAAAGAAAAGATCATTTAATTCTTTTATGATTGTAGGATTTGATTGAAGAGGCGACAACAGGTGAATAATTTGAGAAGCAGCCAAACACTTTCCCGATAAGGCTAAGTCTGCGAACCGACCAGCACCCTAAACAGTTCCGAATTTTTTCTATTTTTTTTCTGAGAAATTAAGGTTGACTGTAGTCGCTGGATCTATTGATAGCCAGTTAAAATCTTTTTCCGGACCGATAATTGTTCATGTTGGCCAGCGCAGGAACCAATCCATAAAGCTTCGGTTTTCTTATTATTGAGTCTAAGGCCTGAGACATTGCTGAAGCTTTCCAAGACCCCAAGGGCTTTAGAGGGAGACCTTTCCGTAAGGTCCATAATGAGAGTTGTGTTATCAGCATATTGACTTATTTTGACCTCGCTTTCTTTCACTAAGAGGCCCTTGATATCTGTATTTCTACGGATTGCTTTAGCAAGAAACTCAACTGAAAGAATGAAGAGATACGGAGAGAGGACAGCCTTGCCGGACACCCCTGAGTACCGAAAAGAAATTACTTGCCCAGCCGTTGTTTAAAACACAGCTTTCTGTTTTATTATAAAAGGTTTTGAACCATTGAACAATTGATGGCCCAAACCCATACGAAAGCAGCGATTTTTGCACGAAGGGCCATTCTAATGTATCGAATGCTTTCTCGAAATCAAGAAAAAGCAGAAGCCCCGGGATGTTGTTAGCCGCAGTGTAATCAATAACACTATTTATTAGACGTTTCACCTATGAAACGTCCTTTCATAAAACCAGTTTGGTCGGTGTTTATGAGTTTAGGGATAAGAGTCTTTATGCGATTTGCTATGGCTTTGGCAGCTATCTTATAGTCACAATTTAAGAGCGTTAATGGTCTCCAGTCAGTTACGTATTTAATAGAGTTCTTCGCTCTTTTTGGGATGATTCGTTTTAAAATACCACGTCTTTGAGAAATGTAAAACTGTCCAATTTCGAATCCGTTATTAAGAGCATTTAGAAGAGGTTCGGAAATATCGTTCCAGAAAGTTTGATAAAATTCAGAAGGTAGGCCATGCGTTCCTGGGTTTTTTCCTGATTCCATATCTTTTAAAGCGCTATAACCGGATTCAGGTTCATATAAACAGCCTTCGATGGCTTCGCTTTCGTCATTGTTTAAGACCGTATCATTCTCTAAGAAAAAAGCGTCTGTATCTAGAGAAGTAGAATTAGTTTGTATCTTAACTGAATAAAGGTCTTTATAGAAAGCTTCGCATTCATGGAGGATTTCTTCATCTGAAGTAGCAAATTCGTTTTCGTGTTTTTTTTTTCAAGCGGCTGATTGTTCCGTGTTTAAAATGTCTTTTTTATTAGATTCAAAAAATATTTAGTGTTTTTTTTACCCTCATTATACCATCTGGTCCTTGAACGAAGAATAGCGCCTTTTGTATGGTGCTCAATTAATCTTACTAATCCTGCAATGAAAATGTCTTCCTTCTCAATAGCTATATCCATACTTTCATTGTTTACTCTAGGTTAAACGTTTAGCGGAACTCTTGCTTTAGCATTTTCCATTCTGGCTAACTTTCGTTTATACCTTTCCTTTTGTTTCGCTTCCTCTTTCGAGCTTTGGAGGTAGATGGTTTGCAGACCAAGCCCTTGAATGTGCTCTGTAACTCATTTAGTTTTTCATCAACTTGAGCCATAAATGCTGACACTTCTTGATCTAGCTCATTAAGCTTGTTTATTGTAGCAGAATTAAAGTCATGGTGAATAGATTTCCCAGGAGAAAATCGCCTACTGCTCTTATCAAAAAGGCCTTGATCCATGAGAACCACTTCATCTTTGAGCTTGTTTACCTCCGATTTCAAGCTAGTGAGCTGAGCCAAATGTTTTGACAAAACAGCTACATCACTGGCTTTTGTAATATATGAAGTGGTAAAATTCTTGCCACATGCAGCTGGATTGTTACCTTTCTTAAAATAGAATGCCTACAAACCATTCTTTGGGGGGAGGAGCGGGAGGTCACCATAAATTTAACTACTTCACAGGGGAGGGTCATATCTTTTAAAAAAAATATATAAAGGGAGGGCTGGGAGATTTTACATTCATTTTTATTCATGCTCATAGGGATTCCTCCAGCCCCCCCCCCCCCCCCCCCCCCCCCGCCCCTTCTAGCTAAAAAAATAATGCTCCCTATAAATTAACCAGCGTCTGTATGAAATGGTGCGTGTAGGCAAGCCTCTGGGCTTAGCATAGTACCCGGCATTGTGATAGTATTTATAGGTGAAGCTTCTGGTATACAACAACTAAAAGGGCCTCAGATAAATAACTTTTTGTTCTGATAAGAATGTAAATCGTGTCCAAAAAAGCAGTACTTACCCTGAGACAATGCAAAGGCGCATGATCACATTTCTCAGTAATGGCTTCTGAGGGAAACTCCCTGCGAAGCTTTCTAGTCTTGCAAAGATCACAATACATGCTTGGAGACTCTAAATATCTGATTTACAAAAAAGGTTAGACAAAACTATATATCAAAAGGGTGTCTAGTAATCAAAATTTTCGTACATTATTTGATATCAGATTCAGGTGCCGTTCCGAAACTAGCATGACGGATTGTCTCTAATAAATCAGCGCGAAAATTACTGTAAATGAATGGAAAAACAAGTTTGGGGATAGAACACAAACGAATGGATTCGGTCTCTGGTGCTTCTTTGAGCTCATAATGGTCATAATGGACAAAGTCGCAAAATATAAATTCTAGTAAATAAATTATCCACTGGGGAGGGGCCCGAGTTGTTTAAACGCTGTTCGCGGCGGGGGGTGGGGGGGGGGGGGGGGGGAGTTGGGGACCAAACTCTGTGCACGCGCGCAAAGTTTCGCACGTGAAGTCGATCTCTTCGCAGTTGTGATTATAAATTTTCCCTCGTTGTTTGGATGCAAAAGCCTCGCATTTACATAGAGAAAGGTTTAATGCGGTAAACATCTTTCTGTAATGACATTTATGGTGGTTATTGTTTATTGTATATTTTAACAACCGTTCGATGACTTCGATATAAACAGATATAAACAATCACCCCGGAAGAATTCATCTTTGCCTCTTGAGCTATAGAAGTGTCATGATTTGGTGAATTATTTTTCAACATTAATAGGAAATTCAATGGAAGAAGGTTTGCTGCTACAAGAGAAGAAACTATAGTTTTAATACTTAAAGATGTACCTGTGTGAAAGAATTGCGATTGTTTCCACGTCGAAGTATCGATGACTGAATCGCTTGGAAATGGATTACTTCGGAAGAGTATCAAACCAACCGTTGTGGCTTCAAGTTTGACGAATTAAGAGGTAAGCTTATTGCTAAAATGAAATATATACCTGCAACTTTTGTTTTGAGCTAAGTATGCACATATCAAAATATCGCGACAATTTTGAAAATGCACGACTGCATTTATTGAATATTACGCATTGTAGTTTCTGGGAAATCACTTTCTTTTGCCCATAAAAGGTATTAACCACGTGAATTTCTCGGAAACGAGAAGTTATTCAAGAAAAGTCGTTCCACGAAGGTCAAGCGGTTAGTATTCTGCTTAAGCGATATAATCTTACAGAAATGAGTTGAAGAAAGCTAAAAGGTCGCCTTACTTCATGAAGAAGCCAGGTCCTTGAAGCATTGAAGGTATGACTATCAAATTTAGCGCAGCGCTTTTCATTTCCCGTTGAAGTCGTTAACTTTTTTAAGGTTTTACAGTGCAGTGCGAGTTAAAACCTTTACGTAATTTTACAACTGAGACGTAAAATGTAAGCTTAAGTTTTATGGTAATCTTGTCACAGTATAACACAGTTTCATAAGCTAAAAAGCTGAATTATGATCATTCTTTGAGTATAAAAGAGGGAGCACAATAATTAAGCATAATAATTTTATATGCGGGAATTTGCAAAGGACTCAGATCAAACACGAATAATAAAAGAAGTTCGTTTGCGTTCTATCCTTTTTCGTGATACCAAAATTGGAGAAGGAGCTCAGATCAATACACAACTCTATAGTTAAATTATAAGCCTACATACAATTTGTAGCTTGTAATAAGCAACTCACTTAGAAGGTATCACCAAAAAAACCCAGAAAACAAGTCTAACCCGTATATTTGGTTTCTTAGAAATTCAAGGCTGATTTGCATATCAATAAGTCCAATAACATTTCTTAGAAAGTGGGTGGGGCTGTGATTCTAAGAAACTATTGCATATGGCTGATCTATAAATGTCTTAGTTTTCTTGGAAGTCTATAATCTTTTGTCATAGTTATAAATATTCAAAATGCACAACAATATAAATAGAAACATTGAATCTGTGGTCTGATGGTGCATATTTATCATAAAAAAGCTGGAATTGCTTTAAGTTAGTAAACTAATATTTGAGCCAATCAAACGTTAAATTCAATGTTTGCAAGGCATATTATTTGCCCAACCTCTGCAGCTGAAAAACAATCAACTTCACATGTTGGGTTAATTAATGATGCATATCTAAGTGTGAGAACAGTCAAAAGCTGACTCTCTGCAAGTGAAATTCAAATAAAGAAGAAATAAATATTGCAGACAGTTTTCAACAGTTTCGTTATGACCTCAGTAGCTAAGGTAATAATAATATCTGTTGTGGTTCAATTTTATCCTTGGTTCAAATTTTATTTTCCTTTGTTTAAAACTTATAATCATACATTACCATAGCCAAAAACAAAGGAAAATAAAATTTGAACCAAGGATAAAATTGAACCACAATATATCTATTATCAGGTGCCTTTTTTATACCATATAGGCTCTTACAACAGAAACCTTAAAGTGCTACTATTATGATCATAATTTTGCCTTCCCTTTCCTCTTCAGTTTTGTTTGTAAAGTGGAAGTTCTGAGCACTTTCCATGTGCCAATTTTTAAGTTCAAATTCCACTGGAATCCAAGAGCAGTTATTTTGTAAATAACCACCATAAATGTCACTGCATGTAGAAAGATGTTTACTGCTTTCGAGGCAACAAAATAAACCTTTCTCCATGTAAATGCAAGGCTTTTGCATCCAAACAATGAAAGAAAACTGCCAATACTTGATTCAAAGAATGATTGGATGATTGGATGACATCACATGACTTCATCAAATGAATGCAAAAATGGCTGCTGCATTGAGTAGAAAAAGGCTGTTCTTGCATAGACTAGGCCTTTTTTTCTTAGTGGTTCCAGGGCCTGCTTTATTTACAGTGAAAATGTTTTTGTAAATATAAAAGAAGATACTCACACATGAGACCGCTATCTAAAATAATTGTCGACTTGAGTTTTGTGAACTGAGTTATGGTGGACAGGATTTAAATGGTTTTCAGCTAGCAATTTCTAAGTTGAGTAAGCTTATATCAATCTAGATTTGTGTCTTGCACTCTTGCAACAAGTTACCGTCATCTGTATGAATTAAAAAAAAAAATTCTAAGTTAGTGTATAGTGCCAAAGCACAAACATAAAGAAAATTTATTTTGTGCTTGTGCTAATGTTAGGGTTGTTTGGTTGCATGTTAATACCAGGATAATGCAAGCCTGATTAAGGACAAGTGGAAGCTGAGGAAACAAAAAACAGTCGCTGCAACTAATTGTCAGCATAAATTCATGTTGAATTGAGCTCATTTATGATTGTGCTGTATGTGCAAAGCAGCCTTTGCAGGGTTTAGGGTTGCTGAATCATTGTCCAAGTAAATTCAGCCTCACTCAACATTGTTGAATTCATCTTTGTTGGACAATCACTGACAAATTGACTAACAATGGACCAAAAAAAAATTACTCTAACAATACATGGATTGAAACTGACAAATTACTGACTTGGGTCTCAGCAGCCAAAATGTCATCAGGGTCAACTATAACTGGAATGAAAAAATATACAAGTCGCACGGCTCTAAAGATGACTTATCAGCCAAGGTTGTTGAAACGCCAGTCAACAGCAACAGTTCTTTTCAGAAATATGTAATAAAAAAGAATTACACAGTTTACCAATCACACCTGACAGTCTTGATTTGGCAAACATTGTCGAATGCTGTTGAATCTAATTTTGCCATGGGCTTAAGTTTTGTAACCAGTGTTGTCAAAAGTAGCTGGCTGCCAGCAAAAATCACCTCCTACTTTGTCTTTTTGGATGGCTATACTTTGTTTGCCAGTTGTTTAGAGGAGATGGCATTTTAAAAAAAGATATCTGGTTGCTTTCCTAAGTCAGACATCTACTTCAAACTTTTCTGACAACCCTGTGTAACCCAACAAGTAGCCTTTGAGAGAAAGACTCCACATTGATAATACATAATTTGTATTTTTGTATTTTTGAAACTTAGCAGAATAAATTAAAAAATGTCTGGAGATGCACATCATGGAGATGAAAATGGATCTGGTGCCATAGCTAACCCAGGCTTTAATGATCCTGACCCATTGGGTGCAGGCAGTTTTATGACTAGTACGACTGACAACCAAAGCCATTTCAGCAACCAGCAAACTGACTGGAAGAAAGTTGCCAAAGAATCAATGGAAGGATATCTTTCAAAATGTCCTGGAGCCTATGGTGGATCCATGCAGCCTTTTGAAAGCTCAGCAAATGCTGCAGGGCAAGATGATCCTCAAAATAATAATGTATGTAATTGTTTTAAGTAATGTTGCCAAACTTTCACGAGAGGGTCTCAATACCATGGAACAACTGCTTTACCATTTGCCAGTAAAAGAGAGCATTTTGAAAATCACTGGAATGTTGATTTTTAAGCCCATTTATTTATTACATGGTTTGTAATAGAAGAAATTACCATTATTTGTAAGTCAAGCTTAAATGGATATTTTTACGGTTCAGCACATGTGCACAGATTAAAATGCTTCATTCGCTTTCTTACCAATTTTATCGTTAGAAAACCACTCACATTTACTTAAATAATCATATACTATTATTAGTCCAAATGAAGCGAAGGATGACCAAAATTCACAGAAAATTTCAATGGATTCCACCGACAAAGGCAACTATATGAATAAAACATTTAACCCAAAAGATTTATTCCATGCTCTGTTGGATTTCATGGCACACATGGAATGTATAATCATCCATTCAATCAGCTGACTGAATGCGACATTTCATGGGCAAATTTTCTGCCAGCGTTGTCTATCCACTTCCAATAGGCCATTTGCACGATGACGTCATTTGACTACTACTACCAGAATCCTTCAGTTTTTTGTTTTGTGGTGCAAATTAGGGCTATTGTTATTTAAACCACACTGGGATTACAAAATTTAAATAAGAAAGGAAAAACGAAATGAATTCTGGTAGAAGTAGTCAAATGACGTCATTATGCAAATGGTCTATTGGTGTAAACAATGAAATTAAATGGGTTATGTCATAGCTTGAAGGTTACACGATCATTAATTAGACAATTGGTGCTTTACCCCCATTAAGAAATCCCTGTAAAATATGCATAATTTACTGCCTTACCAAATTAAGACCCTCTGAATGTATAAGGGTAAGTAAGTATACATATACTCCCCTCAGAGGTCACCTTCTGCAAGTGAACATTCCCTCATTCCTCCCTTCAGAGGTCACCTGCTGCAAGTGTACACTCCCTCATTCCTCCCTTCAGAGGTCACCTTCTGCAAGTGAACATTTCCTCATTCCTCCCTTCAGAGGTCACCTTCTGCAAGTGAACACTCCCTCATTCCTCCCTTCAGAGGTCACCTTCTGCAAGTGAACACTCCCTCATTCCTCCCTTCAGAGGTCACCTTCTGCAAGTGAACATTCCCTCATTCCTCCCTTCAGAGGTCACCTTCTGCAAGTGAACACTCCCTCATTCCTCCCTTCAGAGGTCACCTTCTGCAAGTGAACATTCCCTCATTCCTCCCTTCAGAGGTCACCTTCTGCAAGTGAACACTCCCTCATTCCTCCCTTCAGAGGTCACCTTCTGCAAGTGAACATTCCCTCATTCCTCCCTTCAGAGGTCACCTACTGTAAGTGAACACTCCCTCATTCCTCCCTTGTAAGTGTACACCCCCTCATTTGTCCCTTCAAAGGTCACTTGCTGTAGGTGAACACTCCCTCATTCCTCCCCTCAGGGGTCACCTGTTGTAAGTAAAAACACACTCATTCCTCCCTTGTAAGTGTACACCCCCTCATTTGTCCCTTCAAAGGTCACCTGATGTAGGTGAACATTCCCTTATTCCTCCCTTCAGGGGTCACCTGCTGTAAGTGAACACTCCCTTATCCCCCCCCCCCCTTTCAGGGGTCACCTGCTGTACGTGAACATCCCCTTATTACCCCCTTCAGGGTTCACCTTCTGTAAGTGAACACTCCCTCATTCCTCCCTTCAGGGTCACCTGTTGCAAGTGAACACTCTCCCATTCCTCCCTTGTAAGTGTACACCTCCTCATTTGTCCCTTCAAAGGTCACCTGATGTAGGTGAACACTCCCTCATTCCTCCCTTCAGGGGTCACCTGCTGTAAGTGAACACTCCCTTATCTACCCCCCCCCCCCTTTTCAGGGGTCACCTGCTGTACGTGAACATTCCCTTATTCCCCCCTTCAGGGCTCACCTTCTGTAAGTGAACACTCCCTCATTCCTCCCTACAGGGTCACCTGTTGC
Source organism: Cladopsammia gracilis (assembly GCA_022457155.1). NCBI lineage: Eukaryota > Metazoa > Cnidaria > Anthozoa > Scleractinia > Dendrophylliidae > Cladopsammia > Cladopsammia gracilis. The sequence goes on from JAJGOT010000294.1 coordinate 573,985, forward strand.
AAGTGAACACTCCCCCATTCCTCCCTTGTAAGTGTACACCTCCTCATTTGTCCCTTCAAAGGTCATTTGCTGTAGATTAACTTCCTCATTCCTCCCTTGTAAGTGTACACCCCCTCATTTGTCCCTTCAAAGGTCACCTGATGTAGGTGAAAACTCCCTAATTCCTTCCTTCAAGGGTCACCTACTGTAAGTGAACACTCCCTTATTCCACCCTTCAGGGGTCACCTGCTGTAAGTGAACACTCCCGTCAATTCCTCCCTTCAGGGGTCAACTGATGTAGGTGAACACTCCCTCATTCCTCCCTTCAGGGGTCACCTGCTATAAGTAAACACTCTCTCATTCCTCCCTTTGGGTTCATCTGTTGTAAGTGAACACTCCCTCATTCCTCCCTTCAGGGGTCACCTGTTGTAAGTGAAAACTCCCTCATTCCTCCCTTGTAAGTGAACACCCCCCCCCCCTTTGACCCTTCAAAGGTCACCTGATGTAGGTGAAAACTCCCTAATTCCATCCTTCAAGGGTCACCTACTGTCAGTGAACACTCCTTTCAGTTCCTCCCTTCAAGGGTCACCTGCTGTAAGTGAACACTCCCCCTATTCCTCCTTTCAGAGGTCACCTGCTGCAGATGAACACTCCCTCATTCCTCCCTTCAGGGGTCATCTGTTGTAAGTGAACACTCCCTCATTCCTCCCTTCAGGGGTCACCTGTTGTAAGTGAAAACTCCCTCATTCCTCCCTTGTAAGTGTACACCCCCTCATTTGTCCCTTCAAAGGTCACCTGCTGTAAGTGAACACTCCCTTCAATTTCTCCTTTCAGAGGTCACCTGCTGTAGGTGAACACTCCCTCAGTCCTCCCTTCAGGGGTCACCTGCTGTAAGTGAACATTCCATCATTCCTCCCTTCAGGGGTCTCCTGCTGTAAGTGAACACTCCCTCATTCCTCCCTTCAGGGATCGCCTGCTGTAAGTGAACATTCCATCATTCCTCCCTTCAGGGGTCACCTGCTGTAAGTGAACACTCCCTTATTCCTCCCTTCAGGGGTCACCTGCTGTAAGTGAACACATCCCTATTCCTCCTTTTAGAGGTCACCTGCTGTAGGTAACACTCCCCTTTTCCTCCCTTCAGGGGTCACTTCCTGTAAGTGAACACTCCCTTATGCCTCCCTTCAGGATTCACCTGCTCTAGGTGAGCATTCCCTCATTATTCCCTTCAGGGTTCACGTGTTTTAAGTGAGCATTCCCTCATTCTTCCAGCAGGGGCCACCTGCTGTAAGTGAACCCTCCCTCATTTCTCCCTTCAGAGGTCAGCTATTGTACCTTATTATAGGAAAATAACAATGCACTTTATTAACGCGATTTTACAAAATTTGTGTTAATTTAATGTATCTTAATTAATGTCGATGTAAATTTAATGCACGCTATTTTACAACATTGTTATTTTAAAGCACCTTTATTTCATTACAAAACGTTATTAGTTCATGACTCCTCTATTGGCTCTTCAGAGTCACATTTCACGGAGGCTTTGAAAGATCTTTTGAATTGATAGGGTCTAGTTAGGCTTCAAAGCCAAATTTTTGGCTTTAAAAGAAACTAAGAAACATCCGTGAGTTGTCTTGGAAGGTTTTATTGACGGAAGCCAAAACGCAGTTTGGCATTCAGAAATGTAAAGTGCAAGTATGCAGAATTATGAAAATCGCAGTAAATAGAGCAAGATGCTTATCGAAAAATTCGCGTTAATTTAATACATGTAAACCTAACTTTTGAAAAATTCGCGTTAATTTAGTGTAACGTAAATTTTCTTCGCGTTGTCAACGTGCATTGTTAATTCCTTTCTTCATGGGCTAACTTTTTTAAATGGACACTAGCTATTTTCTTCTGTCCTTTGCACTCTTTTTTCCGTTGGGAAGTCATATGCTGTAAGAAGACACTCTGCGATCCTCCCATGCTTTGCTTACTGAAAACAAATATAAGTTAACCTGATCTCTTCTCTGAATGAATTGTTATAGGATGGGGGACCTTCATCAAGTGACTCAGACGAAGATAGTAGTTGGCCTCGGGAACCTTCAGATAATAAAGATCAGGTAGTTAAGGTGGTTCGATACAGTTTTCTGGAGACCATACCAACATTTTTCAATCGGCTTTTAAGCGGCCTTTTCCAAGTCAGATCAACGTGAAATTTTCACCACTAACTGGTTTTGAATTGAAGTTTTGGCAAGATATATTTTCTGGTAAAATCGATATTACCATGACGACGATAAACACGAAACTTAGAAATCAGTAAAAAGTGAAATTTAGCGCATTTAAGATTTCGCATTGAAAATCCCACATTGGCATCTTAAAATATGGTATATGGTATAAAATATGGTATGTGATCTGCTGTGCATCTATTATTATCTATATTCGAGCATGATTGTACCTTATTATTCTCCCTGCTACTTTCCAGATTCCCTTAAGTCTCTTGTTAGGATTATTTGAGCAATAAATGCCCTTTTGCGTTTTGAAAACGTTTTTACAGCAGAATTTTTTTATTCTTGCAAAATATATATGCCATATACCATATTTTAAGATGCCCATGTGGGATTTTCAATGCGAAATCTTAAACGCGCTAAATTTCAGTTTCACTGACTTCTAAGTTTCTTGTTTATCGTCGTCATGGTAATATCGATTTTACCAGAAAATACATCTTGCCAAACGTCAATTCAAAACCACTTAGTGGTACTTGGAGAAAACCGCTTAAAAGCCGATTGAAAAATGTTGGTATGGTCTCCAGAAAACTGTATTGAACCACCTTAACCATTGTAAGCTTCCAAAAGTGAGGACTCTCATTACTTTCATCTTAAGAAGCCTTTTACTATCACTTATACTTTTGGGGAATAGCTACTTTCAGTCTGTCATTTGTTAACAAATGGAGTAAATATTTTGTGTTTTTGGATGCGGGAAAGAATAATCCACATTGCTTACATCAGAATTTCAGATGGATTTGAAATCAATCATTGAGATGAAAAAGTTGAGTCTGTGAGGATGCTCACAGGAAGGCCAATGTTCAGTGGCCATTCCATGAACAACCGTTAGTGCTTTTATCTTAGCAGCTGCACTAGAAAAGTAATAATCATCAAGTTTTTAACAAAGATGCTTTTTTTCAGTTTCTCTGGTATTATTTTCATCTGTTTGTTGAAGAAAAAGTTGAGTCTGTGAAGATTCTTGCTGAAAAACCGATGTTTGATGGCCGTCTTACGATCAATCTTGAGTGCGTTTCAGATGATAGGAAGTACTGGAAGTCCCCTCGAGTATTCATTCATGCTAATGAAGAAGACACCTTTCGTTATCGGTATGTAGTAAAATACAAAGAAGGATTTGGTGCATGGTTCGTCAAGACCATTACATTTTCTAGAAACAAAGAGGAGAAAACTGTGAAAGAGACAAGTACTCGTCAACTGCATAGAGGGACTAATCAGTTTGACATTTTTCACCATCCAAATGACCGCAACTGGAAAAGAAGTGTTTTTTCCGGGCAGCTGTTCTTTGTCAAGCGGTTATGTCAAGCTCTAGGCTGTGGTGGTGATCTCAAAGACTTGCTGATCGAGTGTGAACACATAGGCTTTGGTCACCCAAGCTATGTTACGGAGGACGTTGAATTGTTTTTTTACTGGGTTAGGGAGTTAATGAGCAATAGCCCCACTCCCAGTCAGAGTGTGTTCATTTGTTCTCTTGTGGGTCAATTTGTAAAAGGGGTAAAAACCTGGACAGCATGGTACACCTGCAATTCACTAGGGCAAAAGACTGTTGACCTTATTCTGTCACCTCTTGTTTGTTGTTCCTATGCGGCACTACCACAAAGCAGTGTAAAGTTTATCAAGGTTGTAGCAGAAAGTCTCTTTAAAGTTGGATCTTCTACAGGCTGCTTGATATTTATTAAACATTTCTGTAATCTACTAGATGTTAACTACGTGCTGCAAGTAGCGGACAAATTATCATCACGAACGTACACTGAACGGCAATTTGACCAACAAGTGCCTATCGTGCTGGACTCCCTGAAAAGAGTGAAGGACATTACCATCTGTTCCAGATATTCTGCATACGTGATTAGTTGTTCTCCAAGTGTCCAGTGTCTTTGGAAAGTCTACGAATCTATGTCTTGCCATCTGCCCAATCTCATGCTTAACCTTGTGGAAGCATTTTCAGACGCTTACTGCAAGTTCATTTCATGCAATCGCGCAACAAAACCGGATCTTTTTCAACCACTGTTTTGGTGTCAGGTGCCAGAAGATTTAAAGGAAAAGTTAGCAAGTCCATTCTGCAAGGCCTTGACTGAGCGCATTGAGTCAGAAACTACCTGGCCAAAGGAACGATTGGAAAGTTTGAAGAGCATTGCCCTTGATGCAAGTTTGTATTCATCAGATCAGTTTCATTATTTCATTTTACGCGTCATGAAGCACAAGTATGAAGAAGTAGTTTCTATCTTCCCAGACCTCCTGGAAGAAAAGAAATTTTGCTCTTACTGGAACACAAAGATTTCGTACGAACAGAAAGAAGAAGTTTGCCATCACTGGTTAAGAATCAACTCCCTTGAAGTCAGGACAAAACCTAAAGACAAGATCCTTGGTGTTGTGACAGCCTTTGATGCACTGTGTGAAACGGAAGTGTTAAAAAAGGACAAAGCACTTTGCCAAGCTATGGAAAAGTTGGTAGAACGGATGGTCCTCAAGACAAAACAGGAACCTATCATGGAAGCACTAACAGACGCACAGAGTCTTTCTCCAGCTATTCAGCAACGCTTAATTTTGTTTCTCAGAAGTTCGATAAAACAGCAGAGCAGTGCAGGAGACTTTCGTTCAAGATATAGGCAGATGATTCGAATGCTTGGCTATGACGATGCTGCTAAAGAAAGAAAGAAGGAATTGCAAAAGGTTAAGCTGGACAGGTAGGTTTAAACGTCTGGTGACAACAATATCCGCAATCATTTTGCAAGATGTTGCTAACTTGATTGACAACTTTGTAGGACTCAAAAGTAAAATTAGTGCTGCAACAGGATCGCAGATAATACATAGGTGCCTGGAGATATTGAGTTTAACACGACAAGAGGAATTTTATATCTCCAAGCAGCCATGTGTTATTGGTTTATAATATGCATGACACCTATTATCAAGTTTAAGCATTTTTCTGAATATTTAATGAATATTTCCGAAGATTTTAAAGAATTCTCTGAATACTATGCGAAGGTTGTACGAATGTTTCTGAACATTTTCCGAAAGTTTCCGAAGATGTCCCAAGATTTCCGCTTGAAGATCCGAAGATGCTCAGATTATAGACCAGCAACTTTTAATTCGTTTGATATTTGATGGTGGTAGACATGGTAGCTGACGTGAAGACATAGGCCACTTCGAAAAATACCATAATACTCTTTAAAGTGCAGGTTTGGGTGGTGCTTGATGTAAGCCTCATTTTTCCAATTTCGTTTGTTTTCAGCACGAACTGCACGTGCTATGCTTCAACTTCTTGGCAAATGGCATACGGTGCACATTTGTATACGAACACACGATGCTACGTCCTAGTGTTTCTACGTGTACTCTGAATTCCATTGCACCATTCTAACAAAGGAGACTTGAATAATTACACTCCGGTGAGGCTGAGCCTGCACATAAAAGATTATTATGGCATTTTTCGAAATGGGCTATTGAAATCTTTACTGTTTACAGTAAAGACAAAGATTGATATCTTCACATGTTAAAATATAATATTTTGCAGTGGGAAAAATCCTCGTTTTTTTTATATATATTTTTATAATAATATAGAAGAGCTCCCAACCACATGGCTACAAAAGCTAACTTTATTTGAGACATATTGAACATTGTATTATAGTGGGCTGAATTTTTTCTCAGTCATTTTATGATTTCATTTGTTATCTTGCAGTTTTTATTGAATCGCTTCGCTTAAAAAACGTTTGCTTGGACAAATTCAGACCATGGTATCCATTTTTCTACAACTAAACATTACTCCTCTGAATTCCTTTGCAATCTGTTATCTCAATTTTTATTATTAGAGGTAAAGAAGAAGTGCATTTAGCTACTTTGGATCTTATCCCGTTGTCCACCGGAGACGCAAAAGAAGAGATCATCAAAGCTATGATTTCCACCAGTGAGTTTTGGTTGCTTTTGCTGAGTGCTCTTCACCCTCAAAGCACACTTGCGGGACACCCCAAAGTTTTGGCGGTCATGGATGCTTTGCAGTATCTTGCAGTTCTTCCACAAAGGCACCAGTTACCTCTAGCTTTTTTCCGTGGGCTGAAAGATGAGGAGATCAGCCTGCTTGCGACGTTTTGTGCCTTGGCTTTTTCGTTCGAATTAAAGGCTGAACAACACAAAGTAGTCGAATTTATAACGCAGTTCTCTACGGACCGTACCAATGCAGAAAGCTTTTGCAAAACGTTCTCTAAACTGGAGCAAACAATTCGTTTCCTGGAGGAAGTGTCTAAGGACATTGTTGTAGTTTCTGATGCCGGTTCGCTAATTCACGAAGTCAATGAAAGGAAAAAAGTGAAAGACAACATCACCTTTAAAGATGTTCTCGATATTAACTACTGGGGGACACTACACAGGTTCATTGACTTTGAGAAGGCAACCACCCAGGTTCAAGGATCCGTTGTGTTTACCAATGTTGCACGTATGTGTTTGAAAGAGGCATTTGCAGCAAGCCAGTCAGTTGAGGAAAAACAAGTGGATCATTCCGAAGTCCATCCACATTCCAACAAAGAACGTACAGCAGCTGAGATACTGTGCCTTCTTGAAAGCAAAGGGTTGGAGCAATTCCAAGAAGCGTGTACCAATGTGTTTTACGGAAGAAATAATCCAAGCATCAGAGAAGTGGACATGCTCCTTCTTGGAATTGACAATGAACATGCCCTACAAAGAGAGCTTAAAGTCATCTCATCCTTCTGTGGTGGATCCGTACCCAAGCAAAAGGAGAAAGTGCTGATAAACTACCTCCATTTCCCTCTTGTCCGTGTCAAGGTTGAGAAGCTGGTTTCAGTGTTTGCAGCTCTTGGATTCGAAGGTAACACAGATTCTGCAGTAACCAAGGACCTAGCAGATTTCATGTCTTCCAGTCTTACAAGTGAACTCAGACTTGCACGCCTCTCTGAGATTGTTGAAAAGATGAGTGTGGCCAAGGTTGACAAGAAGCTTGACGATACTTTGATGGACATAATAACAACACTTCAAGAGTCAAGTGAGCTGATCTCCTTCATGAAAGAAACGGCTGGTGAAGACATCAGGATACTAATTGATGCCGTAGAAGAACATGCTGATCAATTTGTCTGTGAAGCCACGGTCTCCGATTTGATTGATGTCCATGGATTCCTACGAAATGTCCTTAGGGGAACACCCAAAGATCCTTTGATGTTCCTGGATATCCTCGAGAGCTGTTACAGCAAGCTTGAAAACCAAATAGAAAAGGCGGGAATGGCGGCCAAGATCCAACAATGCAGTTGCAATGTCCACAGTTTGCGAGGGTTGTACATGAATGTTGCAAACAGAGGAGAGATGACGAAAGAAATAATTAGCAGTGCACTGCAGAGAGGGTGTTATCTCATCAAGACCAACCCAGATGGAACATCTGATGTGCAGCTGAGCTATCGTCGGAACGAGGGTACCTCTAAAGAGTCACGCTACCACATGGAAGATCTTCATGATCTTAGAAGCCGAGCTCTCCTTATTGTGAACACCGACAAGAAGCAGGAAAAGATGAGACAGGCAGGAGATAATGATGCTACAGCTGCGTTTGTGAACATGAACTTGTCTGTTTTTACTCAACAAGTTGAAGTGATCACTGACATAGCTAACATGGTCACGTTGTTGCGAGAATCAGGCCATCCACAGTTTAAAACGTTTTGGGTCCAGCTTCATTCCTCTGAAGAGATTAAATCGATGGCAAAATCCTTGGATGTAGAGCTGAAACAGTGGGAAAACATATTGAATGTTCTGCAAGAAGAACACTATTACCTGAATTTTTTTCATCCTGACCAGCTTTGGATTCTACATACGTTTTTCTCAAGACGTTTTCCCAGTACCAAAGAAGGTCTGCCACTGAAAGGTACTGTCTATAGCCTCCTGCGTTTTGTGGATCCCAGTATACAACAGGAGGAGCTTGACGGCTTTCATTGCCTGTATAAGGCACCTAGAAAACAGGGAGGACACGAGAGTGATCTACGGTCCATTGGGAAAGTTCTAGATGCCATATTTTCCCCTCGCAAAACCAAGAAATTGCGGAAAGTACCACAGCATGAATTTGAAACAGCTGTCAAACCGGGTGAATTATATGTAGCAGTCCTCGAACAAGGAAGTAAACAGACTGCCCATGTGATCATGTCTCTATTCGAGAGTACAGCAGGCTCTTATCCCCAGCCAAGTCAAGTTCTTTTCTGCCATTCTGATACCAGCTGGGAAGAGGTGGAACGACTTCTGAAACGCGTATTTGAAGCACATGGGCATTCAACAGCAGTCAAGTTGCATTGTTTAGCAAACATAGAAAACCTATCAAACGACATGCAGTTTGAGCTTGTTGCTGCCATCAGATCGTACCAACGAAGTGCAAAAGGTCCATTCTTACTGAGCATAGTTTGCTGTGGAGGAATTCATCATCATATTGCTGATCAATTTTCCTCGTCTGTACACAACATTATTGGAATGACTGAAGTTCAACTTCGGGCCACATTCAAAAAAGACTTCCCAGAGGTTTTTATGGTCACATCAGACCTGCCTGGTGCGGGGAAAACAGAAGCCATTTACGAACATGCTGCATCCCGGAAGAAGAGAGCTGTGACAATTCCAATCAGTGGGCCTTTATCGCGAAACAAGGTAGTTAAAAGGCTGTCAGGTATGCAGTTTGGACCAAATGAAAGTATTCATTTTGATGTCGGCGAAGTGGATGATCCTTCAATTCTTGATACACTGATGTTTGAGCTTGTTGTAGTTGGGATGGTTTCCTCTGGAACAGACCTCTTTCATCTCCCTTCCAAGCACGTTTACATCGAAATTGCAAACACACTGAGGCACTGGTTGCAAGATTCTCTTCCTGTTACGAAGTGTTTTTCCCCTTTGCACATCAAGCTAAATGGCTACAAAGACCTTGTTGTGAGCCAAGAACCACTGAGCGCCATTCAAGTAGTTTCTCAGTATCTCGACTCTTTTGAAACTGGTTTATTGGAAAGCAAAGAAGTGAGACTCGGTGAATTGAAACCACTACCTCCAGAACGCTGCAAAGAACTTCTATCAAAGCACTTCTCATCGAGTAGTGACCTGTCATACAACATAGTTGAGAGCTTTATCAAGGTGTTTGCTAACCAACTTTTGCAGTTCTCCGCAAGTCCTTACTTTAAACCACACAATTTGAGGGCAGTGCTTGGTCCTTCGCATGATGTCCGGAACTGCTTGTTCAAAGCCCTTTTAGAGGTGTCAAGGGAGTTTGCATCCCGCTCTGTTGTGACGTGCAAGAGTATCCAGTCCCAAGCCATTTCCACAGAACAAGCTACTGAAGTACTTAAGAAGATTCAGTTGCCGTCAAAGAATGTCGCTGATAAAATGGTTGAACGTGTGGAAGGAATGATACAATGGGCTGATAATAACCACCTTGTGATTGTTTTTCAAAGTCTTGAAGCACTTACTATTTCAGCTTTGTATCGTGACTTGTCAATGGTGCCTTCAAACGTACAAGACTTACTCAAAACGCAAGCCATGAAGGGCAAAGGTATAGAGGACTTCACAAAGATGGGCCAAAAACAGCTACAGCAGAGGTTAGATCGAATTGTGCGCACAGCTCCAAGAGAAAAAGATGTCAGCTTGCAGAACCTTGATTACGCTCTTACTCCAGACAACATTCTCAAAATGGTTTTGATCATTCAACGCATTAGAGCAAGTATTCCGGTGATTGTTATGGGTGAAACTGGTTGTGGAAAGACCAGTCTGGTTAGGTACCTTGCAGGAACATGTGGGGTCCCATTTCGTGTGTTCAATTTCCATGCAGGTATTAGTGAGGAGGAGCTGTTCGCCTTTGTGCACGAAGTGGAAAACAAAGCAGCTAGTGGCCAAGAGGTTTGGGTATTCCTTGATGAGATTAACACTTGTGAATACCTTGGAACCATCAATGAGATGATTTGTCATCGTAGTATCAAAGGCAAACCACTTAGGCCAAACCTTGTGTTTATCGCTGCTTGTAATCCATACCGACTCCGTCCTCCTGGTAAAATTTCAACAGCTGGTCTGAGTGGCAAGACGATTACAGATGAATACTCCAAACTGGTTTACCGTGTCCACCCATTACCTGAAACAATGATTGACTTCGTTTGGGATTACGGGTCGCTTTGTAAGGAGGATGAGCGTGCATACATAGGCCGAATGGTCGAGGGAATCACTGGAAACTCCAACAGCTTACTGGTTGATCTCCTGTGTACCTCCCAGGACTACATCCGAGAAGTTGACAAGAGCCCTTATTGCGTCAGTTTGAGAGACGCCCACCGATGTATTGTTCTTGTGAAGTGGTTTAAGGAGACTCTGAAGAGACGGGGTGATTTCCCTTTACCCAAACATAAGGATAATCACTATTTCCACAACATCGCTTGTTGGTTTTCTTATAAAGAGAGGTCATTTGTTCTTGCCTTGGCACATTGCTACCAGTCACGTCTTCCAACTGCAGAGGCCAGAGAGGGATATCGCAAGCAAGTTGTTGGTTGTTTTAGAAAACATAAAAACCAAGCATTTCAAGAGTTCGGCTTTGAAGCCATTGTCAGAGCAGAGCAAGATGACTACCTGGAACGCATGGAATTGCCAGATGGGACTGCCAAAAATGCTGCTCTTCGTGAAAATGTTTTTGTGATGTTGGTTTGTATCCTGAATCGAATCCCTGTTTTTGTTGTTGGCAAGCCTGGCTGTAGCAAGTCTTTGTCTATGCAAATAATCCGGAGCAACCTGAGGGGAAAAGATGCCAAGGACCCTTTTCTCAAGACACTGCCACAACTCTATGTTGTTTCTCACCAAGGATCTGAATCGTCGACATCTGATGGAATACTCAAGGTGTTTGAAAAAGCAAGTAAGTACAAGGAGCATAACAAAACGGGTGATGTACTTCCAGTTGTTCTTCTTGACGAGATTGGATTAGCTGAGGTATCCAAGTACAATCCCCTTAAGGTGTTACACAGTTTGCTGGAACCAGGTGATAGTGCCTTTCCTAATGTTGCTGTTGTCGGCATTTCAAACTGGGCTTTGGATGCTGCCAAGATGAACCGTGCAATCCATCTGTCACGACCTGAGCCTGATGTTGAAGATTTGTTTGAAACTGGAAAATCCTTGCGAGAAGCCAACAGCGACAGGAATGGTCTTGGAGTATCTCGTACACGTTCAGGATGTCAGTTTGGTCAAGCAACCTATCCAGATGACAAGCAGCTCCTTTGCCTTGCTGAATCCTATCAGAAGTACCAAGTACATCAAAGATATCCAAACTTCCATGGGCTGCGTGACTACTACAGCCTAATCAAGTGTCTAAGCACAAATCCAAGACAAGTCACCACACAGATGTTTTCCGATGAGAAAACCAAGGGAATCCAGCGTGCGCTGCAAAGGAATTTTGGTGGTATTCCCAATGATGTCAATAATTTTCAAAGCTTATTTCAAGAAGGACTACAGATGCAAGAAGTGATGGAGCAAACCTACCATTTTCCAGTAACCGAGCTCATCTGTGACAATCTACACGACACACTTGCTCGTCATCTAATGATTATCACAAACGGAGACTCTGCTATTGGCATCCTTGATCAGACGCTCCAAAGTCTCAATAAAGAGAAAATCACAATCTTTGGAAGTCGGTTTGAAGAAGACCTCTCAGAAGAGTACAATTATCGCGTGCTGAGCCGCATTATTCTGTGTATGGAGAGAGACTGTGTTCTCATTCTGCGAGATCTGGAGAGCATTTATGGCAGTCTTTACGACATGCTGAATCAAAACTACACAGTAGTTGGAGGGAAGAGGAACTGTCGTGTCGCACTTGGAGCTTTTAGCAATCCAATGTGTCAGGTCCATGATGGCTTTCGCTGTATTGTGCTAATTGACCAAGGAAGAGTTAACTTTACAGATCCCCCTTTTCTTAATCGATTCGAGAAGCAACTGCTCCGTTTTTCAGATGTCCTTAATGTGGAGCAAAGGGCAGTCATCAGCAGTCTGAATGAATGGGTGACAGGCATCTCAACAATTCCTGATTCCACATTTGAGTTCCACAAAGAAGAAATGTTTATTGGATTTTGTGATGACACCCTTCCATCACTAGTTCTTAAGAACAGTCAAGACGACCCAAATCTCAATAGGGACGAAATTTTGGAACAGTGCAAGAATGATCTGATGATGGTGGCATCTCCTGATGGTGTCGTGAGAAGCCTGGAATCATCCTTTGCCATGACGAACTTGGAAGAGGTTCAGACACTTTACAGCAACTATTTTCAAAAGCCCCTACACAATGGTTTGAAGTATTATTTACAACATTCGCTGGAAAATCTTCATCTTGATCCAGAAAGTGAAGATGCCACCAATGGTATGCAACTGGTCATAATGACCCACAGCAATATCCACGTGAATGTATCTCAGTGCCTTGATGGGTTGGTTCAGTGCCAGTCAGAGAAACTCAGTGCTTTTAAGTCTGAGAAGCAACTGACTAAGGAGTTGGAACGTTTCTGGAGATCCAATGATTCACTCTTGGTATTACAGTGTAAACCAGAGTTGGATGCTACCCACATGCTTCTTGCAAAATCTATTATCGAGCAGCAGCGGGAGAAACATATCAAAGAGGCACTAAAAACAAGCCAAAAGCAGATCAAGCATGTTTGCATTGTCATCCATGTTCAGAGAGAATGTGAGGCCAATGAAGCTCAGCATCAGCGCTGGCAATTCAGTTTCCAAAGTGGTTGGAAGCAAGTGGCAATCGATGTTTTAGAAGATCCAGTTCTATCCGTTACTGAGTGTTTAGATGTCAGTATCATGGACCTCCTCGACTCGAAGGCACTCTCATTTGAGGACGTGGCCTCAAATCAATTCTTGTGGTGCTTTACTCGCATCAAATATCCTGCTAATCACCAGACCACATTAGATTCAATTCTTCAATTGGAACAGCTATTGAGATCATCCTCCAGGATCGTGGCTTGTTTCAAGGAGCTAGTCAAACGGTGGTTGACAAAGAGAGATGACGTCTATTCACATCGAACAGATCTTCCCCGTTGGCAGTACTCCGTGGCATGTGACCGACAGGCCTTAATCAATTCTTCACATCTAGTGGGAGCTATTCAACATCATGTCAGTCATCTCATACGTCAACCACTTGCAAAGATTGTCTACTTCTTGGAGATGGAGTCTGCCTGGCCACGGTTCCTGTTTACACAGGACACACCCGATGAAGAGGAAGTACAAGTCTGGTCGAAGCTGATATTGGACAAGGACATTCTAAACATTGACGACATCCCTGACCACCAAGGAGCAGAGTCATACTTCATTTCTGAGCGGAACCTGCAGCTCAAGTTCCCTTATGCATCCGTATTTTACAAGAAAGTGGAACAAGTACAGCCAATATTTGCTGAACACCAAAGGCAGCTCCTCTTGGACGAAACTAACCTGGATGACAACGCAGAATTGCATGATGTTGCAGTAGAATCTCAGCTTTTCCGATTTGCTTCAGTTGTGAAAGAGAAAATTCCTCAAGTTCTTGAACTTGACTATCTTCAAAGAAACATTAGATGTTACGTTGAAGATCTTCTTGATATGAAATCAGCTCACTTTTCCAATGTTCTTACCCGCACCGAAAGAATTAACTTCTTGAAATCGGCAATGGCAAATCATATAAAGTTTTCAATTGATGGAGACCCTGTTCTGCTTATAACTCGCCTGCATTCCCTCTTTTGGTTGAATGAACCTTCGTATATGGCCTCCGTTCAGGTTTATGAGACCTGCCACAAGGTAGCAAATGTACAGCTCAATGACATCTTCTCTGCGTTTACTCCTGTGTTTGAGAAAATGCTGTTTCAGGACATGAATCCACCTCAAAGCAATGCTTTTGAAGATGCGCAAGATACTGAGAGACGAGATAGCTGCGACAACCTGCTTGATGGGTATGTGGAGACTGACACAAGACAGGATATTAACGACTATGCTACGACAACCATTCACGCAGAAAACAAGGCAAGTTTACAGCAGTTGAAAGGGAGTGATGAAACAAAGATAAACGAAGAAACTGGCAAATGGGTAAAGGAAGAAAGGAATGTCAGAGTGAAAGAAGAGCACGGAAACGACTTAATGAAAGAACGAAAAGAATTGGCTCAAACTGACAAGACAGAAGAACAAAAGCAGCAAGACGAAGATGAAACGCAGACAGCGGAAAGAGGTGATTTAACAGCGGAATACGCTGACGGAGATATCTGTGAAGTTGAAATGTCGGGTGTAATTGACATCTCAAGTGGAGTAGACAAGGACGAAGGAAACCAGGGACTGGAACGGGCACAGAAACCTCAGGAAAGTCCAAAACAAATAGTGCAAGAAAATGAAAAGGATGATCACGATGAAGCTTTCACAAACGGAAACATTCAAAGTCGTGACAACGAACAAAAGGAGGATGATGCTGTAGACGATGGAATTGATGACAATGCCATTGACGCAGCAGGAGAACTTGGGTCCAACGAAGTGGAAAACGACAAAGATTTCGAAGAAGTGACAGAGAAAGAATATATTCCAAACGATTATGAATTGGGAGAAGGACAACAAGTAGACGAGTTCATGAATGACACGCGCGAGGAAACAAGTGTTAGCTTTGATGAAGTACTTGTGGAGATGCTTTGTTCTGTGTTGCTTCCAACAGATGAAGTAGTAAATGACTTTAAGGGCCCTGAAGGCTGGCAGCGAACAACGAGTCTCTTCCTATCAACAGTCACCAGAATGCAAGTTTATATTCCTGCCTTTCATTATCTTCGTGTGTGCTGTGATTTTGTAACCCTGCTGGTTTTACCCGAAGGTCTTGAACTATATTCTCTCTACATGCTCGGCTCACTTGGAAAGGCAGGAGCTTCTGAAGGATATCTTGACTCTACAGACATATTTTATAGCATAACGAACGTAATAGATGAGTTGGAGAAAAAAGGTGTTCAAAAAAGAAGGTTGGAAGACTTTCTGATGCTCTTCTACGGACGATGCATTGATTCAAATCCAGACACACCAGTTCTTGGCTCTATACTAGCAAGGATTTGTTCCAGTAGAGAGACCTCACTCATGCGGCTTGCTGGGCCATTGGTACATCGTCTTTTTCTCATGGAAGAACATATCTGCCCTGGTGTCTTCGAGGAACTATTGCACAGCTTGGAAACCATCAACGAACACCCAGGCCTTCAGGAAACAAGTGATGCTTTGACAACAGTTACTGATGATGTTAAGCTCGACTCCCCATTTGCTGTAGTATGTTGTGACCTCATAAGTGAAGTTGCGTTCTTGGACATAGACGTTTCCACTGTGTCCAGCTCAGAGGATCAAATTCTTCTAAATTTCCGCAAGGCGTTTCAAACTTTGATGGAGCCTTGGAAATACACTGAAACCTGGGTGTTCCATCTGTTGTGTGCCGTAGCATATCTGAAGTCATTCCTGTCATCGTTTGCCAAGTTCATTTTGCAAAGACGCCAGTACCTAGTTGAAGACGGGGAGTTTACCATGGTTATGAATGAAATAAACGCAGCATTTTGCTCGAGTCAACCCAATCTAGGTTCCTCCAGGGCGTCAGAGTTGCGAATGTACTTCTTAAAGGAACTAAAGAAGGAGCTTTACATGTTTGAATTATATGAAATCTGCAAACGTAGCTCCAAACTTCCAGCAATAAAGTGCTTGGATTGGCAAGAAGGAAGCCTGATCGGCAAACTTAGTTTTGATCCTTTTCAAAACTATACAGAGAATTCTCAAGCTCAAGCAGCACTGGCAACTGTTCTAGAGAAACGCAACCCAAAGCCTTTTGAAGACTTCATCAGTGCTATGTCAAAATCAGCGGAACAGAGGTTTCAGATGGCAGCCGTCTTAACCAAGGCATTTTACCTTGTTCGATCCAAACGACAGCTGTGGGATAGTGAGGACAAAGCAATAGAGTCGTTTACAAAGGCTTTGCTAAACATGGAAACCCCTTATGTTCAGCTTCTTCTCCGAATCACCGGACGGAAAGATTTCAAAGCACCAAAACTTTGCATTTCCCCCGAATCTTCGGCTGAGGCTGTACATAAGGCAACACTCATTCTACATCTTTGCATCATTTTGTCCTCGTGTTTCAGCAGCGCAAAGAAGAACAAGATTGCTTTCATGTCATACCTTGCCAACCCAATGGCATCGCAAAATTCTTATGTCTTGGCATCCGGTGAAAGTCCTCAGAAACCTTACAAGCTTTACGAAAATTACACGGCCGATCAATTTCCCAAAGCCACTTCTTTCTTCTGTTCTTGTGGAACAGTTGTTGCCGTGGCTGATAACGACAACGAAGCAATATGTCCTACTTGCAGGTCTAGATGTAAAGACAAGAAGAACCGTTGCACGGATGAAGCACCCGTCGAAGTGATACAGCCATTGAAAGGCTATGTCTCTCCTTCCATTTCTGAAAACATTTCCGTTCACGTACGGGAACTGAATCCAGGAGAATTCCGTATTCTTCATTTATTTGTTCACGCAGCACTTTATGGTGGCTATGCACTGGAGTTGTTTGATGAAAAGTGCCTTTCTCAGATACTGAGAACTGACCTTACAGACAGTGATCCTTGTGAAGTGTGCTTTCAACAGATTGATTGCGACATTAAGGCGTTACTTGCTCTCTTAGATGCTAAGGAAGAAGACGTCATCTGTTTCCTGCACCGTGCCTTGGAAGAAAGTACTTCTTTTCTTACTTCAGCGGGTCTGTGTCACACGCAAGATTTACGAATAGCATGGGAAATTAAGTTTGGAGCGATGGTTGGCCCCTTGCTCCGCGAATTTTATCCAAGAAAACAGTTAGCCCGTTCACAGGACTTTGTAAGCAAGTCTGAGTTGGCTGTTCAAAGGAAGATAGAAGAAGCTGACGACCCTCACTTTTCGGACACGGATAAGAGAAGCCTGTACCTTCCCAGATTGTTGCGAGTGACGTGCCCTAAAACATTTACCAGCTTAAGAGCCTACTACATGACAGCTAATGATGAGACGAAGATGAATCATCCTCTATTTGGCTTATTTCTTGATTTTAACACCAATCTACCACTCGTGGCGAATCTGATACACCTTCTTTCATGGAGTCGTCTCGTGGATTCGCTGCTAAGTAGACGCCTAAGCCGAAAGGACGCTGCTGCAAAGATTGGAGATATCATTCGAAGTGAAGCCCATTCTCCTGAGGAGAAAAAGCGATTGAACGATTCCTTCGAGAAATTCAACATGGCTTGGGAGAGGGTGCGTCCTTTTGTCAAGGAACAGCTAAAGCAAGAAATGCCATATCTTAGCGAGAGCTCGTCGATTTCATATTGTCTTATCGAGAAAAGGGATCATGGAGTATTCCTTTGTGCTGCTTTGGAAATACTTCAGAACATCCAGAATGATTTCTTACAGAAGATGCTCAGTATTGCAGCCACAGGAAAGTGTTCTGCGCTGGTCTTCCTGGAGCGAGATGGAGGAAAATGTGCCATTCCAATGGTCCATTTACAAGGAGCTCGAAAGAAAGAAATTATCCAGTACCAGTGGTCAGACGATATTTTAAGGCATTCCCAACGCAATACCGAGTACGGTCATGGCAAGGAAATATTCTTTGATGTTGCAAAGATCGAGAAAGAGATGGCAGTCCGCTTCTTGGTGGGAAAATCATTCCTCTCAACTTTTGACGGATTGCAGGAGTTCATCTTCTCCCAAGAGCTCTTTCACACTTGTAGAGGAATTCTGGACGAGTTGCAAGAACTGATTCCTCAGCAGCCACTCACAGACGTGTTCCGAAGTGGTCTGTTACGTCAAAGCGGACAAAGCCTAAAGAGCGTACAAGTTTTGCTTGAGCACATGGAAGTTGTCCTTTGCCTGTTACAACGACATCAAGTTGGACAACCAGAGGAACCCTTGACCGAATTCACAGACAAGTGGCTCTGCGGAACGAGGCCATTTCCAAAGGATTTACTTCCTCAACCCCACAGTGCTATTCAGCTAACACACGTAGTTGCTCTGTACGAATTTCTTGAAGATATGTTGGCTGAATCGGCATCCAGACGCATAGATGACATGTATCGTGCTGTCATACCAGACGAGATAACAGACGCAATGACCAAAGCAGCCCCAGTGACTGGAAAGACCGAGTCACATCGGTCTGCACTAATTGTCGTCACAACAGCGCTTCGACGCTTCATTTTCCGCTACCTTTCCTCGGAGGAGAAGAGACCTGAGCCAGGTGATAGTCTAGTGGAGCGCATGCACGAGCCTTCGCTTTGGCCAATCGATGCGTTCAAATCGTGGAAACCGAAGGTGGAATCTCCAGCAGTATTCATCAGCTCTGTGTTTCCTGACAGGCTAGCCATTGGACATACGTATCAAGTCCTTTGTTTTTACCAGGACCGTCTCAAGGTGTGTAGCCACTAATAATAGTTAGCACTTAATTCAACTTGGTTTCCGACGTTTTGATTGATCCAGAGATAACTACGTCGCCATAAATAACTGCTTTCAACGCGTGCGTAGATATTTGCTACAACAATAGTCTACTCATATGCAGCTCTGTCATCCTCTCCGACAAAACATTATCTCGTTTTCTCTTACATTTTTACGTGATCAAAAGAAAAGGAAACTACAGTTGCTCTGAACGTATTTCGGACAAATAAGGTGAATAAAAAAGGTGATTATATGGAAGTTTGGTTTTTAACATCGAAAAAGAAGTAAGCTGGCATGTGAATGACCTATTTGACATGCCGTTAATATAGCTTGCCTTAGAACGTTTTTAGCATTTGAACTGATGTTTATTAAATAGATTAATTTCATTCATGCTTTCAATTCAGAATTAAATCTCCCCATCAGCTGCATCATGCACAACGTATTTCAGTTCGATTTTCCTGACCGTTGTTGATGTATGTTTTTGTATGTTTTTGTTTTATTTGTCAGGTGTTAGAAGAGTCAAAGCAGGTTTCTCGGACTTCGGCTTCTAGGACCAGCCGTCTCAGTGTTGCAAGATCCCGTCAGCTAAAGAGTCTAGCGCGGTTCGCCTTCTCCCGAAGCTGACACGAAATCGTCCAACAGACCCCGGCAATCAGTTAATTAATCTTAATAAGTGGTCGACCATTTGTAGTCTCGCTGTT
This sequence comes from Cladopsammia gracilis, assembly GCA_022457155.1. Lineage (NCBI taxonomy): Eukaryota > Metazoa > Cnidaria > Anthozoa > Scleractinia > Dendrophylliidae > Cladopsammia > Cladopsammia gracilis. The sequence goes on from JAJGOT010000294.1 coordinate 593,306, forward strand.
CTTTTGGATAGGATTGTCGTGCAAGTGAGCAAAATGAGAATGAGTACGATTATGGAGCGTGAGCCAAAGAAAAACGTGGGTTTTTTTTGGAAGGGGGTAGGGGTGGGGTGGGGGGGGGGGGGTGGAAGTTTCGAGATGTTCTACTTTCGGAATGTTCAGAAATTGTCCCAATCAAACGCACGTTTTTCGTCGCGTCCTCGAACACCACTTGGTTTCTCTCGCGTGTGATAAATTTTCGGGCCGCATGTTTTTGCTCATTTTACAATCTTTGGAGGAATTTGTGAGATTGCCAACAGGGTAGATTAGTTGCTGAGAACTTTGTGCAAATCGTTTAATTAGTGCATAAGAAGAAAGGAAGCAAAACAGAAGTAATGAAGATCTTGATATGGCTTCATCACAAGTTTGAGCTAACCCATAATAGGCGTCAGTTTAAAATTGTCATAGTTTATGGATAAGCGTATCTGGCAACTTACTTCAATCCTTCGTTGTTTACTTCGAGTTATTTCAAAGGTAAATTTGGCAGTGCACGAATAACGCTTTTATTTTGGTTACCAGTCACACGCGACTCACTGCACTTCATTCAAGCGATGGTGGACGACAATCAAAGGAAAGCCTTTGAAATAGGCCTTTGCATAACGTCATAACATGACTTGCATAACAATAGTGCCATCCAGGGTTATTCAGTGATCGGAATGTTCCATTGTCTATTCATTGTTTTCGAAATCCCACTGTTCTCCATGCTATCCGGTCACTCATTGTTTTAACATATTTGTGACGTTATGCAAAGGCCTATTCTCTTCTTTATTCTGACAGATTTTAAGGCAACAAAGTCAAAAGATCGACAAATTTTCCCGCTAAGAGAACGTAAATGGTAAGCGGATCATGATCATAAAGCCTTTACATGCAGCGCAATTTTTTATGTTCAGCGAGATCTCTTTAAAATTATAACTGGCTTTAGGTGGCTTACAATTAGATTGTTTTAAAACGTTTACTTTGCCTTTGCTGGTAAAATTATTTATGATTTACTTCTGTCGCTCGGAATCCAGTCAGAATTTGAAAGAATGTTAACGGCTTTTATACTGCCTCGCGTAGATGCAGCTTCCAAATTAAAATAGGAATCGCTGAAAAAGGGCACCAAAGGAAAAACTACGATGGATATATCTGGAACAAGACTGAGTGTCCGCAAAACAGAAATACAGTGCAACGCGCTAATACGACCACCAATGATCAATAAAAGGAACAAAAAAAAAAACTTAAAAATGTGGTCGTATAAACGTGGTATTAGAATAGATCGGGTCGAGTCAGAATTTGAAAGAATGTTAACGGCTTTTCTTTGATTGACATCCACTAATGAAGTGCGAGACGTTCAAATGAGACGAATGAAGTGCGATGAGTCGCATCGTTATTGGTAACCGCTGTAAACAATAAAAAATGAAAACGTGATCTTCCAATCTCGGGTTAGCGTCAACCAGCTTTTGAACACCCTGCATTTGTTTAAAACAAAGCGGTAACAAAACAACTTTCTTGGGAGTTGCCTAAAGAGATATCGTACTTTTTAGGCCACAAATGCCTTTCAGAAACGAATTGTCAAGGTTGTGCTCTTAGAAGAATCACAGGGAGCCCAAAGGCTCCCAACTATGAAATCTGAGCAGCCCGGCACTTAAGTTTTATGTAAAAGTAAGTTTTTCTAGTCGCCCGAAGATAAAAGTAAGGAGCCTGAGGCCCCTGGGCACTGCCAGAGCACAGCCCTGATTGTGTTTTCTTTGTGTTTTTTGTTTGTTCGTTCGTTTGCTTAGTTTAGTGTTCTGTTGAGGAATCTTGCGCAGGATATGTGAACTTTTTTTCTGGGATAACCAGATCAAAACAATGGCCAATTGTATCATCATGTATCATGTGTATCGTTAGTTTTACCCTACTTGACACCTGATTTATACACGTCTTTGTTTAATACTTTGATTGGTTTAGTTCACTTGTCGTAAGTTGTGCAGTGTACGTTGCTTATGTGGTCTATTTGCCGAGGTTCATAATAGTAATTTTCTTCTGTTCAGACCAGAAGACGTTTTCAGGATGATCAGTAGAAAGCGCATTAGTCGTTCACAGTTAAATAAGTCGTGCGATAGCCATTTCAACAGGTTAGGCCTTTCAGTAAGTACGAGACTGATATCCAGAGTGGCCATGATTGTAATTGTAATTGTAATTGTAAATCTTCATTTAAACACGGTAAAATCATCAGGAACCTAACCTAACTAGCCTAAACAAATTACAAAGCTAACTACAATTAATCTAAATAGCCTGTTTTTCATGAATGCCGTGTGTAGTTTAAATTAAAAATTCAGATAAGCTGATCGTTTAAATAGGCCATTTGCACGATGACGTCATTTGACTACTACTACCAGAATCCTTCAGTTTTTTGTTTTGTGGTGCAAATTAGGGCTATTGTTATTTAAACCGCACTGGGATTACAAAATTTAAATAAGTAAGGAAAAACGAAATGAATTCTGGTAGTAGTAGTCAAATGACGTCATCGTGCAAATGGCCTATTGACTTAGAGATTTCATTTATTCACTTGTCGTAAGTTGTGCAGTATCACAGGGTAGGCTGTTCCAGAGAACTGCTCCGACTAGACCTGGCCTTGTAGAATGTATAATATGCTACCAGCTTGTAATAGCGTTTCCTTCAGTGACAATTTGTACCTTATTTAAACTATTTTCCCGATGAATGACAATAAAGAAGAAATAGTATTGGTTATTTTCTGAATTTTATACTGCCTCGCGTAGATGCAGCCTGCAAATTAAAATATGAATCGCTGAAAAAGGGCACCAAAGGAAAAAGTACAATGGATATATCTGGAACAAGCCTGAGTGTCCGCAAAACAGAAATACGCGTTAATACGACCACAATTGATTAATAAAAGGAACAAAAAAATAACTTAAAAATGTGGTCGTATTAACGTGGTATTAGAATAGATCGGGTCGAGTCAAATTTTAATTTTAAGTAATGATCCGCATAAGGGGTGGACCATTAGAAATCCTGGGAGGGGGGTCAAAAAATTTTCAGTGTATGAATTTTTTTTTCGGCCTGAATTTCCTGCAGGATTTATTTTTTTTGGAGGTGCAAGCCTGCAGGTTTTTTTTTTCTGAGATCTTCTTTATAAATGCGTGCAAGCTCCAATTTTTTTTTGTACTAATGGCCCAATCCATTTTTGGTATTAAACGCTGGAGAGTCGATTTAAGTCAGACTGTCGAACCTTTGCATAAAAAATGGGGAGAAATAAGAATTGAGATGGAGTGGTCGAGCGCCTTCGGCGCGAGCCGCTAGGGGGGTCTGGGGGCATGCCCCACCAGAAAATTTTGAAATCTTGATGCTCTAAAACTCCATTTCTAGTGTTCTGAGACAACAATTTCTGTCAAAAATGTTTGGCAAATTGATGTGGCTTCTCGTCGCTTTGCGTCTCTTTGTGTAGCTCCACATACAAGTACTCGATTTCATTTTATATTTCTTGCTGTTTCTTTAGTTTATCCGGATATCAGAGTTAAGTATACGCAATTTCGTCTTTTTGTATAGTAAGTATTTGACGAAAATAACAGAATTTCGTTTTCAAGCAAAATCGGGGTAATCTCGACGAAATCGGGACGGTTGGACAATCTGTAACGTATTTAAAAAATATTTGCGTGTAGTAGAGCAGGTTACATATTTCATGATGTTTACAGTGTTTTCAAATATGTACATAAACAAGGTTTTGGTTATATTAAGATATTGGTACATGTACCAGATAGACCTTTGAGGCAGGTAATTTTTGACAGCATTTGAGTCAACCTGAAGTTGCTTTTTGATGAATAGTCCATTTTACAGTTGTGTGCTTGGTGACCGTACCTTTGAGTGGAAGCGAGGCTGAAGGTGACCTTGCTTTGATGCAAACCTTTCTGCCTTTCAAATGTTAATAATGTTTTTCTCGTGCTAACTAGCTAAATTTACATCTGAAAAGCTCCAAGGTCTGTATCATAGCAAGGTCACCTTCAGCCTCGCTTCCACTCAAAGGTACGGTCACCAAGCAAACAACTGTAAAATGGACTATTTTACTACCAGAGAACATGTCATACTCTCATATGTTCCAGTTTATAAATAAATATATGTATATATAGCCAGTTAGCTTGCAGGATTTTATTTTTTTATGGTCAACTGCTTGCAGGAATTTTTTTTGAGACAATTTTCCTTTGCAGGATTTTTTTTTTGGTAATTGTCACCCCCCCCCCCCCCCCCCCCCCTTCCAAGATTTCTAATGGTCCGCCCCTAAGAAGGATAGTGTTCAACGGCAATGCACGATGGAATGTCAACTTTTTTCATTGTTTCAACTAGTGATCTCATTGGCGTAGACTCAAAAACCGCTAAAAAGTTTAACGTTCAAGGTGCATTAAGTCTAATTTTTTTAAGGTTTCAAGTAATTTGAGACCCAATCACACAACATGCAAGTTTTAAAAGATATTGTATTTGGGGACCTTCATCAAAGAAGCAAAATTATTAGCTATTTTCTTGTTATTCTGATTGGTTAAGCGCGAACATTTCCTAAAATTTATTTGACGCAAATGGATTTTCTTCATTTTTATAATGAAATATTATGAACCATCAGATCCTCCTCTATTCTTGAAACCAAAGATATTCTATGTGGGAAAGAGCCAATGCTGCAGAACAATGAAGTTTACTATAGTTCTATGTGGAGCATTAATTAATACAAGCCCCTTCTAGACCAACTTGCCGCAAAACACTGTAAATCGCATTATAAAATTCATTAATAATTCATAAGGAAAATACAAAAGAAATGAATATTTAATGAAGGTTTGTAAACCCCAATACAGATCAACTGAGTTGATTAATTATTAAACAGTAGCATTAACTTTTGACACAGATCTCTGCTGAGCTACTTAGTATGCATTAACTTTTGATACAGATCTCTGCTGAGCTAATTAGTATCATTGTAAACGCCCATACAGATCTCCCGCTCATATTTTATCTATCACTTATAATTGTACTAGGTGTCCTGATTTTATTAGTGTTATCGCATCGCGCTAAAAAGCGAATTGCGATATTACTACAAAGAATTTTAATTTACGCACTCCTGTGATGTATTGGATACCGACAAACGCCTTGGCCACCGTTATATTGACAAATAATGTTCTGTTGACAAACTGTTCTTTAGTTGAGTGCATGGAATCCAAATACATAAATATGTCCTCAATGCGGACATGTGCGGGTTTGTTTATTTAGAGTGGACCTCAACTGATAAATTTGAAGCAATGTTATGACCAAATTTCATTCCTCAAATGATTAAAATTCCTATTTGTGACTTCATTTAACACAGTACGGGAAGGTTATAATTACAGAATAGGCCATTTGCACGATGACGTCATATGACTACATCTACCAGAATCCCTCAGGTTTTTGTTTTGTAGTGCAAATTAGGGCTATTGTTATTTAACCCGCACTGGGATTACAAAATTTAAATAAGAAAGGAAAAACGAAATGAATTCTGGTAGTTGTAGTCAAATGACGCCATCGTGCAAATGGCCTATTAGAATCATTTGGCTTGAAAGAAATACAGTGCCACCGCACGAAGTGGGCTCGACCATTACGGCTTACAGAAGTGAACAAGTTCTGACATTTTAGCATATATCTGCCTGTTCACAATCCTTCCATGTGACAAGAGTTAAGATGGTATTGCGAGTCTTACGACTTATTGAAGCAACCCGTTCTAACCCTTTATTTTGCATTCTCTATTTTCGAATTGCCCATAATACACTTTGTTTGCCCCCCAAATTTTTCATAAACTATTGTTTATTGTAAATGCTCTTGGGAGGACTGCATATTCCCAAGAGCATTTCAAAACAATAGTTTATGCAAAATTTGGGGGCAAACAAACAAAAGAGCAACTATCACTTTACTTATACACAAAGTACTTGAAATCATATCCTTGTTTGTCATCTCTAGTTTTGTTTAGGGCTACACCTGTCAGGAAACAGTGGCACCTTGTGTGATGACAGGAACAGCTTTTTAGAAAGAATTGGTACCTCTTAGGGGTAAACTGATTAATGTGAGCCACACCCACAAAACGGGTTGGGCAATCTCTTCTGAGTATGATTTTTTCAGTTCAGCATCACTATTTGCAAGAAATGTTTTTACTAAAATGCTTGAATTTTTTTTCACATGCTTTCTTGTGCACGATTTCTTTCTCTCAAATTTTTTCTGCAGGAATTTTTTCTTTGGTAATTGCCCAACTCCCCCACCCCCAGCCCCCCCCCCCCACAAAAATTAAATGGTCCGTCCCTAAAGACTTATCATGTTGACATACATCTATACCCTAAACGAGGATTTTCCTATAAAAACGTCTAAAATTATGGTAGTTTCTTGGTGTTGCGGATGGTGTGATCACCAATTGACGTAAAACAAAAGATTCAAAAGACACTGAACAATACCCACACCACAACACAAAAGCTAACCAACAATGGCACCCAAAATTATCATGTCCATTATCACGCAAACATTTTCATTCAAATTATTTTGACGCATAAGGACACAAGAAATGGAGTAATTTCTGTGCCGTCATAGGGATAATCTCCAAGGATGTCAGTTGAGTTTGAGATGGTTTGTCAATTCAAATTCTTATTTTATCCCGGGTTTTATGTCAGCCGGCCGTCAGTAACCAAGGAAGTTGAGGTATATAAATAACTTATCAGCTAAACTTTTAGGCAATTTTTAACTTGGCAAATAAATAAATGATGGCTTTGTGTCAGTTTTCAGCAAGGAAGTTGAGGTATATAGACGCCCATATTGGCTACCTGGGGGCGACAGGCAGATTATCCGCCGTAGAACCTAAAATAACGTTACGGCACGAGAAAAATGCCCTCGAGCTGTAGTTAAAGGGGCGAACCATTAGATTTCCTATTTTTTTTTTGCATGATCTTGTTTGTGCTCGATATTTTTTTTCTTTAGCTGTGTTAAGCCGTGTCGCTGCATGAAGCAGCTTTCAAGTCGGGCTTTCGCAGTTGTAGGATATTATTTTTCCCAGCATGTTAGCTTGCATGATATATATATTTTTCTAAATCACCCAACCTCCTCCCCCCCCCCCCCCTCAGAAGTAAAACGGTCGGTTCCTAATAAAAAGCGTGATATTTGACAAAGCCGAGCATTATTTCAAAATTACGACATTTTATTTTCGCCACCACATATTCTTTTTTTAAATATGCCAGTCACGATTCATGGGGGCTGAGGCTTTGTGGGTGGAATGCTAATTTTTGTAATGCTTTTTTAGTTTTGAAAAAAATTAAATGCTTTTAGCCTTACGAAAATAATCGTACTGAGATATTTACGTCTGGAATAATGAGAATTAAGAGAAGAGAAAAATGGGGAAGTTTCTTTTCTCCTGTTCGCTGACCGGAAACGCTAAAAGCAAGATGGAAACAAGCGGAAGTGCACGAATCGGCACGTATCCAGCACATTTGGCGCCAACAGAAATTTGTGTCTTGACCAATCAGATGACGAAGTAAGAAACATGATACCACCTTTGCCACATCCGTACCGTAAAGTCTCGCAGAGATTTTTATACCGTAAGGGTTTCTTGTGACACAGCATAATACATTGTGACCTTTGAGACGAAAAAGGATAAACATTTCCTTTTTTGCTTTCATCCTATACATCATTGGAAGACACGAAGAAAAGCTATAAACTATTTACACATTCAGTTACTAGAAGCTTCTCCCGTGGCTTGTTGTACTGTGAAGAAATCAGTGATGGCACGGAATCGAAAAGGACGCTATCACGAGCTTTATATTCTTGCTTTCATTTATATTTATTTGGAGCTTTCTGTGCTTGTGAGTGGAAAGGTCTATCCTTCGATACAGTGGAGCTTTCAAAATCCACGGTAAGTAAATTTTCGTTACGTAAATATTACTTGCAACTACCCGTAAGCCGAGACCAAATGTTTTGACGAATAAATCCTACAACCGAACTGGGAGTTTGCCTTAATATATGAGACTTATTACGAGATTTCGTTACCGCTTACGATTTAAAGCAATTTGGTAAAAAACAGAACCAAGGTGAAGCGGAAGAAGCACTATTAGATAAAGGGATTGTGTGTTTTGTTGTGAAGAATGGAGTAAACTACTACAATAGTACGACGTAGTGGAAAATTTGTAATTCAAACCACAACATAAGCTTACATATGCAAATGAACGAAGCGTATTCCGCTCTGAGGAGTGCTTTGAGAGCGAAGGAAGAGGAAATTGATTATTTGTCATTCGCTTCGGTGTTTTTAAACTCCTTACTTGTTTCGCAGATAAGTAGGGAAGGATGTTTTCGCCGTCGAAGGTTAGAAATCAGCGTTAATATCGAGATGAGCTAAAATGTCTAAAGAAAACCGGAAAGACCGATGGAAAGTTGATCTTGCTTTTCTTACATGTAAACGCCATATAAATGTCTTTTGTCATGTCTACGTCAAAGTACGTCTGCGTTTTGTTTTTTTGCAATCGCCTCAAGCATGCGCAACTTTATATAAGCTTAAGCTTATCTTTGCAGTGATAAAAGAATTTTCGTTTGCTGGGCATGAGACAACTATAAGCTGACTGTAAGATCGTATGCCGTATGTTGTGAACTCATTCTAAGATCAAATGTTTGGATGCAGTGAACATTAACTGTGTGAAATTTTATCTTTAAAATAATAGAAGGGTTTAGGTGTACTTTGAGTCAGCAATATAAATAGACAGAAAGTCCGACAATACACCTAAGCTGATTTTGTCAGAGATCATAACTTAATCTTGGCATTTCGCCTGTAAGCCTACATGTAAGCTTAACTACATTCAATACAAATTTATTTGGCTTTTCTTACATTTTGCTTTGAAATAAGCTTAAAATATATATATTTTTTAATTGGCGGTGCTGGGAAATTTAAAAATTGTATTCTTGCTTCCCCAGAACTACATATAATTTTTTTTTCTGGCTGTTACATGTACCTTTAGACTAAATAATCTACAGAGTATTTATTTAAATGCCGATCCCTTTGGCACCGTACAGTGGGCCATTTTCCTATGAGATATAAAAGAACCGCATTTTGAATACCAGAATACTAAGATCACGCACAAACAAGATATCATTTTCTTGCCTGTATCAGACAGTAGACCACAAGGGGGTAATATACAGTTATTTATTGCTTGCATAAAATGCCTGAAAGTATTTCCATTCAATGATTTGCATATATTATATCACCAGGCATGCAGCAGCTGCCTATATTTCTAAAAATAAGATTTAATTTGTAGTTGTTTCAAACAACACAAGAATATTTATGTTTTGTAATGCTTCCATTTTAATTTGATTGGATTACCAGATAATTTTTGAGCAAGATGTTTTTCAATTTTTACTAGGTTTCAAACTACATATATTGGTTTGGTATTATTTGGTGGTATTTTACAACTGAAGTTGCTCAATACATTTAATCGACCTAGTTTGATATTGCTGCTGTTTGAATATAAGTGCATGCCATAATATGTAAACCATGTGCGTCACTAATTAATACATGTTTTAAAAAGAATTTTAGGGTACAAAAATATGCAATAAAAACAGTTCAAATGAGAGACACAATTGTACTTTAATATTATAAATCTCTTCTGACCAGGAGGTTATACACTGTTAAAGACCTAAATTTGGAATGACTGTATCTTGTAGTAAACAACAAATTCATCAGGGAGCTGGGTGATACATCATCATCATCATCTTTGCAACATGGTGTCACAAAATCATCGTTGGGAGGTTATTTGCATGATGCAGCCAAATGTTCCCAGCTGTATGTCACAATATTATTTGTTTTAATTGGTTTTAATTGCCTGTGCCAATTTATTTTTGGTATTGAGTCTTAGGCATTAATTTATAGATTTTTATATCATTCTGTAGTTTCAATTTGTGGATGAAGTTCTAACTGTGACCATTCAAGAAAAACCTTTCTGCAGTATTTTCATGCAGTACTGTATATTACATATGTTGTAGTTCAATTTTATCTTTGGTTCAATGTTTTTATTTGTTTTATATTCATTATTGTCATAGAAAAAAAAAGGACAATAAAAATTGAACCAAAGACAGACTTGAACTGCAACATATACTGTACGAGGTGGCTTTATTATATGCTATCTGCATGGATAAAATCCGGATAGGTTACCATTCAAGTTTAAATTAAGTTTAAGAGAATTTCTAAAACTGGTTTATAATAATTAGGAAGGAAATGTTGAATTTATCACAGAAAACTGTGGTGTCTGTGAGTCAGCATGCACTCTATAAATTTATAAATTTACCCCAAAAGATATGTAGGATTTAATATAAGAGTAACTTCTAATTAAAAGTTCTCCTTAAACCTTAAGATCTTTTGTGTCCACCCAAGCTACTGTTGATGGATTGGTGTTGATAATGTACAGTCATGTATTTTTATTTAGGTCTTGAATGCATATGACAATTCATATCTAAAGCTCTTGGCCAGTGAAGTATTTGTTAAATAAAGAAAAACCTGGATTCCACAGTGCTTTGAAACCGCTTCTCAACAATTATTATTCTTTGTTATCTTAAACATTTTATGATTTATGAATTTACAGTCATAAAATGACAGTTTAATAAGTATTTAGTCTTTACACTTATTATGGTTCAGTTACAATTTACAGTATTATGAGATATTTCTAATTTGAACTGTTAAAATTGCGAGGCCGACAAAAAAACCAAGCATGTATACACATGAACACAAAAACCGCTCAATTGTAGTTTTTCATAAGATCCTTAGGCTTATAAGTATGTATATAAATACATGTACATACAGTTGAATGTGCATGCCTCTGGGCTGCCTTGTCTCAATCCTTGCAGAACAAGGGGCATCCATGCACGCCTTAATTAGCGCCATGATATTTAAAAACACTTAGGATGTTGGCATATGTGGGACAATGGTTGTGACTCATATATGTTACAAATTCTTCTGATATTCTTAAAAAAAAATCCAGATCTTTACGTTGGAGTATGGAAAAAAACTTCATGGTCTGTTGCCTGTAAATTGCAGTTTCAACTGTAAAAGTCATAGAGTCTGCTTTGGTTAAGACTAAACGTCTATTTTAAAATCTCCTGAATCAGTACTGTCTCATGGTTCAGAATTGTAAGTCTAAAATGTGTGATGCCATGAACTGGAATTTCCTACGGATTGATCTGCTACCTTTATTGGAACTAAGTTGATTGTATCGTGGCTATATTAAGTATTTGGCAAGCACAAAGGTATTTCTTTGATATTGCGCCCTTCCCATCACATCTGATAAGGATACTATGATTAGCTTTAAAAGCAAAAAGATTTTTATCAAGGAAATTGCTTTTAAGTTTTAATCCTTTACCTCAGGGCAAATTGAGTTAGGCCTTAATTAAGTCTGTGCGAAGCTGTTCTCACTGTTAAGCCTTCAGATGAAACCTTCAGGCATGGACTTTATTAAGCAACAAACATATTTTTTACTTGTGATATATGAGAGGTGAATATTTCTGGGACACTACCTTAGAGTTAAAGCTGTTCAACAGTGCTTATCCTGTGCTTCTACTCATTATCCAGTCATGGCATTAAACAGTCATGGCTCCCATTGATAACAGCTATATCTGTTGTTACTGAATCAAAGGGATTACCGTGACTTAAATTAAATAAAAGTGATCTATCTATCCAATTTTCTCTAGTGAACCTTTTGGAATAGTATGTTGTGAAATTTGAACCTTAGAGCCCTTAAGTTAATTAAGTTAATGAAGTCTGTGTGCTAATCAGGTGTGAATAAAAATAATCTGAGAACTGATAAGTAAAAACCACAACTATGAACTTTTGAACTTGAAATTTCTATTAAGTTCTTATCTCTTGGCTTGGCATAAATATACAATGTAAAATGTTCTTGTGCGGTTAAAAACCTAAGCATAATTTATACCTTGGCAAAGGGTATTTTTAGAGCAATTGTTTGACTGTGTGTGTAAAGGAAATCTGAAAATTAGATTAGACTTTGGACTATTGTTCAAGATGGTAAACCTTATCATGGCTTATCTTGGACAGGAAGAATTTAATTGCAGTGTTCATGATTGATTTTGTTATCAGGCCAACTTGGTATGCATGAGTTAAGTTATCTGATTAAAATTAAACTGAAAACTACCATTTTATCACTATGAAGGGTTTATGAATCCTCTTTGGTTAATGAGGATGGTCGTATTTGAACATTGGTGATTTTAAATGCATGGCTGTGTTGAATTTTTGATGCTAAACTTATGGCATTACAATGTATGGTGCAAGATTGTTGGTCTTAAAATTAAACATAAAAAGTTTATAAGTAACAACAAGCTACTTGCTGCTACAAGCAGTTGCAAAAAGGTTGAGACACTTTCCAAAAAAATGTTCATTCTGTATAAAAGCGACCGCGTAACACAAATCAAATCAATGCCATGTGCTACTGACCCCCCTCCCCCTTTCAATGTTGGTGACTGTCAGTTTGAATGGCATTTTTGATCTGGTACAACATTGATAAGGGGGGAGGGGGTGGGGACTTGCTGAAAACCATGTCGGCCTCGAAATATGCACTACAGTACACAATGTCTCAACTCTTTTTGCAATTGCTTGTAGCTGAGTGTGCTTTACACGCTCTCTATAATTATATATAAAAATATTTATAAAATTTCTAGATTTTTAAATAAATATGTATCAGTAGTCTTTGTGTGTGTCTGATCGTGAGAGATCAGTTAATGTTTCCATGGTTGATAAAAGTGGTGTCTCACTATAGGAGTTAATTGAAACATCAAGTGTTTGTGTGTGTGGCTGGGACCACAACTAACTGTCTGCACAGAATGTTAAGAGCATCTGTTTATGAGGGTTTAAAATTTTAATGATTTTGTAAGGTTTATGACCATTACAGCATATTACACTGCAGTGTGCACACGCAGATTTTTCAAACATGATTCACTGGCTTGTGATTCGCCCATCATGGTTCGCCCGTGATGCAATTGTGAAGGAAATTAATTCACACATACAGACCTACAGAACTGCCAATTAAGTCCCTCGGTCCTGACGGGGGACCCCCGGTTTTGACGAAGTTCCCCCAGTCTCCTGGTGACTTGCGAAGTTCTCATGGCAAACTAACATGATCAATTTTTAAAAACAAAAAAATAAAGAAATTTACCAACTTCCAGTTGAAAACAATTTGTATGTTATTCCATTCAGATGATTCTCTCTATGGTATAATAATAATTTCTCTAGTACTTCACATTGATGGTACGGCCTTATTGCTTAAAATTATCAGTGATTTGTATTGGTAATAGTTTCACATATTCCGTTTCCACCATTATAACCATATATGGTCATATAAGGTTGTTAGGCCTGGTCAGCACTAATTGGAGCAATTCAAAGACGTTGAAGTGGGTGCTTCAGCCGAAAAATTTTTTTTTACATGATTACATGAATCCCCCGGTTTTTGCTGTGATCTCCAGGTTTTTGGACCACATTTTTTTCAAAATCTCCTGAAGGTTGGCAGGTCTGCACATACATAAACTGTGTTCACAGAGTAAATACCGACATCTTGAAATGTAAAAAATTCATAAGCACATATACCACTATGGTATATGTGCTTGGGGCCAAGGTGCTAAAGTTCATACAAATAAATTATTGATTCTTCAGAAAAGAGCTCTTCGATTGATATTTTTCGCTAAACCTATGGACCATGCCATTCCCTTCTTCCATCAAACGAGGACTCTACCATTAACCTTATTAAATTTTGAACGTCTTTCGTTGTTGATGCATGACATTTATCACCAAACTGTTCCAAGTAATCTGAGAAGTATGTTCAGACTAACGACCGATGTACATAACTATAGAACTAGGCCTGCATCAAACCAAAATTATTATGTTGAGTACTCCCGAACGGAAAAAATGAAAAAATCATTTGCGAGAACTGGTGCTATGATATGGAACGGACTACCTAAATCTCTTAAATCGTTGAGGAAATCTCAATTCAAATCGAAAATCAAACAAATTCTTCTGGAGATTCTTCAGAAAACAGATGACTATATTGATGTTCCCCAAATACTTTGTGATATTAAACAAATGAAATTGGTATAATTTGCACATTTCATTTATTTCCCGTGTCTGCCACCAATATCATGATTTTATCAAAGCTTTAAAAAAAATCTGTAACTCTACAGATACATACATCTGTATTGTTATATTGTCTAACCTTTATTATTTTCAATTACATTACTTTTCCCTGCCTCGAATAGCGTTTTTGCTAATTTGCAGGGTAACTGTATTTAAGTTTATATGTCTAATAAAGTTTTTAATATATTTAAAAAAAAAAAAAGTGCATTGTGTAGAACCGTTTCTTTTAAACATGATTCACCAGTAATGATTGGCCCACCATGATTCACTGGTGATGATTTTCCCATCATGATCTGGCAATCATCAGAAAATGGTGAAGGAAATTCCCAGATATTGTTTTTTGTGGATGCTTCTATTTCAAGACTCTTTGAGTTCATTTTATGGGCAAATACCTTCACCAAATTTGACTTTTCTTGGGTGATTGTTTCAGTTAAGTTGGTGTAAATGTTGATAAAGAATTGCTGTTCAGGAACTGTGGTGTGCTTATATGTAGGAGGGGGTATTATAAACAGAAGAATGTTTTGTTACCAAGCTGATGGGACTATAAGGGCTGGTTCCCACTAGCAACGTAATCGGAAGCGGAGTCGGAGTCGGAAGCATAAGGAACCTTACGTTCTAGTGTAAATCAAAAATCGGAGTCGCAATCGGAATCAGAAGCTCAACAGAATTGGAATCGGAAGGATAAGAAGGTTTCCTTTGTCTTCTGACTGCGCTTCTGCTTCTGTCGCTTACTATCCGCTTACTTCGTTTTGATTTCCACTAGATCATAAGGTTTTTGCAATTCCGATTCTGCTTATGATTCCGCTTACGTTGCTAGTGGGAACCAAGCTTAAGCGGGTGGTAATGGTATCAGTCTTTATATATATTTTGAAAAAACACTGTTGTTCAACCCTCCAAGTTAGTTTGTTTCTCTTAATGGGTATTTGATGATTGACTGTTTAGATTTAGCTGCCTTAGGTAACTGGCATGAACAAGGATGCGAGTGCCAAAAATTAAACTCCTCATGGCATCTGAAATGGTCCCAACTTAGAAGGCTGTTGTTATTATGATGGGTTTATAGTTTGCATTTTCCTTTTGTTTTCATTTTTTGCAGATTTAAAGAGGGAACCTTCCGGTTAAATGTTTTGCCAAATTCTAAAGTAGGCATCATCTGCCCACATGTGGCCACATCCTTGGCAACAACTGATGAATTGCTGCCTAACAATGCGCGTTATGAAAATTTTTGGATCGTTGACAATTCCAGTTACCACCAATGTAATGTCAATACAAGCATCACAAACAACAAAAAGCTCTTGACTTGCAGCAATCCATCGGCACTTCATTTTGAGACATTGGTGTTTCTCTCATTTAGTCCTGACAGAGCCGTTGCATTTTCTCCTGGAAAGACATATTACTTTATTTGTGAGTATATCTGTTACTGAGCCTCTGCCTGCCGTTTTAAGTGATTTTGTTTGAGAATGCAATAGTCTAAGAGTCCTAAAGTGATGACATTGCAGAAACTAAATTTGTGAAAGTATGGGATTTCATGAGATTTTTAGGAAGAACATATGAAAAATTGCCGCTTGCCAAAAACCAGCATCTTATTT
Organism: Cladopsammia gracilis; assembly: GCA_022457155.1. Lineage (NCBI taxonomy): Eukaryota > Metazoa > Cnidaria > Anthozoa > Scleractinia > Dendrophylliidae > Cladopsammia > Cladopsammia gracilis. The sequence goes on from JAJGOT010000294.1 coordinate 609,062, forward strand.
TTGCAATTTGGGACCTCAGTTCTAACTGGTTAGAACTAATAGAGGCAAAATTACAAGGGGTTTACTTTCTATGGAGTATGAAAGTGACAATATGCTCCCAAATTGCAATAAGATGCTGATGTTTGGTAAGCAGACATTTTTCATCATGCTCTTCCTGAAAATCTTATCAAATCCCATAATTTCACAAATTTACATATGACCTACTTGGATGGGTGAACACAAAATAATGTGTAGTTCCAGAAAAAATCCATACCCACCCCATGGAAGGTCATTGGAAATTACTAGGGGGAGGGGGTCTTAAAAACCAACATTTTAGAAGCAAAGTATGAAGCTAAACTGGAATTTCCTTGGGGGACGGGGGGGGGGGGGGGGGGTACTAAACAAAAACCTTCCTTGGGGGTTGTATGGATATTTTCTGGAACTGCACGTTATAGGTGATCATAGGTAAGCAGATAGGGTGCAGTTTTTGTACTCAATGTGCAGTTCCAGAAAATATCCATACTCCCCCCACAGAAGGTTTTTTGTTAAGCATCCCCCGTCCCCCCAGGAAATTCCAGTTTAGCTTCATACTTTGCTTCTAAAATGTTGGCTTTTAAGACCCCCCTCCCCCTAGGAATTTCCAATGACCTTCCATGGGGTGGGTATGGATTTTTTCTGGAACTACACAATACACGGGAAAATAGGGAACTGTGAACAGTCTAATAACCAGCTTTATTTGTGATGTGTTGTTTTGTTTCATGGTTTTAGCAACTTCAACTGGTTTTAAGGATTCTTTGGATAGTACAAGCAAAGGACACTGTGAGACAGCAAACATGAAGATGCAAATATACATATGCAAAAATTCCCAAGGTAAAATAAGTATGAAATGTTTAGTTTCTTCAGGAAATGAACACTTTAGTTCTCTGTGTTGTCTTTAAATGAATGAGGTTTAGTGTTGAGAGCAATTGAGAAGCAGTGATATTACCAGGTGAGTGCAGATCCAGGGGAGGGGCCAGCCCTCCCCCCCCCCCCCCACCCCCCTCCCCTCCTGCCTTATCTCACCAAAAAATTAGGGCCAAGGGACCAAAAAAGTTCAAATCAGTCTCTAACATGTTCATCAGCCCATCCCTGATCACTATTTGGGCTTGAAGATTGTTGTGCACACATCTCATGAGAGTGGAAATACTGTAGGCCATTTTCACCATGACTTCATCTTTACTATCGTCATAACCAGGAGTTATTATTTTTGTTTTTGCCTTTGTGAGATTAAAGAAAGTTTTTATTAAATATTTGTTAAATACTGTATATGCCCTTGCTTTGCTAGATGTGCATTGTTCTGAAGTCAAGCCCACAACACCTGTGATACCTTCATTTGATGGCATCAGAAAAAAGACTACAACAGTATTAACATCAACAGTATTTTCTAAAAAGAACACTGTAAAGCTTTCATCTACAACTCCACAAACATCTCCCAAGGGGACCCAGGAGACCACAGCACCACCTAAGGAGCCACCAGTTGCAGACCAGTTTAAAAAAGAAAATGATGAGCCATCATCAATGAATGGTACGTACTCTTAACCCTTTGACTGCCAAATTCAATTATAAATTAAGACATGTAATGTAGTTCTAACTTTTGTCGACGAAATCCTGTGGTGTGACCACTCAAATGAAACCTCTTTGGCAGTACAGTACTTTCACACAGTACTGTTTGTTTTCAACTTTTAACTTTTATTATTATTTTTATTTAATTTTGATTTTTGGCACTCTTGGGAGTTCAAAGGTTCAGGAGGCTTGGAAGATATATCATTTAGCTGCAGAGGCATGTGAATTACATTTGTCAATTAAAGGATCACCTGATTTTTTTTTTTATTAAAGTTTACCATGCACAGCTAGCTTACCAGAAATAAACTTTGACTGTGCAAGAAACATTACTTTTTTTCTAGAAACGTTTTTTAGGCAACTTGTCCTGACTTGTTTTATATGGCAAGTAATATTAATAATAATTTTCTTCATCTGGAAACCGGTTTTAAGAAAATCTCGACTGGATCACGGATCGGATCACGAACAGTATCATGAATCGAATCACGGACAGGATCATGGATTGGATCACAGATCCGATCATGGTACAGTAGAATCCGTAATAAAATAAGTCGAAAGAACATTTTTTAATTAGCAATAACTTCCTTTTATAACAATACTATTTGTTTACTATCAATTTTTGTTTACTATCAATTTTTTCTTTCCTGGCTGCTATTAAAAATCCATTTAACTCATATCAATAATCGACTGAGTGGGAACCGACCTATCTTGAGTTTGTTGATTTCTGGGATGTAATGGTGGGGGACAAGTGTAACAGAAACAATAGTACAGAAAAAAAATGTAATTTGCTTGACCTACAATCACTTTTTCAATTTTTTATTTCCTGGCTGATAATGAAAATTTATTTTAACTATTAAACGTAACAGGAACAATATTGTTCTACGAATCAAATGTCAACGGAAACGTGAACAAAACAAAGCTGAAGGCACAAGGCACACTCTTTATTAAACTACATGTAATTAGATGTCTAAAATGGCTGTTTAGGCCTGGACATAGCAGTCAAAGTTTCTTCAAATTTCAAATCACTTTGAATGTGGTGCTTGTGCGCTTCTCGAAACAGCCTTTTATCAGAGTCTGTGATTGTTAGGTGGGTCTGTGGATTAAAATCCGTATTCTTTGCCACGATACATTGGGAAAGGAGGTGGTAATGCATTGTCGGAAATGAACCTGAAGTTTTCCATTCTTCATGAATGAGTGATAATCATTTGTTGATGCTTTGACATTATTTGGAGACTCGGGAATTTCACCAGGGATGCGAATTGCAGATGTAAATGCAGATTCACAGTGGTAGCACTTGAAGGCTTTGAAATCTTTCAGCCGTTTCAGCTTTCATGAATGATCGCTGCTGCTTTCAACAATAGCTGCTGATGGTGCCCTATTTGATCGTTGCCGACTTCTGGGACATCTTCCTTTGTTTCCTCAGGTTGATGTTTTAACATTAACGTTGGCGGCATTGGTTAAGTTTTTCCTCCAGGCTAGCTTTTGTTTGCCATGTACCAGCTAAGAATTGATGGTATCTTGTCTTCTTTGGCTGCAACAGCCAAGGCATTTGAGTTAACTTTAAACTGCGCATTGGAACAAGTTAAAAAATGTAAAATCAACAGTGCATGATCATGTTGTTTATTTTTTAACCTTGTTTTAACACAATGCACTTTAGGCTTAAAGAGCCCCTCTTCTTTTTCTGATGTACTGTACGCAGAAACTTTTCTAAAAGGGCTTTAAGAACAATTGAGACGCAGAGAACAGCCATAAACGACTGCGTGACCTGTGACATTTTCTTAAAATTTTGCGACACATTAAAGCTTGTTCCGTGATTCGGTCCATGCATGTTATAGAAAAGCCCAATTACATGATTGTGTATTCATGTATTCATATTATTCCTTTTGTTTTTCAAATGCATGTATATTTTGTTCAAATGCATGTACTGTATTTGGTCAAACAAGAATTCGAGAAGCAACTACATACACAATGAAGGGAAGGGGAATCACAACACTGCACAATCAGTGGACTTTCCAATATTGTGTATTATGGACTTGAGTATCAATGAACAATAAGAATACTTCAGGAAATTTTTATAAAAGTAAAACTAAGATGAGTTTCTTCCAAACTAAATGATACCAAATATGGACTAGACAAGGCTAGGAAGTATAAAGCAGTATGACTGCTGTAATGTCCAACGTGTTTCGGCCTGCCAACAAAATAGTGCCCTTCGGCAAGTACTGCGTAATATAGCCAGAGAGAACTTCAAAGTGGTCTTAAATTTACACTGATTATTAAACAAACTCCGAATGTGGTACAGTGTAGCTGCCATTTTGATTTTGTAAACAACTATATGCATTACAACCCAAACAACTTGTTGAACTCACGCTTGAAACATCCCCTGTTATAAAAATTTTTTATTTCATGTAAGATAATAGCCTGTTCCAGGCTCCGAGAAAGTGGGGAATGCGCGAAGTAAAAAAAGGAAAAAATTGCGGGGGAACTGGGGAGAGGGCGGTCGGCGGGGCCTGTAAACATTTCTTTAAAAAGCTCTTTCCGGTATACCAGCTCCTGGTATACCCTCTGATTGGTCCGTTTTGACAGGTAATGTCAACAATTCGCTATGCACATTATTCTTGTCAATCATAATGATGGCGTACGTGATCCTCGCGCATGATGAAGAGGAATCAAAGTTATGTAATATTTTGGACGAATGTCTGCGTGAATTTTCAAATAATTCCTTCCAAAGAAACACACGCTTAACTTCAAGCGGAGAGAATTGAAATTTCTATTGAAAAGCCAATAGAAAACGAGGAAATTCGATCCACACCAAGGGTATACCGGTAAATACATTTTTGACTCTATTAATAGCAGGAAAGACATTCACGGCCAACAGATCATTTCAGATCCTGTCATGTCCGGTATTTCAGAGAGAAAAGTTAGAGAAATTCAAACCTTTCTTACATAAAAATCTACATGCCAATATTACGGGCAAAAACAACACACCAACCGCCAGGCAAAAAAGGACGCTAAAATGAGGTTGAAAGGCACAACCAACAGACTTGACCTCTAGTCCGTTGCACGCTGCTTTTGAAAGGTTTTAAAACTCAGTCTAAACTACCGTAAAATCCTCCTTACAAACGGCTAAAAACATGACGTAAGAGTCGTTGTCTTCTTGTCCCATAAGACGGAGTTCCTTCCCGTGTTCATTTAGCGGAAGGCGAAATTCCAGTAGGTGAGCTGGAAAGCCTCTTCAGTCTAGCTGAAGAAATGCCGTCGTTTGATTTTGCGACAAGTATGAAAAAGATAGCGTTAAGCCTTGTTTAAGTTCTCACACAAGTCAAGCAGCTGACAGTAGAATGTTCCTTGTGCTTTATGAGTTTGTGCCGGCCAAGCGAGGCAACAACATCAGCTAAAACAAACTCTCAGTTCCAGAAAACGCCAGCAATTCCTTATTTCTCACTATACTGAACAAAGAAACTCTTGGCACCTTGATTCCTCTACATGCTTCATTTTTTCCTACAAAATCTGCAGCAATTTGAAGGGTGGACTTTGAGATTCGAGGACAGCATTTTCGTTGGTGTACGCGTCTTGCAAGATATGTGGATTTCCTTGCGTTCTTGCACATGCTTTTGCGCGAAATACTCACGCGAGAAATCCGAGATATTGATTTTTTGATATTGATATTTTTTGATATTGATATTTTGACATTTTGACGACAGAAAATTGGATTATCACAAAACTTGCCAAAAGAGGGTGGAAGTAAAAAAAAAAGTAAAGTCGCGCACCTGAGCCAGAAGGCCCATAACAGCCGGAGCTTAAACCCGGTTTCTATAGCATGAAGCGACTAGGAATATTGCTACTCCCCCCTGGATGGGATGCTAGTCCACCGCAGGGTTACCCCCAGCATTTTGTCGCCGGTACCCATTTATACACCTGGGTGGAGAGAGACAGTGTGGAGTAAAGTTTCTTGTCTAAGGAAACAACACGACGGCAGAGACCAGGCTTCAAACCACCGACCTTCAGGCTGAAAGTCCAACGCGCTAACCACTACACCACCGTGCCGCCCACAAAAGAGGGTGGAAGAGCGTCGGTAAACTGAAGAAATGTTTACAGGCTCCACCGACCAGTTCCCCCGCAATTTTCCCCTTTTTTTACTAACCGCGTTCCCCACTATCTTGGAGCCTTAGGAACAGGCTAGTAAGTTACACTGCAAAAAATAAAAAGCAAATGCCTCATGATGGTACGTTTTTGTAAAATTTTACATCACTTTCATAATGTCCATTAAAAAAAGGAACCTGAATGTAAATTTAAGTCACTCCTCCGGACTGCCATTCCCAGCACTAAGCCACTTGACCATCGTGGAACACATGCTTTAGTAACACTAAATTTTATTATTTCAAGGTAGATATGCATCAAAATGCATGTCTTGGTTGAAAAATCCTTGTAGATTGATTTTAATGTTGCATTATTAAAGACTGCAAAAAATCATTTGAAACATCTTTAAGCTTATTGTTGTTGTTTTTTTTTAAACAAATTATATATAGTTTTTGTTATTGCTGGATTCATGTTCTTGTCACAAAATGCATTCGTAACAAAGCATTTACAAGTTAACTTTACAGCTGATGAAAGGAGCGAATGAGTGAGTGAGTGAGTGAGTGAAACTGTCCTTGTTAGCAATAATTAACCCATTCATTTATTTACGTTGCACGTGTTCATGGGTTGATAAGCAGCTAAAAATGTCATAGTTATTTATATCAGGTTGAATTTTCATTTCTGATCTTGTAATAAAAGGTTTCACTCAAAATATAATAAACTTTTAAAACCTGAATTTTTTGGATTTAAATGGTCATCACCAGGGAAATTATGGCAGTCCATAATCTAAAATCTGTCAACCAATGTTACAAATTTCTACCAATAAGCTGAAACTTACTTGTATTCTTACTAAAAGGATCATTTTCCTGTTTAAATTCGTAGTTGTTTAACAGGAATGTTTTGGTGATGAAGGGTAGCAAGGTATTTCACAGAATTTCTTCAACATAAAGGAATCTTAATTTCCATGATTCCTCCAAATATGAAAACTGGTGTTGGTCTAATTGCATAGAAATACCTGCCCAAACGTGGACTTTGAAAGGATGTTTTGTGGTCAGCTTCTTTTTTCCTGGCTCTCTCACTTTTCAGAAACATAGCTTACTTCAGTGTCAGCTCAGCCAAATACTGCTATCTGTGAAGATCAGGTCTTTGAGGTGATTCCCTAGAAATAAAAGTTGACATAAGATTTTCTTTAAACTTTCCCTGATTGTTTCCCACAATATAGTGATCCGAAATCTGCAATAAAAAATATAGGTCACCAAGCTTGTACAGGAGATAATTATAACTGTCTCAATTAAGTTACCCTTTAAATCCTTGCAACTGCACTTATCAAGCGCACGTTTATTCCATCAGCTCACACTACATTTCACAGGGACAGGATTAACACAGCTTTAAAGTAATTCTTGAAATAGCAAAGTAGATGTATTGTATTGACCAAAAGGAACTTACAATTTGATGTTTGTTTTATGGCACAGGCACACTTTGAGGATAGAATTTTGTGTCCATGAGCAATGACTTCATATTCTTTTTTCGCAATAACTTTTTTGTTTTACAGCAAAAGCGGAGGACTAAAAGAGTGAAATTATGCAAAAAAAAAAGATATGTCAACAAGCTCGTTTAGGGAAAAAAATACCACTTATTTACTAAGGTAACTGAATCCTCATAGGAAACCCTCGTGCTGCAGGGTGCACATGCGCTTGTGCAAGCACAAATGACACAATTTATTATGCGCAGTAGTGATGTGCAATGCAATACTTGGGGATCACCTTAAACTGTTTGTTGTCATCTCTGCATTTGGTCACAAATGCCAGCCATTTGACATGTATAACACTGTATTTATCAGGGTGTTCATTAGGCATCGGAGATCGGAGAATTCTCCGCCTACTACGCAGAATTCTCCGGCTAAAATTCGATGGCAATATGTAGCTATCTTTGCTCTTTCATAATATTCTCCTGCTATTTTACACTATTCTCCTGCTACTACAATTCTTAATGAAAACCCTGATTTATTTATTGCTGTATAACAACATAATGTTATTATGTTGTGGTTCAAATTTTTCTTTGGTTTAAAAAGTTGCAAACAATTTTTAAACAAGTTTAATTTTTTTTGTTTATTTCAAATTCATTGGCATAATCTAAGACAAAGAAAAACAAAAATCAAACTGGTTTGAAAATTTTAAAACCAAAGAGTAATTTGAACCACAACATAAATATACACTCTATTAATCCTTATGCATCAATTATTGATTTCTTGCAGCTTCTATGTGGATAGTACTAGTAGCATTATTGGTTACTGCACTTGTCATCTCTGTGGTTGTTAACTTTTACTTCTGGTGAGTATTTTTATTACAAACTGACAATGGAGACTAACCTGGTTTATTGATTGACACATGCATTTTCATTTCAAAATACATTTTTTTAAATTTATTTTTGCCCATCTACATGTAGTGTTTTTGTTGGAAAATGCAGTTTTGAGAGCATTCTTTCTGTTTGAGCCTCCTGTCATTTGAATAAAGCATTTATTAATGTATTGCTATGGACCTGCGATACTATTCACTTATTGACTGAGTGGGAGGGCCAGATGGGAAAATATTTGGCTTGAGGTCATGGTGTACGGACCGAGTATTTTATAATATGACTAGAAAGTACAAGAATAGTCACGTGCAGTGCGAGGTCACTTGAACTGGAGCGGGGCTGGACGGCTTTTTCCGGACCAGCTCATGTCAACCTGTCCGGCCCTGTTCACATCACCTTGTGATTCTGTTTTCTGTAGGATTGCATCAGCGGGGCCATACGGTCATATTATAAAGTTCCTAAAGCGCATGTGCATGGATGTCATAAATTTCAAGAGCTCCATTTTCAGGTGTCCACACAAACAATAAATCTCTGTTTTAAATAATCTCCACTTTGGAAAATGTTTGAAAATCTCCATTTTTGGTGCATTTTTGATCGTTTATGTGTGGAAAACATAGTCAAAAGTATGGTTTTTCAAATGAAAATGCATGTGTGCAGATGGGACCTTATGTTGCCTACCATGTAACAACAACAACAACAAAGCTTTATTGTACCCAGAGATGTTTAAATAAATAAATTGCAAGGATTAATTAAATATAAATATAATAAAGGGTAATAGCACCCTGAAATAACTAAAAAAGTAAAAAATGTCAGGGTGTTGGATTAAATAAGGTAAATTAAATGTTTGCAGTGGAGGTACAATATGGAGAATACCTAATAACATATACACTATCATACACACAAACAACACTAACATACAAACATAACATAAAAAAAGTAAAATAAATAAAATAATCCTGGAAAGTTAATCCTAACTACAGGGAATATGATGCAATATTTTAAGTTAAAGCTTTTACGAAGAGCGTCATCAATATAATAAAAGGTAATGTTCCTTTAGACTTGATTTAAGGTGGCTCCATATTGTTCAGCCCTCTTGTCGACTCTTGTCTTTTGCATGCCGTTACAGCTAGCCCGATGGTGTGGCTAAAAATCTTTTACTTGAAACCAGTTAATCTTTTATCAGTCAACAAAGTGGTATCCAAATGACGTCATCATTCAATGCCATGGCAACAGGAAAAGAGGTCAAAAATACGCTATTTTGGACCATTTGAGGCTAATAACGTATAAACTACACGGTGAAAGTTTTTGTTTTCGATATATTTTTGTTTAATTGGCAAGAGAAACATTTTAATAATTTTTTAAAACATTCTGTACATAGAGTTCAGAGCTACCTTAAATTTATGTAAAAATGACATATCTCTGAATCCTATCTACAGATTTTTTTCAAAATTGGCACAAATGTTTGTTATGTTTATAAGACAAAAATATATAAAAATCAAAAAATTTCACCAAGCAGTTTTGAAGTTATTAGCCTCACAAGGTTGAAAATGGGGTCTTTTTGGTCTCTTTTGATGTTGCCATGGTAACAAATTTTTATGTCGTAGCTACCTAAATTTGTTCATTGGTTAAGTGTTTACAAACCTGTACTAAACGTTTTCTCTTAACTTAACTGGTGTAGCTGTGATTGAATATCATAGATGTATCATGATGGGAATGTTTAAACTATTAGGAGCCACCTTGAATTTTGAAAAAGAAGCAGTTTTAATCTCTAAACACTCATTGTGCTATTTAGGACCCACTTTATGGAGCAAACTGTCAACTGCAGACAGAGCAGCCACATTAGCCAGTTTTAAAAGTATTATATGTAAGCGTGACAATAGTATATTGTTACATAATGGCTGTAAGAACTGTACTCTTTGTAATACTTATTTCTTATTTGCATGTTACGTAAATTTGTAATTTTTAAATTTTTAATCTCCTCTTTTGTAAACAAAACTAAGTTTTCTTAGTTGTATTTTACCAGCGCCCCCTACATAGTTTGGGTTTTCCCCCAATCCTAATTTCTCACCTCAGTTAAATTTTAATAATTAGTAGCTAGTACGGCTGTAAATAACATTATATTTACTTTTTTTTACTTGTAGTCTACTTGTGTCCCCACATTAGTATGGGTTGTATCCCAAGGTAGAAGGCTTTTTTGACACGTAAATAAAGTATTCATTCATTCATTCCAGATCATAGGTGTCCAAAATCTTACATTAAATTTACCATAGTATTAACTCTGGTAAGATAGTATGTTTGTTTCACTGAAGATCTTGTACATGTTCAGTATAAGTGGAGCAGTTAGATTTGTATGTGACACATGTTAGCTTTCAATTAGCTTCCAGGAAATAAAATAAGAATGGATAATGTTTACAGTGCGGCTACTGTTACCGGGGTCACCCAGACAAAGTTAACCAATCACAAAGCAGAACGGGGACAATAGATTCCAACATTTTTAACTTCAGCCAATAACATGTCGAGTACAGAACAATGAAATTTCAACTTGTTCACTCGTGAAGGTTATGTTGAAAACTGAAAGCTTTCGCTAGCGTTGACTTTTCGATTTAAAAATCTGAGTAGTTTCACATGCTACATGAATGAATGTCATGTGCCATGCAAGTGAGCGAGAACTGATCTCAAACTCTATGAAAGCAGTGAACGCGACAGCCGATGTTTGGGCAAATTGCGTGGCGGATTTGAATTCTCGGAAAAAATAACAACTAAACCACCGGCTGTTTGCAAATGTTACAAGGTACACTGCCAGCGTAGCATATACAAGCATTTATTTTCTAACCGTTTGAACAAGAGCGGCTCCTTCATTTCAATTCTTTTTTATTGAATTGTTGTCAGAATTTTTTCCGTTGCAGATTTTCTTTGCGGTTTGAGCACTAGATGGGTTTCTTTAATCTCCCAAGGCGGTCGTGACGGTTTTGAAGAAATCATTTTGGTGAAAGTATTAAAAGTCTATATTTGTATATGCCAAAAAAAAAAGAAGAAAGAATTATTAACCAAACCTCGAACTCTGTGAAAAAAAATATTCTAGTCTGACGGTTGAGTTTTTTTTGTCAGGAATTCATTGCGAGGGAGTTGGATTTACTTTTTTGAATCGTCTGGAAATTACTAACTCAACTGGCGAACCGCTGTAATATCGATGGATTTTCCGGCAGTAAAATACATGTTGAAGAATGCGCCGTTTCTATAAGACGATACTTTTTTATGCAGTTTTGAATTTCTCTTTTACTTAATTTTATTTCAGCTTAATCCGACTGCCCGAATTTAACGCGTGGAACTCAAAGTGCATAAAACTTAATTAACCACGACGGCGAACAAGCCGTGTTTACGTTGTTTTGAAATCCGTAGGTCACTGTTTAATTTGCCTGAATTATGACCGTCGCTTTCACTTGTACTTAAGCAGTTAAGAATATTTTCTTTCGCTGTCGTCAAGTGTATTTATTTTCCAACCCCGCCGTTGACGCCGTAGAGAAAACTTGAATCTGTCACTAGCGAACAAATTATTTTAAATCCACCACCAGCACTTTTATTTGTGTAGACATACGGTACAGCCGTCATATTCCATATTTTCACACAGTTTGGAGTTTCTGTTTCACTTGAATCGCCGACATTAACCTTCCAAATCGCGCTGTTAAAACAAGTCAAGTTCAAAAGGAATGGAATCGACGTAGTTACTAAAAGAAGGAATGACCTACAATGAGCTACAATGACCTACAATGACCTACAATGAGCTACAATGAGCTACAATGACCTACAATGAGCTACAATGAGCTACAATGAGATACAACGATCAGCCACAATGACCTACAATGAGCTACAATGAGCTTTAACGATCTACAATGAGCTACAACGAGCCACAACGACCTACAATGAGCTTCAACGACCCACAATGAGCTACAATGACTTACAAAAAGCTACAATTAACTAAAATTAGCTACAAGGGGTTTATAATATCACCATCCTTACCTTTATATACCGTAGAAAGTTCCCCGATCACTTCTGAAAATCACCGGAAGTAAAAAAAGGCCATACCTGTACAAACATTCCATCTTACATTATCTTTGAACCGGAAGTGGTCTTGGCTCTTGTCGATCACCGCTCAGGGACGTAACTTACAAAAGGGCAAGGTGCTCGTTTTGTTAGGAACACTTTCCAAGAATACCAAACATTATCCTAAGGTGTCCAAGAATAACCCAGCATGTTCTAAAATTTTTGCAGATTTTCCATGATTCTAGCTTTCGTGGCAGGTGAGAAGCGTTGCGTGACAATCCATGTAGCTAAGTGTATAAACGCACTACTATACATGACATAAAGTGTATAAATAATTATACCTCATTTCAAAGCTATTAAAATAAAGAATAAAAAATCCTTCCAAGATTTGAAGAAGGAATCACGGGGCCTTTTGCAGATTGCTGATGCTAGCCGATGATTCCCGAAAGATAGTTACCGATATCCTTGTATAAACATTTGTGATAAAAAAAGTTGAAGTGAAATGTTTGAAAGATAATATTTTTGAACCGGGAATAAACTTATTTATAATATGACCATACGGCCCTGCTGACGCAATCCTACAGAAAATAGAATCGCAAGGTGACGTGAGCGGGGCCGGACGGGTTGACGTGAGCCGGTCCGGAAAGATAACGTAAAGATAACGTAGTACAGGTATGGCCTTTTGTTACTTCCGGTGATTTTCAGAAGTGAACGGGTGGTCGCTAATTATTCTCCTCTCGCGGGACCGACCTTTCTATGGTATATAACGGTAAGGATGGTGATATTATAAACCCCTTGTAGCTAATTTTAGTTAATTGTAGCTTTCTCTAAGGCACTGTAGCTCATTGTGGGTCGTTGAAGCTCATTGTAGGTCGTTGTGGCTCGTTGTAGCTCATTGTAGATCGTTAAAGCTCATTGTAGCTCATTGTAGGTCATTATGGCTGATCGTTGTATCTCATTGTAGGTCATTGTAGCTCATTGTAGCTCATTGTAGGTCATTGTAGCTCATTGTAGGTCATTGTAGGTCATTGTAGGTCATTCCTTCTTTTAGTAAGTACGATGGAATCGAAGTTAATTAAAAATCCAACACTGTACAGCCAAAACTCGTATCACACAGTTTGGAGCTTCTCTTTCATTTGAATCGCCGATATTTACCTTCCAAATCGCGCTGTTAAAATAAGTCAAGTTCAAAAGGGATGGAATCGAAGTTAATTGAAAATCCAACGCTGTACAGCCAAAACTTGTATTGATCTGTTTTGATGGCGAACGAACAAGTTGAAATTTCATTGTTCTGTACTCGACATTTCATTGGCTAAAGTAAAAAATGTTGGAATCTATTGTTCTTGTTCTGTTTTGTGATTGGTTAACTTTGTCTGGGTGACCCCGGTAACAGTAGCTGCACTGTAACAAACAATCCACAGCACACACGAAATATGGGCAAGTTCAAAACCTTTTAAGTCTTTTTTAGCCCAATATTTCACTTACACCTTTTTTCTATCAAGTAAGTTAATAATGTTCAGTACTTCTTTTTTCAGGAAAAGTAAAAGCAAGATGCACCAGAGACCTGGTTACAACAGAGGAGAGAGCTGCATTCCGTTAAAGGCGGAAAATGTGTGATATTTTCACTAAGTACCAGATATAAAAATAATAGTGTTGTTTCTTAATTAATAATTTCAATAATCATGTTTAAAATGAGTGAATTCATTCATTTGTAGCTTGTGAGCAGGTTTACTTGCTGGAATGGGCCCGTTCATAAGCTGAAACGTTTTGACCCTTTGATTCCAATGTAGCTGCCCAGCTTGAAACTAAAAAGAATGTCCAAATTTTGTTTTGTTAAATATTGAAAATAATACAAGAATAATAATACAATAATTTATATAGCGCCATTTCCGTGAGCTCAACCTGACAGTACCATACACCTTATTCCAAAATGGCAGGCAATTTATTATTCTTTTGTATGCATTTCAATTAGCCCTCTTTGCCTCATTTTTGCCTGAAAATTCTGTTGTATTTTGCACATGCTGACGAGGCAACAAGGGCTAATTAACATACATATAAAAGAATAATAAATTGGCCACCATTTTGGAATAAGGTGTATGACAAAGTACCACTTTGTAGCTTTTATTTGAATGGTGACACTTCAGGATTTCATCCACTGACTCAAAAGTTAGAATCACCTTGTACAGAATAATGAAAATTACCACAGAAAAGTACTGCATGCTCAGTAGCTTTCACTTGAATGGTCACATTTATAATAGGATTTCATCTGCAGACTCAAAGTCAGAACTACATGTACCTCGTACATCAAAGTAAACCGTACTGTCACAGGAAAGAGGTTAAGTACTGCTCAGTAGCTTTCATTTGAATGATACCACTTATGCTGTCTCAAAAGTTAGAACCATGTTATATATTTGAGTCAATATTTCAGCTTTTGGAGTAAAAAGGGTTAAAATTAACTAAATACAGTTTAGATGTCGATAGTTTGTTTTTTGTAGCTGCCTTTGCACTTGTTTGAAAGCAAAGTTTTAGTTTTGTAGAAAATAATAAAATTTAAAGCAGTCTCTTATTTTTCTGTCAGTTAGTTGAGCGAGCATGTGCGAGGAACCAGGGCACAAGCCCAAGTGAAAGTCTGGCTTGCGCCCTTTAATTTGTTACTCACAGCTCCGGTCTCCACCACTTGCTGCTTGTAGATCCTGCACATGCTTGACTAACTTAAAGAATAATAAGAGACTGCTCAGCCTAAGATAAATTTAAAAATGAATTGCATTCATTTTATCGGTTTGTTTAAAACTCAACATTTTTTAATTGTGTAATTATAAGATAAAATGTTAGCAGTATTTTTTTAAATTAATGCAAATAGTGGTAATTGTTTATTGCCAAGCATCAGTTATTTTAATAGGCTGCATTATTGTGTTCACAACCTTATTATTAACAAGTAAGGTATAGATTTAGAAATATATTAAATTATTATATTCCAAACCAGTGGATAGTGTTTTTTGTGCACTCTGATTGGCTACTCAAATTTGACATAGTATTTGTTTTTTCATCTCCAGGCATTGTTCTCGAATTCGCACATGCTTTTTGTTTCCCCATTTGTCACAAATAAGTAGCTATTTTTGGTTGCCTATTTACTGGTTTGGTATATACTTAAACAATTATGCAAGTACAGTGTACCCAGTGTCGGGCAAGAGTGGTAGATATTTACCTTGCTGCTTTGTGGCTTGCTAAATATCCTCCGCATTCCACCTCCACTTTCGCAAATAATTGGTTAAAAATTCATTAAATAATTATTTATAATGAAAATACAAAAGAAATGAAAATGTTATGAGGCTTTGCAAATCCTGATGCAGAACAGCTATGCTGTAATGTATCACTGATACAGAATACCAATAGGAATGCTATAAGCTTCATACAGTAGCTATTCTTTTATAAGTAAGGTAAAATATTTGCAGTAGAACTGTATGAATATTTACGTGAGCTCCCTGTAACTCGCCATTATAAATATCCATACAGCTTTGTTGCAGTACATAATATAGAAATCACAAGAACATAGCATTGCCATTTTGCATAACTAAAGACATAATACACATATATATACAGAAAATCTCAAAAACTGTCTTCTCATAATTGTGATATTTTTATCCTGTTAGTGAACCCAACATGCAAGAATGCCACAATTTACTAGCTGCAGATTCTTGGGTTTCAAGGGCGTTAAGATTTTATCCAATTCCCTTTTAGTCCAGCTTTAGTTCAGTACATATCGCTCAGTATATATGAAGAGTCAGTGTTCAGCTGTGTTATTTCGAGAGGAAAAAAACTTGCTCTAGACCCACGAGTTGATTTACTAGGGAATTAATATAAATATATTGATTGTATAAAATATTTATTTATCTTTTTATGATAATTTTTAGTTTTAGCTTGAAGATAAAACAAGAGATACACATGTACAGTACGTACTGCACCAATTGCGTAAAGATTATTTAAGATGACGAGATTAAAGATGACGAGGTTGGGTTCCCTCAGTAATGTTTATAAATTTACAGTGACTTATAACGACTTTCTTAAAATTCTGTTTAATATCGATAATGTTTGTTTCGTTAATGAAGATGTTCATTTTTATATGCTGAAACAAGTTTTGAGCGAATTAACTTCCTTTTTGAATTTTAGAAATGGATTAATTAATGAATAAAAATTAATGTAGCAGTTGAACAAGTCTTGGCAGATAATGCCCTTTTTAGGGTGTCAGCTCCATTGTACATTGTGCACCACCGTTGTATTAGGTAAAATTATGTATTCTATTATATTCTATGGTATTGTATTCTATTGTATTGTCGTTCTTTTGTGTTCTAATATTCTATTGTTTTAACAAAAGAATAAGGGCCAAAGTTTAGACAGTGTTTAAAGTGCCCCCGTGATCAAATTTTTGTTTTTCATTTTTTTACATTTTCGTGTACAATTAGACTTGCTTGCTCATCTTGCCAAATTTCAATTCACTACGAACATCAGAAGTAATTTTATTTTAACAATTATTTCCGAGAATTTACGGCCGACGTTAATCAACCTTGTTCCAAGGCTTGGTCGCGAATGGGAGAAAGTGACGTCAAAGACTCAAACATACCACACGGGTTGAAATTATAATAACAATAAGTATTGAAAATCACGCAAAAAGCAACAAAAACTTTGGACGTGTTCTTCGTGCAATTTTCTATGCTGATTGTTATTATAATTTCAACCCGTGAGGTATGTTTGAGTCTTTGACGTCACTTTCTCCCATTCGCGACCAAGCCTTGGAACATGGTTGATTAATGGCGGCCGTAAATTCTCGGAAATAAATGTTAAAATAAAATGACTTCTGATGTTCGTAATGAATTGAAATTTGGCAAGATGAGTAAGAAAGTCTAATTGTACATGAAAATGTAAAAAGATCAAGATAAAAAATAACAGGGGCACTTAAACAAAACCGTGGTCTAAACCAATTTCAATCTGGCGATCTCTAATGTTTTAGCCTGTGAACAGGCCTCCTTGTGGAGGTATGACGAAAGTAGATAGCAGTGAAAAGAAAACTCGCGCGCTACCTACCCCCTACCCATTCGCCGTTTTTTTTTTTTTCGCACTTTAACCCACAAGAGAGTCTGTTCACAGGCTATATTAAATGTGTAAACGTTATTTACTGTAAACATTGTTCAGAAGGTATATAGCAGATGTGGAGGTTTGTTTAATAGTTGTCTTAAATCGCGGTCAAAGTTAGACTTTGTTTAAATAACCGAAAGTAATTTAGTCACAATCGCTTTGGATTTGCATTTCCACGCTTCGTGATTGGCTAAAAAATCTCGCGCCACCAATCGTGACTTTCTTGCACGTTTTTTCCCGCCCTTGGCATCGGCGCAATTTTCCCTTTCGTAAACAAGCGATGCCATTTTAGCGACACTTAGAAAATTTTTCACCAATTTTAGAATGTTTTTTTTTCTATCAGAAAAAGAAAAATGCAATAAATTACCTAGAATCGAACCCGGAACCTCCATATGCAAGCATCTCTTCTTTACCACTAGACCACTGGGTTGATCCGGAAAACCCAAGAAAATTTTAATTCTAAAACGTGCTTTTCTTAATATATATCAATAATGGGTCACCCTAACTCTAAATCTTACCTAACCGCGAATCTAGCTTAGATCTAATAATCGCTTTACCTTAACCCAGTTTTATCTAATAATGATAGCCAACTTTCATCCCAATCCATTACAAAAGGCCTGGTTACCAATGAATATGGCATCGACCGTTAAAAATGGCATCGCTTGTTTACGAATCGGCGGCGTCGACTGTATTAGCCTGTTCCAGGCGTTTAGATAGTGGGGAAAGCGCGAATAGTTGGGGAAGGCGCGAAGGTGAAAGCGAGCGAAAAAAATTCTTCCTCTCCCCAGTCTCCTCGCTTTTCTTCGCGCCTTCCCCAACTATCTGACCTGACGTCACGCTGGAGGTACAAAACAAAAGATTAATCATTAGCTCCTATCACCTTCTTTTGTTCCATTCACCCTTATGGCCACTGCGCTTTTGTCTTTAAAATCCTCAGGGAATAGTTGCAAACCACCTATTTGCTACGAGTTCTGATTGGTTCATTAGATTGCCTTATCTGTTGTGTAAAATCAGAAAACGGCAAACTGATCCTTACGGCAAGGCGATGAAGGAGTAAATAAAAGAATAAAACAAAATTTATATTTAAACGAATTTGCCCAATATTTCGGTTTGAAAACAAACCTTCTTCAGGGGCTAACAGAAAAATGAAAAATGAAGTTAAAATTAAAAGTTCGTTATAGACGTGACGAAACTCATTGACATACGACACCTAGTCTCCTGCACCAATAATAATCTATTGTTTTTATTTTCATAATTTCAAACTCTTATTTGTAACGAACTTTTAGTTTTAACTTCATTTTTCATTTTTCTGTTAGCCCCTGAAGAAGGTTTGTTTTCAAACCAAAATATTGGGCAAATTCGTTTAAATATAAATTTTGTTTTATTCTTTTATTTACTCCTTCATCGCCTTGCCGTAAGGATCAGTTTGCCGTTTTCTGATTTTATACAAGTAATTATTGTACTGATCCAGGTCTACAACTGGGAGATCCGGCACCACTCAACGGTTTGTCGCTGTGGTCTTGCTGATATTTTATATTTACTCATGCGCATAGCGGCATGAGTCAAGGTTTCGGTAAGATTTTTGTCCCGCTTTTTGTAGTCACAAATTGCCTTGTTTTTTTAAAGTTTCCCGTATCCCGCGGGACGACTTTCACTGGTCTGATTGGTTGACACGCGACCTCGTGATTTCGGCGTGCCGAGTGGCGTGCCCGTAATCACGTTTAGTGTACGCGAACTCGCCCCTGCCTCCCCTAGAAAGTTATTTTTGCCCCCTATTGTTATAAAAGGCCTCAGGAAGGTTAAACCAATCAAAATCCGTCTACCGAGCACATGTCTGGGTTTTAGGGGGGACTAGAGAGAATCGGTTTGTCACTCAGAGAAGGATTTCAGATTCAAACAAATATGGCCTCTTCTTTGCTCTACACTTCAATTTTTCAGACGTTCATTTTCCATTACCAAAATGTAAACATGCCTTTGAAGACTTCGAAATGGAAAGAAAGAGTCCTTAAGACGATTTGTATGCCTTTGAAGTGGCGGTTAGAGAGCTGAAAGCGATGGAATCATCCTGTGAGGGTCACAAAGCGAGATATGTGTTCCTACAGAATTGATACTCGAAGCTCGAAGCGGCAGACTTTACTAAGAATTTTCAAGCATTCCTGGAAAACTACGGTGAAGAAAATAACATGTTTGAATGTCCATTTACTTTATAAGAAACATTTCATGGACTGTTTATTTCTGTTATCAGTGAGAATTTTTGCGAAATATCGGCCGCACGAGAAATTCTTTGATTTGCTTGCGTTGCCGAGAGCTTCCTCGATGCGATAATTTAACGCGTTTTGCTCTTGAGACTAATATAATTCGCAGACCCTAGCGCTCCTCGCTGCAATTAGGCTAAATAAATCGCCAAGCCTTCCGGAAACAGAAAATCAATGAATTCTGATGAGCGTTTGACTCTTTTATTCAAGGGAATGACATTTTCATTCAAGGAAATATGTTTTGACCTTTAGAACAAATATTGTGGAGTGCGCGATCGAATTACATTCCACACGAAATTTGCATGAAACGAAACAATCTTGCCATCCGTCGGTGGGGTGGGGTGGGTGGGGGGGTTCTTTCTGGAATAACCCAATGCCCAATGTAATAGAAATAATTCACGGTTTGGGAAGTATAAGACTATAATGCGGGTTTGAACGGGGATCAATAAATTAAATATTCAAAGCAAGTACAGAAAAAATCAACGTGTCTTCCCCGTGTCTTGACTGATGGTGCAATGTGTGTCACGCAAAATTCGTTGAGGTGGTAGCGGTGCGTGACACGTTTAAAATAAACCATAAAACTTTCTTGCGCATGAGTAAAGGCTACTGGTAGCCTCTTGTTTATTATCTGTTGTGATTGGTCAGAGAATTACTCAGGTCGTGTAATGTTACAGCAATAGGTCATTTGCGAGTGCCTGTAGCCTCTCTATCAAAGCGAGGCTAGGTGCAAAACCTTTCATATGAAAATGAGTTTTCATTCACATGCAAATAAAAGCCTCGCTTTGATAAAGAGGCAACAGGCACTCGGAAATGGCTTTGGTTTTGCATTCCGAGCGCATTGTGATTGGCTAAAAATTCTGACGCCGCTATCTCAACCAATCAGAAGTTATACCAAAACCAATCGTTTTTGCACGCGTTTTCCCGCGCTTGGCAAAGGCTACATCACCTAGGATTGGATGCGTCTGTCGTGTTTGGCCAGAGTGATAACCGGTCTTACGACTCTCCATTAAAAGCCGCTCTATTTATAATCATAATTTTTAGAAGAGAGGATCAAATTACTACAGTGACTGCCTACGTTAATAGCTCCTATAAACCGGGCCTGCTCCCCAGGCTTCTGTATATTTGGTGGCATTTGACAGGAAAACTTGGAAATTAGGAAAGCTACATTTCTTATAAACCCATGTCAAAGACAACAATCAGAACAATGCAACGTAACGGCCGCTTTATTTGGCAAGATTCTGCCAAGATCGAGAACACCCGCGACCAGCCCACGACCGGAAATTGCCCGGAGACATTTCGTGTGAACTTAAATAATGCAGTTACCGTTTTGTACGGAGGACGTGTCTGATATTTGACAGCGTATTTTATGGATTTTGTAAAGTCTAAAGTGATTATTTCGTCAGCTGATTTTGACAAATGAATTGTTCAACATGGTCTAAAGATAAACTGGAATTTAGCGAGCATCGCCACCGTCGAATAAAGCTCTACACATTCAGGTGCTTCATTCGAGCAACCAGCACAATATGAAAACACCCGTTTACAAGCGTACTAATTTGCTTTCAGTATGTCGGTTCCTTCTCGTATTTTCCTTATGCTATCATCCTGGGTGTAGTGAATATTACGAATCAGTGCAGTGGACACCGCAAAATCCCATGTGAGTTTGTTGAAGTGATAGTGATTTTTATCTACGTTAAAATTATAAGATAACTTCGCTTAAGCTTAAGTTTAAGCTTAAATGTAGTGAATTCATTAAATACAAATTAACATATTAAAGCTTAATAGTCTAAGTCATGGATCTTATAGTAGGCATTATAGTTGATCTAAGAGGAGAAACATTAGTAAAGGGAAAATCATCAGCTGGTTACAGGTAACTGATACCACGCTACCATTGAACTTGGAGAGAATGAATATTTTAATATAAACATTGCAACTGGACTGAATACGACGAAACGGGAATGCATTGGGGACTTGGGAAGCCCTTGATGGTGGACATACTTCCGATGGGAGGGAGATACCAACTAAGCCTTGTTTGAAGCTCGTAGAAGCTTATAAATTTACATGTATATGCTGACAAGCAGTTTTCAGAGTTTTGTTTATGAATACGAAAGGAGCATGTGTGGAATTTATTCTAAGAATTTGCACCTTTATCAAGAGGGCGAGCAAAATGTGCCCAATAGTTACCCCAGGAGGGGAGGGAGCATGTACGCTCTATTAGAAGTTTCCATGGGGTGCAATGTTTTTAAATGCAGGGACTACGCGTGCATATCACGTACCCCACCCCCCCCCCCCCCCTTACAAAGGTGCGAATTCTTAGAATAAATTCCACAGGTGTTCATTTCGTATTCATAAACTTTTGCTTGTCTGCTTCGCCTGAGCTCAGATGCGGAGCAGCTTATAATCCCAACAACTCTTTCTCCAATTGAAAGCCCTTCTAAGCAAAAAACATTTGATGCAACAGTATTGCAGTACCTTGAAATTCATGTGCAAGGAGTTTGACACCAAACTGCTGGATAATATTCGAAAAATAATGGAAAACACAGCATTGGAGATTTGAGCAGGTTTTGGAGCATTTTATAATATTTACAGAACTAATGAGTACTTTTTAACGGTTCACACGATTTATTATCGGCTTAGAATTTAGATTTAGCAAGCATTGGGAAGGCTTCTCCCAGAAATTTGGATTTGTGGATTGTTTTGTCAAAGAGCCTCAAGTTTTTGAAATTTCAAGAGAATTTTAGGGCTAAATTTTGATGGCCTTAATACTTCTGCACTTCTGCTCCAACGATTTTGCTGAAACTTGGAAAGGGTATGTATTAAGTCAATGTAAAGCTGATTCCAGAAATTTAACACAAATATAACAGCAAAATTTTTCACAGGGTGCGATTTTGTTCAAAACATGGGGTTCATTTAGGCCCGATTATCACTAAAAATATATGTTCTCAGTAAAATCGAATTCTATCATATTATTGCTAAATAATAGCTGTAAGTTTTCGCAAAGTTTTATAAGCATCGCTTTAGAGCCGGAAAAGTTATGACCCAAAGTTTGTCATAGATGAGTGCGCCCAAAATAACAACGGAGCCACCTTAGGCCACCTTAATAGTGATGTAAGAGATCAGGTCACTTAGTTGTCATAAGAAGTGAGGAAAACATAATTTATTATTTTTTTTTTTAACTTTCCAAAGCGAATCATGAAACATATACTCAAAAGGGGAGATTTTGCATGACGCACATGTTCTAGAACATTCTTATTCAAAGTGGTTTCAAGATATAAAAAAAATGTATTTTGTATTGTATTCCAAAAATAGCATTCAAGGTTTAATTTCTTGCATGTGTCTTACTTATTTCATCACCAATTCTTCTGAATACCTGTTTTATTAATAGCACTCCATTCAGTGCTTGTTTTAAATTGAAAGGATTTGAATGGTGAACCATGCACGTTTGAAAATAATATGGCTTTGAAAAATGAATATTCTTTGACATGCAATACAAATTTAATGTAATTAGGTCATTTTGTGACTTGAATCGCACGTAGGTTTGATTTACATGAATTGTACGTGTTTTATATTACTTTGCATTTCAGTTAGCAATCATGTCGGCTACTGAATGTAGTCTTACTTTTCAGGCATAATTTTATGTTTCTTCATAAAAGCGCTCAAAACACTCAGGAATCAATACTGCAATGGGTTAAAGACACCACAAGTTCAACTTGTGTACATGCAGCTTCTTGTTTAAGTGTTAAATTAGTATCTTATTCAGCTGAACCTTTTGTGTGCAGCTATTGGGGACTAAGATTAATAGTAATTATTCTAAAAAAGAAAGAAATGTTTCTTAAACTAATAAGAAGTCGCTATTAAACGGTCCCTGAATATAATACCATTTGTAATAACTGAAAATCTAATAATTTGTCACGACATATATATAGGACACAGCAGTTACTGTAGTTATAAACTGGAAAGGAGTTGACACTGGCTTGAATAAAAAAACGTAAAAGCTGCTAAGAACTAAAACGTTTTCTGTTTGTAAAAATAGACGTTTCGACTACAAAAACTCGAGTCTTCATCAGTGATGACAATTAACACATAATATGCAAATATATATAGTCTACAAATTATGCAGATATGCTGGTATATTGGCACCATGGTGACGTGACGACTTGAGAACTCAATTAGTGAATAGAGGTGTAAACATCCGGCATTTCCACGTGATCATTCCCTGAATTCTGATCTCTAAGGGAATACCAGGCTTCTAAAAAGAGTCGTTTGTGATAATTAGTGGCTTTGTTTACGATTTTAATGTTATCAAAATCTATAGCGTGATCTAATTCGAAAACATGTTCAAGCCAGTGTCAACTCCTTTCCAGTTTATAGTTATGAATCCTGGCTGCAATTTTACCATTTTTAGAACAGTTACTGTAGTTTTTAATTACCGGTATGCTTTACAAACTCCTGCACAAATCTTCAATGGATTTTGCCTAAAATTATGTTGCTTGGAATTATTAGAAAGCAATATCATGTGGTAAAAAGGCAAGCTCTGTTTGGAATTAAAACAAACTTTGCTAATGGTCACTTAAATAACTGATTGTATCAACTGTGTTGATAAGGTAAATTGCAGGCCACTGTCAGGAGATTCAAAAGCTGATATTTTGAGTGCTAGTTTTTTCGTCAGAGTGATTCAAGGCATTGTGGGTTGTATGTGGTTTGTATATAAATGGTGGAGCTACACGTACACTATCGGTGCAAACATGGTAATGTTAAAAAAAAAAAAAGAATAAATAAGTTGAACGATGAGCATTTGTTGATTCCTTGGAAATTAAAAGAGTGCCAATTTGGAAGATGGGTTTTTGCTCTAGATTTGTGTAGCTTTTTGTATTTTTGCCCAGGTGTAGGGAGGCTGCAGATTGCTATATTTTGTTTAGTTTGGGGAGATCAGCCCTGTCAGAGGGGGGCATTGGGGCCTATAAGAAACCGAAAAACCGCTCAAAATTTCCGTGAAAACCGAAAAACCACAATAAAAATCGATTAAAACCGAAAACCGCCGAACATAGTGACCAAAATAGCAATTTCACAAACCTTAAACCCATGACCCTTGATACCAAAGCGAAATATAACTACTGTCGAACCTGTACACAACGGCCCTCACCCTCTGTAAGCGATTCCTTTTAGCTCATTTTTCTTCCTTCATTTTAAAGCCATTGCAATAGAATTAGGCAAAACTTCTATTGCCTTTTGTAGGCTACTTTCACCAACGCCACTTGGATGGCGCATCACATGAACTTTCACGGGTTGATCATAGTTAAATAAAAAGGTCCGGAAACTAGGAAGCAAAAAACCAAAACCGAAAAACTCCTTTTCTTTTTCATAAAAACCGAAAACCGGATGTTTAAAAAGGAAAAACCAAAAACCATAACGGATAAAAAACCCAAAAGACCAGAAAGTTTGAGTGCAAAAACCAAAAAACCGAATCGGATCTAGAAAATGATTAAAACCGAAATCCCCAATGCCCCCCTCCTGTCAAAATGTGACAGCTGGCAGCCGGCAATTTTGCTGCCTGCAATCAATAATTTGCCATCTACTGTTCTTCACAAATCATTCATGACTAATAACAAAATACATCACCAGCCCTTATTACCTGCTACTTCTGTTACCCTGCCTACCACTACAGAACATTCTGACAGGGCTGGGAGATTAAAGTTTCAGTTGACTGGTGTACATGTGTCTTTGTATAATATGAGAAATACTCATCTAAATTGAGGGCATATGGTTATTCAATGAGAAAAAAGTTAAAAATAATAAGCATGCTTACTTTCACAACTGAAGTTTCTTTGATTTTGGAAAGGAAAAACAAGCATTCAGGGAATGTTGGAGAGAGAAAAAAGAAACAATTGATCAGAAGCATTTCTTTCTTTGCCATATGCACCATGATTCTATAATATTTTCCCAATTTTCATGTATCCCTCTGTTTCCCGGCCTTTTTAAGTGCTGATGTCATGTGTCAGAGCTTATAGCCATCAAATGAGCATGTCTAGTTTAATAACACATGAGTTTTCATGATAACCTGCATACATTCAGTTCCTTTAGATAGTGACATCAATGCAAATGTAATTTTAAAAAACCTAGCTGTTTTTAGTATTTTTATCTTTTTTATTGTGTAGTTCAAGAAAAATTCCATACCCACCCCATGGAAGGTCATTGGAAATTCCTAGGGGGAGGGGGGTCTTAAAAGCCAACATTTTAGAAGCAAAGTATGAAGCTAAACTGGAATTTCCTGGGGGGATGGGGGGGGGGGGGCGGGGGGGGGGGGGCTAAACAAAAAACCTTCCGTGGGGGGAGTACCGGTATGTATATTTTCTGGAACTGCACATTGGGAGAAAAACTATGGTGCAAATGTGATATTGTTTAGTTGTTTACATTGTTTGAGTGCTTTGAGGAATATTTTAGCTTTAATTGAAGCTTAAATTTTGATTGGGACATTTGAGTAATATTTCTTTAACCAAATGAACCATGCAAAATTCATTTGTTCATTTATTCAACATGATGCAAGGGTAAAATTACAATCACAAATACATATTAACCATTTAATTGTCTTGTGAATCAAACAGTCCCAATGAAAAAAGCTGAAAGAAATTAGGTTTACGTCCAACATGCATCTCCTTTAACAAGGGAACAGGTGTAGAGTGGCTAATGGTGCTCCATGATCCACACTACATGCGACAAAAAGATCAGGACTCCATGTGCCTGTAATTTCCATACCAACAATGAAACGAGACTTTCATTTATAAGCAACTGTGTCTGTTCAGTTCTAGGTAAGGAGAAATGCATAGGATGTAAGTTTTTAATCAGTTCATTATGAACAATTTTGTGTTGTTCAAGATGGTTTAAGTAACGATTATAAAGATCATTTATGAAGTCAACAAAACACTGGCTTATAGTAAGGTGAACATAAACTTGTACATGTAGCTGTGTGACAGTGCTATATTGTCTCAGAGTATTGAACAAACGCATCCTTGCCCATTGATAACAATGCTAAATTTTACAGAACCTCTGCCCCAAATTGGGAAACTGACGTCCGCACTTCCATCTGCATGCACTGCATGCACTGCATGCCGGCTTTTTATATAATTTGCTTTAGCAGCCTCTGCAGAGGGGACAGCAAACATTTTACTTCCATTCTAAATTATAGTCAACAATGCATAGCTAAATTGCTTAATTAAATTATGGCTTAAAAAAACAAAGATGAGAAATATTGTTTAACTTTTTAAGGTGACAAAAATGATAATGTCAGTTGGAAGCTGTATTTAATGGTAACATCATTGTGTTAATACAGTTTTGTTTCTGGCAAGTATCAAAGAAAATGATTTAGTACTCCAGTTAAAGTATATTTGAATAGGTTATCACAAAAAAGATCATAAGCAAGGATTTTTCCTGCATATTAAAACTGCATGAAAATTCTTGGCTTTATCACGTATGAGCTTATCTTCAATCTTCATGTGCTTATCAATATTCCTCCATATTTATATATTAATTTATTGCCTATAAAAGTTTAATTTCAAAGATATTTCTTATAGTTATGAAGGTTAACTTTTGTTGTGTAACTAAAGCAAAACATGTTAGTTTTTGTTGTTGCGCTATTTCTTTGTTTGCACAAAAGGAAATCAACCTTGACATGCTTGTCAGCACGTAAAGTTCAAGAAATGATCTTATTAATCGTTTGCTTTGTTGTTTTGTCAAGGTTCCATTTTTCAAATGAGACGATCCATGAGTATCGACTGTCTGTGCTGCCAGACAATAAGCTGATTTTCATTTGCCCTAACCCATCAACGTATCTGAATGACATACAGAAGCAAATCAGTCTTGACCAAATGTATGAGAACCTATGGTATGTAGACAAGCAAAGTTTTCAATTTTGCACAGTTGGAGGGGAGAAAGAAGAAGGACTCAATAGTCGTCTCTTGGAATGTAACGATCCTAAAAATCTTAATTATCAAGTGCTGGTCTTTCAGAGTTTAAGTGCTGGTACACAGTTGAAATTTCGACCTGGTACAGAGCATTATTTCATTGGTAAGTAACTTAAATCCACAAGCTCAGTAATCAACTGTTGATCAACTTCGGAACTGTAGACCTCAGATGTTCATAATTATAATTAAAAGTGTAAATGATAGCCAGCTCTATTAAGCTTTAATTTGATATCTGGGTTTAGTTATATTAAGCATAATCTTAAGATGCTAGAGCTGTTATACTGGAGACACCCCCAAAGGTACACGGTAACCTTAAAGAGTGCTGTAAATAATTTTTCGTTTTCTTTCTTATCAAACCTCCCTTTTGATTGGACATTTTACAAATTAAATTGTTCAGACATCTGCCATTTTAAATTTTTCCTGAGACACAATCGGTTAGCATACACAATGTGCTTTAAGAAAGTTTGCAATGCATTGCAGGGTGTCCAATTTCAAATGACATGTCCTTTTATGAATTTTCTCAAATTGAGAGAGCCTTTCACAGCAAAATAAATGGTACAAACAGTGTAAATTCTTATAATTGTAATATTGTTTTTGGAATCATATGCAATGAGTTAACAAAACTTTCAAGGCAAAAGCTAAGTGATTTTTATGCTGGTCACCATGTCTGAGCATAATTTAAAATTGGTGAGACATTTTCGGATTTTGCTTGGACATTAATCATGTACGATGACTGACTGTTATTTCCAGCACTGTTAAATATGCGAATATATTAAATTATGAATTCTAGATTAATTTTACCTACATATGTTTATAAGTATCCAAAATTGCGGATCTTGAGTTTTTGAAAGGTTTGTGGTTCACATGCACACAAATGAATCTGCTTCAAGATTGTGTTCAAAATCATCCATGTATTATTATAATTGAAGGGCCGAGAGCATAACCAGCCTTATCTGTGGAATTTTAGGCCTTTTTTATTTTTTCTTGCTCAGCTTTGTCCATTTTTGGCATGTGAACTACAAATTAGTTGCAAAACATACTTGTTCAGAATTTTTTTCTGTTGTTTTTTTTCCATCATTTTTGAGAAATTCCGTATGCAAAAAAATAAATAAATCAAAGGCTCCTATAATTGTAACGCGATATTGTGGTAAGCTTCTGTTTTCACACTGATGCGGTTCGATAAGGATTTTTGACGAATGCAAAAAAAGTAAATCAATTTCATAATGTCCAGTTCGACAAAAAAAGAAAAAAAAAGAAAAAGATGCTGAGCGTGAATCGAACCCGGAGCCGTCTGAGCGCAAATCCCTGACCCAAACCACTAGTCAGACCACCGAGGAACACATGCTCAGTTCAGACTAAGTTTTATTATTTAAAGGTAGATACCTGTCAAAACGCCTATCTCGATTTGATCGATTTTAACGTTGCATTAAAGACTCCAAATGCGAAACATCTTTTGGCCGGCCAGCAAGAACCCACTTCAAGCTGCCCTGAGCTCGACCACACACAGTGGACCCGTCTGCCACTGTCGCAAAGCATGTCTGGAAATCCTGTGACAAAACCGAAATGGAGTTCCTGCCCGAAAATTATTGCAAAATACTACAAGTCTCAAAGCACTTCGGATATTGGGCATTTCAACCATGGCACAGGATGGGAAATGGCCCACAACTCTCAACGCTGCCCTTTTTCTGATCCGAAGTGATTCCAGACTTTCCCGCCGGCTTGTCTTGCCTACCGAGGTCCATTTTCACCTCAAGTGCTAAATGGCGCTTCAGACACAAGGAAGGACAAGAAACATGACTCGTTTCTTTGAGAGGTGCTAGAGACTTAAGGATTTCCGGACTTAATGATGTCTTTCAATCACCGGACGGGTCTCATACATATTGGCTTACACACATGCTACTACACAGAGGCGAAGTGTTGCTGTGAGCTCACGATAGATAAGCCAGCCAGACGTGTGTAAACAATGGTATTTTCATTCAGGTTGTTGGCACTGGTCAGAAGTATTGCAGTCGCGTATTCTCACGGCCAAACTGCTTTGAAATGGCTTCGTAATTTCACTCTGAATGTACAGTCAAAGCACTGAAGGGCGAGAACTCTGCTTTTTCAGGTGAAATTAGTCAAATTCCTTAGGGTTAATTAGTGCAAATTTGACAAGGGTTTATGACATTATTCGTGTACGATAAAATGAGGCAAATCTGAGCGAGAAAAAATAAAAAAGGTCTAAAATTCCACATAGGCTGGTTATGCTCTCGGCTCTTCAATTGTCCTCTAAGGGTTAATAAATATTCATAGATAATATTAATTTTCTTAAGATTTAAATAAGTTTAAGTGAACATTCTTTTCATCCAATATACCTTGGCATGCAAATAATGTTATGAGTGATTATTAATAATAATTATAAGAACTTTATATGAGTCTCAAAGTCTTCTAGCAGGGCACACTGGTCCCTACTAATCATGGAGACTATCTATAAAGTACTGTCACTGTAAATCCTCTTTCAAGCCCCCGAGGGGGCTGATTTCTTTCAAGAGCTTTTTAGAGGGATCTTTATATATAGAGGGGGGCATGGGGCTTCTTATAATTTTGCACAATGCCAGCAGTTCATCACTTTTTGTAATTCATAACTTTCAATAGGTTCTTTTATGTGGATAAGCATCCATAACCAATAAACAATAAACTTTTATTAACGTGGCTGACACTTAGCTAAAGCTAGTTTGCAGGACAGTCACGGAAAGAAAAAGAATAAAAACTATATAAAAATATTCTAAAAAGTACAAAATAAAAATGTTTAAAATGATGTAGTATATACAAATTACAATTATAAAGCTATAAAACTTTTAATATATACAGAGAAAACTAAATTAAATACGAAGAGAAGGTACCATAAATCTGCAAGGTCGAGCTCCTTAAGCCTAGATTAATTTGAAACTGCGGTTGGTATCGATATTTCTCACGTAATTTGGAATTGTGTTCCATAGTCGGGCAGCTTGATATCTCCATGACTTAATCCCGTACTTCGTTGAGTTAACTTTAGGTAATTTTAAAATAGCTTGTCAATAGCTGTCAATAACTTGGAAATACTTGTGGGTAAACCATACATTGATTGGTCAATGAAGTGTTGTTATACATGTACATTCATGATTGCCATACAAGTACCAGTAATATTTTCCCCAAAGCTACACTGTATGTCGTTTGAATTTGTACATGGATTGGTATGGTAAAAATGAGCTGGTAACACAGTCTTATTAGAGAGGGAGGCTTATTAATAAAAAATAGAAGATTTACAGTAATAGGCCATTTGCACGATGGCATCATTTGACTACAACTACCAGAATTCATTTCGTTTTTCCTTTCTTATTTAAATTTTGTAATCCCAGTGCAGTTTAAATAACAATAGCCCTAATTTGCACTACAAAACAAAAAACTGAAGGATTCTGGTAGTTGTAGTCATATGACGTCATTGTGCAAATGGCCTATTAGTGATTTGATTGTGTCCAATATATATTCTTTTTGTCTTTTACAGCAACTAGCAATGGTTCCCAAAGTTCTTTAAACAGTAAATCAGGTGGCCATTGCAATGACGTAGCAAAAGGCATTTCAATGAAGATGATAATCTACATTTGTAAGAGTGACACAGGTGCGAAATTACCAGACAGTAGCATCATTCCCAGGGCCAGCTCCTACTCTATCAAAATGGTGAAAGAAAAGAAGCCCCTGGAGGAGGCTGAAAAAATATTCCAAGAATCATGGAGTATTTTGTCATGTGACATGTTTTACTCGATAAAATACACCACTATTCTTAACTTGGAGACAGGCAGGCTTGTCCAGGGGTTTGTATGCCCAGCCCGCAATTTTGAAAGTGGAGAGAGCCCTGAGATAAGGTTGGAGAGTACCAGCAAATTGATTAATAATCAGATGGCAGCAAAGGAATCCAGAAAGACAAACAAACTTTGTCAGCCCGGCCATCCATGAGTTTATCTGAACTACATGTACTGTAAGAAACCCTTAATATTTATAGGCCAGATCATGACATCAAGTAGGTTTTTTGCATACCTTACAAGTTGTGGAGGTGGGATAATTAACATATTACTTGACTCACTGAAATGGAGGACAATAGAATGTTTGCCAGTAAGCCGGTTTTAATATGATAATGAGTTCATGAGTAACATGCTAATGAGCTTTTAACATTCTTATGCAGTGACTTCTTTTATACTGAAGGGAGCTTAAGCAACGAGGACGGCAACACCAAGGAAAACGTCACTGGAAAAAGGGATTTGTGCTATACTTTTTAAACTATATACTTTGCAGTTGTTCCAAGTTGTTTAGTTTGTCTAATATGACTGGATTATGCAGGATCTTAATTTGTAGGAGCGGCTTTCAAGTTTGTGTGTTCACGTTCTCCAAAAAACCTATAATTTGATTATTTGACGTTGTTGTTTTGCATGGAACAGCAAAAAAAATTGTACCAAAAAATGTAAAATGCACGTGCAGAGGCATTATTTTCGCTCATTAAATCTACATGTAGGGGGTATAAAAGCTCATTAGCATTACTGAACTTGTTATCATATTAAAACCGGCTTACGGGCAAACGTTCTAATATGTTCCCAGATATTTACCAAGTTGTGAAGTGGCACCACTATTCCACTGACACTGAGGTGAATATTGTGTTGAGTATATACCAAACCACCCAAGTGAATTAAGCCTGGACCACAAATAGCTAATAGTGCGCAAAATCCAAACAATGCTTGGAGTTGAATAGGAAATTGATATCCCAAGTTTGAGTAGCCAGTCAGATTGGTTGCTGATTGGTATATACTAATATTATTGATAACATAATTTTTATGATTCATATCAAATTAAAATGTAGGATATGTTGTAGAAATAGGATTGAAATGTTACAGTCAACGTACTTCACCCATGAACTCACAACTTCAACTATTCAATGATTAGGTCATTCTTCAATTTTTCTTATATCCTGTAATTGAATCATGAATTTTGTTTTTAATATTGATCTTTAAAACGATTTCTTCCACCAGTGATATTGAATGCACTACCCAAAATCTGCAAAGTTACAGTAATCTAATTTAAGAATGGAATTTGGGCGTTAATTCATGCATCAGTGAAGGGCATAATGACTGTAAAAATAAGATCTAAAAGGTTGAGAAACTAGTAAATCTACACATAATTATATACTAGGTATATAGCCCCAGTTGCCTTGTACATGTGGGTGAGTGAGTTCCCTGGATAATTATTATTATTGCAATATGTTATTATTACTATTATAAAATAACATGAGATATGCCTAAGACGTGCTAAATATATACATAAAATAATAAAGTTTGTAAAGTTAGAGGTAGTCAATCATCACAGATATCTGTTTAATGTGTTGTAGTGGCCAATACTTTGAATCATTTGAGCTACAAATTAGGAGTTATCAGTTAACAATAGTTGCAGAACTTGCTTTACATTATTTTATAAAGAATTTTGTTGTATGCTTTTTTTATAGATCCTGCATGTAAATCTGTGACAACAGATCCCCCGACTACTTCCGATCCAGTGATCATCAATAATAGAACTGACACAAACAAACCAGAGATAGCTACACAGGCTGCAAGGACATCATCTTCAAACAGTAAGTTTAGGGCTCAAAAAAAGTTTAAAATTTAAGCTTGCCCTTTGGGCAAGCAAGTCTGAAGTTTTACTTGCCGACAAGTGTTTATTAATAGTTGTTACTTAAGCTTAGTTCAAAGGTGGCTTGTGTCCTTGCCTGTAAGGCAAGTGAGTGGGTAAATTGTCTTGCCCATAACAACAATTTACTTGTCATAGACGACCAGATGGGACCATTTTCAAGCCCGGAAGTAATGACAAGACAAATAAATTAAGTGCTTTGTTTTTGTGTTAATAAGTTTCTTCATCGCATGCAGTGTTTGTCAGCAAGAAAATACATAATTATACAGAAAGAGTTGTTACAGTCAGTTCAACTGTTTAAATTTGTTTGTTTGTGTGTTTGTTTGTTTACTAGATGTTTGGCATCTCCTTGCAATCATATTTGCAGTGACACTTGCATGTTCTCTTGTGCTTCACAGCATATCCCTGTTCCTTGTGTGGTAAGTTATCAGTTATCAGTTATTTATTATTATTATTATTATTATTATTATTATTTTATCACATTAATTTTATTGTTCCAAACCCTCTCAAAATATCTCAATTGAAATCTAAATCCATACTGCACAAACTCACTAATGGGATGTTCTGTAAGGTGTAGGGGATAAATATTGTGTGATTAGCTTTTGTGTTTTGCCCCTTTCAAAGCACCAACTGGATTGGAATCTTGAGTGCTCATTGAGTTTATAGGGTAAAGACCTTGATTGTGCAAGGTTTATTGAAATAATTATTAACCTTAAGTGTCCAAGTTTCGCCTGTTTTTCAACTGAATAAAATTTCAGTTTCAGTGTAGCCAAATTTAAATTGTTTTACTTAAAGGTATAATGTTTGTACCACACTAGTGCTCACATTCAGAGCATGCCCAGGCTTACCTTGCTGCTTGAGACCACCAAGCACAATAATTTTGTTGGTCTGTTCTTAATGTAGCTTGTTGCCGAAGATGAAAGTGTTTGTTCAGTTATCCACTGTTTACCTTTATTGGAATGGAGTATATTATATTATTCCGGTTCCGATTTCAACTCCGCTTCCAATTATGTCACTGGTGGGAACCAGCCGGTAACTTTGTGCTTGCTTTTTCTTTCTTTTTTTTTTTTGCTCTCTTCTACTATCTAAGAGTCTTGGAACAAACAATTAATTGATTTGCATTGAAACCCTGATTAATATTATTTCTGTTTTAAGCAATTTGGCCCAGATGCATTGCAGATGTATGTAGCTACACGAGAGTACAAGAAGTAAAAAAAAAAATGATTAACTGAATAAATATAAAATATTTTATGTGTTAAAATTACTTTAGCAACAAGATGTTAGTTATGTTTCAGTGGTGTTACCAGTGACTTTTATTGTTAAACTTGCTTCATCTTTTTACAGCCGCAATAAAACTGCCAGGAAAACAGCAGATAAAAATCAACGGATGGGGCAAAATGGCCTGGAAAATGTTGATGCCAGAACCCTATATAGTGTAAATTTAGTGCAAAAAAATATAGTGTAAAATATGTCTCAGTGTAACAAGCTTGTACAATAATGGAATCTCTTCATATAGGGTGACCACCTCTATTAAGCGACCACCTCTCCTAAGCTACCCCATTTCCAAAATACCAATGTCTTTTCCAGTCAATTCACTTTAGTTGCCAGGACCTCTCGTAAGCGACCACCTCTACTAAGCGACCATATTTCCAAAAACACGGCAATTACTAATCTCCTTTGCAGTTCAAAGAGATGGATGTTCTTTAGTGAAACGGGCGACCAAGCCGTTCGAAGACGAAGGGCTGGATGATTTTTTTTTAGCAAACGACTGGCTGAACCGTTCAAACAGATTGATGTTTTTAGCGAACGACTGACCAAGCCGTTCAGACGGATTGATGTTTTTAGCGAACGGGTGATCAAGCCGTTCAAACAGATTGATGTTTTTAGCGAACAGGTGACCGAGCTGTTTGAACGGATTGATGTTTTTAGCGAACGGGTGAACAAGCTGTTCGAGCGGATTGATGTTTTCAGCGAACGGGTGACCAAGCCGTTCGAATGGATGCAATTTTTTGAACAGCTGACCAAACTGTTCGAACGGATGCAAATTTATTTCGAACGGCTAACAAACGGGTTGTAAACGGAATTCCGTTCGAAAACGGAAAGTTGTAATTTGGAAATGTTGGTTTTTGAGGGTAGGGGAAAACCGGAGTACCCGGAGAAAAAACTCTCGGAGCAAGGAGAGGACCACCTCCCGTGAGCGACTTCCACCCGTGAGCGACCACCTCCCGTAAGCGACCACCCTCCCGTGAGCGACCACCCTCCCGTGAGCGACCCTCTTACCTTTGCATTTTGGGCCGTCACTTACGGCAGGTTTACCTGTAACTAGAAGTTGTACAGGGTAATCTGCAGGTCAGTCATTTATTGTGATGTACAAATTCAGGCATGTACAAGGGTTGAGTTTCCTTATCAAAATTAATGTAAAATGTTTCAATAAAATAGGATTGAGAAAATTGTACGAATAAGCCTGAGAGTGCATCTTTATTTCTCAGTAAGTGAAAAAAAAGAGCTGGAAAAAATGCCTGTTCTTGCAGGGTAGATTTTATAGAAAATCAAGTATTTGTTTGAAAATGAAAAGCCAGTGATGTGATACTAAATATATAGAAGTATGTTGTAATCCATTCTGGAATGGATGTTAATTTATAAATGTTTGTCAGTTACTTTTTAAGCAATAGACCACATATTTCTATGGCTTATTTGCTCAATAAACCACTCGGGATGTAGCCTCTTCCAGGCGTTCAGTTAGTGGGGCGCGAAAGAAAAATCGGGCGCAGGAGAAAAAAACGAGGGGAGGCTGGGGAGAGGGGGCGAAAGAACGCCTGTGAAATTATTTTTAAAAAGCTCGTGGTATACCCTCTGATTGGCCCAATTTGACACATGTTGTCAACACTGCAGCGTTGCTGTTGTTGCCTCCCCTCGTTTTTTTTCTCCTGCGCCCGATTTTTCTTTCGCGCTCCACTAACTGAACGCCTGGAAGAGGCTACTCGGGATGTGAGAAGAATACAAGCAAAGGTTGTAAGTGACAAGCCAAAAGGCGAGTGATTTACAAGCTCTTCGAGTGTTATTCCAACATATCAAGTGTATTTTTGTACCAATAAACCATAGAAATGGTATGTGTGTTTTTATAACTGCATTTTCCGTGTGGTTTTATTGTCTTCAGTTGTTGTATACAGTTTATATTCTTAATTTTATACCATTGTTAAGTAAAAATTAAAAGTAACGTTAGATAGTAATGTGCAAAAGAATTTACTAGACATAGTTGCTTCCTCTGTGCAAGGGAGTTGTTTGAGTTTGACAGAGCACTGCTCATCTTTGTTTTCTTTGAGTAAGCTTTGTGCGAAACATAAGTAAATACAAACTAAATAAGCAACAAGAAAGCTCGTGATTATCTTATAGATAATAAATTGTATAACTGAATTTCAGTATTGAGAATTAAGTTTTGCCACAATAAATACTGCTTAACTATTCCATGCATTAAAGTTTCCTTTTTTTGTAAAGGTAAAGGTAAAGTCGCACTCGAGCCACAATGGATCACACGGTCGGAGCTTAACCCGGTTTCTGTAGCATGAAGCAACTAGGAATATTGCTACTCCCCCCTGGATGGGATGCTAGTCCATCGCAGGGTTACCCCCAGCATTTTATCGCCGGTACCCATTTATACACCTGGGTGGAGAGAGACAGTGTGGAGTAAAGTTTCTTGTCTAAGGATACAACACGACGGCAGGGACACATGTTTTTGATAGACGACAATGGACAATTGGAATTTAGGTTTGAAATTTAACGCAGAATTGTGTTGGCACACGCCCCAACACTTCCGAAGTTGAGCTTTAGTGAATAATCATTCAAAGAAAACTTTTAGAATACTTTATAATTTCGACAGAATTTCAAGGTTGGACAGCGTCCCTTAAATCCGTCATCTAAAAACGCTACCTTTTGTTCAAACGGGCACACTTTGATCAAGTTTAATTTTCGGGTAAAATGTCCCGATTTTTTTAGCAGGGACGGATCCGGGAATTTTAGAAAGAGGGGGCCGTAAGAATTTGCATGAGAGACCATAGGCGCGTAAGCGACGATTAAGCGCGGTCGTGTGCGCCTTTCTAGATGCATGTCCTCTAAGATGCATTCTGTTGAATTCTGGGCGCTCAAATTTTTCACATTTTTCCAATGAACAAGATTAAATGTTGAAATATTCAATGAAGTGCGTTTGGGGTTTTACAAAGGAAATCCAAATAACCAGAGTGGTATGGGATCTAATTAAACTAGAGTCATCCATCTCAAAATTACCACCCGATAGACGTTTTCAAAAGAAAATAAACAATCCTAGACAGGGGGCGGGGGAGCGGGTTTTGTGAAATCACTCTATGCATTTCTATCAAAGGGCCGGAACAAACTCTAATCAAGGGCCGGGACACACTCTAATCAGTTTTTAGCGAGTTTTCCAAGGCACAAGCCGAAGAACTAATTGATTCAATTTCCAACACATTTCCACCCCGATCTTTCACAGCCAAGGTGCAACTGCATGGTGCACTAGTGTGGAAGAACAGGGGACAAAAACCCCCCCTCCTATACTAACCAACTCACACGCATTATGCGTGTGACACACGCATTATGCGTGTGCCACACGCGTTATGCGTGTGTCACACGCCTGCGGATCGAAAACATCGAATTTGACACGCCTGACTCACAATTCTGGACTACTTGTTAATAACGAGCGAATAAGTTAACTGGCATTTGAACTGTAGTTAGAGATTTTGCTGAGATATCACCGAGATCTTGGTAATCTCGCCAAGTTATACTTGATCTCGTCAAGATAAGCGCTATCTCGGCAAGATCGCGCCGAGCTTTTGAGCACTGCGACATTCGGCAACCTTCGGAAATCACCGGAACATCTTCGGGAATCGTCCGAAATGTTTGGAAGTCGCCGGAAAATCTTCGGGAATGTTCGGGAAGTCGTCGGAAATTTTTCGGAAATTCTGGTAATATGGATACGAAAATCACACGCATTTGACTTACAAAAAGTTAGCAGGTATAGAGGCTTTGCACGGCAGCCATGTTGCATGGCAGGAACCATAGATTCTTTTCCCTATGGGAAAGAATGTTCTTTCTAATGCAAAACATTTTCACTGTTCCTGCCATGCAACATGGCTGCCGCGCAAAACCTCTATACACTCTCCTCAAAATGTGTGACTGTTTGTATATTTTTAAAATTTTAAGGAAGACGATGGGAATACGAAAAGGTTTTTATTATCCTAAAATATTACAGGGTTTATTTATATATACGGTTTAAAATAAACTTAATTACTATAACTTGTTGTGTTCTGTCATCCTTGATAACGTTTTTTTGCCTTACGAGTTATAATGACCCTATAATCTGTAAGACCCTGAAGAAGAAAGGCTGTGCCTTTCGAAATATTGGATATTTTACAAATATAGTCGTTTCCGTACCGTTTATCAGCCTTGCTTTTTTTATCAAATCGTTTAATTATTTTTTAGCTGATTAGATCCTTTACTACAGGATCCGGTGCTTCTAGTTTCGTTGCGGTGGTCATTGCATTTACAGTTACTTGTCCTTGATAACGGCGATCTGAAGGGGTATTGCGCTGTCTTTTCAAATCATCACAATTCACCGTTTTCAGCCGCAGAGATGCAGGTAAGATCGCGTTAACCAGATTTTCTCCGGTTACGGACCATTCAGTACTCTGTGCGCATAAAATTTTAATATGCTCTTACACAAAGTAATCACCGACCGCTGGTCTCATTTTTTTTTTCACGCACGTGGAACTCCAATATGGCGGATGAAGTGTTGTAATCTTGTTTTGAACTGAAATCTAGTCGTCACTATGGGCAAAGATAGAAAGGCAAAGAAGCGTTCAACTGGCCTGACAGAAGATATCCTTGAATCAAAGACTGTGAAACCATCGGGGAGGCTTAAACAACGAAGAGAAAGGCAAGGCGAATCAGATGACACGGTGAGGCAGGAAGAAGAATTAGCTTATATGCTTACACTTAGACAGAGCCTAAGCTTATATCTCGTGCAAAGAAAAGGTGTTTGTTCAAACATAATCTGCGATCAGGCGTAGTTTTCTATTTCGGCCATCTTGTTACTCCTACGTTATTGACTCAAAAATAGGGCCAGTCTTTTCGTATACAGTGTTTTCTGGGTTAGGGAATGGTTAATACCAAGCAGGGCTCGACACTAACTTTTTGGTGTACTGGACATATGCAAATAATTCTCAATTCATCTGAAGTGTGAAGTCAGATTTTAAAGAGTTTCTTCAGGCCAAAATGGCCTGTGTTCCCAAACTTTTACAGGCCAAAGTGTGATTTTCACTGGCCAATGTCCAGTTGACCACTGTTAGTGTCGAGCCCTGCCAAGTCTTTGGTCATTATTGTTGAAGGTTTCACGGTCGTGGCCGGGCATCATTTTGAAAGTAGGGCAAACATGGTGGAAACTATAATGTTTGTGTGGACATCTGACGGCAGATGTTTCTGGTGTAAGTTAGTTCCTTACAAAATTATGCTTTAAATGAAAAATCTTCACAAACATTAAATCAAAGTGGCTGCCAGCCATTTAAACTCAGAAAATGAATTATGAAAGGGTGAGAATATCAAGGCTACTGAACTGAGTTTGTATTTATCCGTTGGTCATTGGTCTACTAGTACTGCCGGGTTAATACATGTAGGTGCAATGTCCTTTTTCCCCTTTTCTTTTCATTAATGGAAAAGTCCACACCAGGATTCAAACCCAGCGTCATTGGTCCCAGAAAGCAACACTTAGACCAATTCACCATATAGCATTTTTTTTCTGTTTACAAAAATTACATCAAATTTGATTTGTTATTCAAATTTGCGAACTTAATTAAATAAAAGAACTGTTTGTTTCAACAGCCAGTAGTTCTCTGGTTGGCACATAAATAACAATAGGTGACATAACAAGAAATATCGCTGTAGGAATAAGTACCTAACAAAGATTAAATTTTATTATTTCAATGTAGATACGTGTCTCTGTTGAATAATCTATTTGTTTCCATCAAATGACTCCAAATGCAAAACTTCAGAGTAGCACTATCCTAATGTAAGGTGCATGTTTATTGAAAGTAATAATAATTAATAAAATGTAACACGGCTTATCACAGAATATTATATATGCGCAAGTGTTATGCACTAGTCAGCGGAGTTACAAAATGTTTTACAGGAAGCATAGGAACAAAGGAGTGGAATTATCCTCATACCTACAACTCCGAAATGGCTTTGCCATTCTCCAAGTTAAAAATGATTTTATTTGTAGCCCAGACGGGAAGGTGATATGCTATTACAGATAGTTTTCTTGGTCCCAATGGAATTTGCCTTTTAATGACAATTTGCATATCAATATAGTTAAACTAATATTGTTATTGAAGATTGCACCATAATTGGTTTAATAGGGGCTAAATGACTGCAAATCCTAAGACCTAGTGGGTTGATGGAAGAGGAACCCATAAGAAAAGGTGCGAAGAACTGGGGCAAAATGGCATTTTTTGAGGTTGCAGAAATGATAGCATTCTGCATTTGAGGTTGCAAAAGCTGCCAGGGAAAGGGTGGCATTTAGAATGAAATGGTTTGGGAAGGGGTACCGGTATGTTCAAGACTTCCCACCTCTCGCTCAAGGTAAAGGTTGCATCTGGTTTTGTTTCATAATGTACCTTGAGTTATTTTGTAAAAAAAAAACGTAATCTTTTAATTTCATTGTAGTATGTTGAAGAAAAACTCTCTAGAAGGATTCTAGAGCAAGCAAGAAAACAACAAGATGAACTGGAAGCAGAATTTGGAATGGCATCTGCTTCAGGGAAATCCCTCAAGACAGCACAGACACGGCTTGGTTCTACTGACTTGGATGGTCTGGATGCAGAAGAGCTGGAATCTGATGATGGTGATGATGCAGCGTCAGTGTCCAGCGAACAGTTCTATGAAAACATTGTATGTATTACTGCACTGAAATGACTGTGGGTTAGTTTTAAAGTCAAAGTAAAAGTGAGAAAAAGTGTGCTATTGTTTATGTCAGTTTTAGATATCAGGTTCTGATATCAGCATGTACACATAAAGGCACTAGTGGCAGCTGCTTTCAGTCTACCGGTATTTATGATCTTGCTACATATATCCATCCACCCATGAGAAACCTATGATACTGCCCAGGGCAGACCATAAAATTACATTGTGGGTACTGCATATCTTACTGTCTTCAAACAGTTAAGTGTAGTTTGTTCCTTGGAAGCCCCAAGCACAGCAAGGTTTATAAATTTATTGTGCAAGCATTGCATGGGAATCGCTTTGATGGCCCCCTATTTTGGCTTTGTTGTACACATATCTTTTGAAGGTGTCTCAAAGTCCATTTTTAAAAAATTATCAACTGAAGAAAAAGAAAGGCAAAAAAGGGGAAATAACCAAATAAACAAAAACTACTTTCAAGCAAGTTATCCAATGGATTTAGAGACTTAAAATGATATCCATCCATCAAATCCATTGAATATTCTAGATACATGTAAATAGCTTCACTGTCTTAGCTCACAAATTGGAAAAAAAGTTGGCGTCGAATAACTTGCAAAGCTGCCTAGTGATTTACCGTCACTGTGCAATGATGCAATCATTGATAACTGATACAAGTAAGCATGATCTCTACTAGGCTCGATTTCCAAATTTTGTTTTCGGTAAATGTGTAGTTCCAGAAAAAATCCATACCCACCCCATGGAAGGTCATTGGAAATTCCTAGGGGGAGGGGGGTCTTAAAAGCCAACATTTTAGAAGCAAAGTATGAAGCTAAACTGGAATTTCCTGGGGGGACAGGGGGTGCTAAACAAAAAACCTTCCGTGGGGGGAGTATGGATATTTTCTGGAACTGCACAATGAGCCTGCGCTCAACACCCCCTGGAGAGGAAATTGAATGCAGAGTGAGCAGTGAAAATTGAGCCTAGATCTTTATGCTGATTGGTGGAAAGGCTTGTTTTTTGTAATAGTTACAGTAGTTAGGGATAGGGATTAACTGGTGATCCTGCACTCTGCAGAGTTAATCAGGGGTCAATTTTAGAAAACTTTTACAGGTATAACTTACAAATGTAGCCAATTTTTTCAAGCTCTGAAACAATGGCTACACTTGTAAATTATATGTACACTTGTAAAAGGTTTATTAAATTGACCCCAGGCAGTCTCCATACAGGTTATTATTGTGCCAATTGTGAGGTGGAAATCTTTATATTGGACAGAGAGCTTTTGCCTGTAGATTAATTGATTTTCCCATTGCTTTTATTATTTTGTAGGAGGTTGATGAAGAGGATGAACAAGCATTTGAAGCATTTATGTCGAAAGATACCCCAGCCAGAAGAACTCTGGCAGATGTGATTATGGACAAGATCAGAGATAAGAAGACAGAAATAGAGAGCCAAATGTCTGGTATGTTTTAAAATATTTTGCAACAATAAAAAATAATAGTAAGAGTGTATTATGGTCCATTTGTCTCACAATGTAGTCACTTAGGATGTAAATCATGACATCAGGTGATGAGATCAACTGATAACATATTACCGAGCCTGTGTGGCAGGCATAAACAGGGAGGGGGTGTGAAAAAGGAGAGGAGAGAAGGGAAGGGATCGCCTGCTATAACAACCAGGCTATTAACATTACGCCCACTGGTTTCCTTGGAGTCAAAAAATGTCAACTGTGAATATGTTCACCAATCAAACTGGCACACCCTTTTATGCATCAGGCTGACTTCACACGGGAGTTTACTATGTTTACTGCACAGATTCCCAGGATGAACAAAGGGGGTATTTATTGCAGGCATTCTTTTCCTCTCTCCCCAGTTCCCTTCTTCCCAGTGCCTGGGCCTTATTGGAGGTGTTTCTTGGTGTTGCGGTAGCCATTGCTTTTGTGTTGTGGTGTGGGTATTGTTCAGTGTCTTTTGAATCTTTTATTTTACGTCATTTGGTGATTACACCATCCGCAACACCAAGAAACTACTCTTATGGGATACTCCACTAAACTAAATAGTCTGTCAATCCCCAAGGTTTTCATCAGAAGGGCATTATGGGATGTCCATTTTTTGAAGCAAGACATTTCTTCAATTCAAGGTGCTCCAGTTTTCAATTTGTGGCTTAAAGTCTGTTAATACCTTACCGTACACTGAAACCTCTGATCCCCATACAAATGGTCTGAAATACATGTAGGTTAAGGTTTGTGCACTCTGTTCTGGAATTGGTTTTTAGCAGGAGCTACTCTTTTTATTATAATTATTTGTCTCTTGAGAACTGCGGTTTGATTTACCAGTAACTGAAGCAGTTCCTGGGTAACTCTGAAATAGGTTAAGGGTTTCAGGAATTGTGCTGTACACCCCCTGCCCCCACCACCACCCAAATTTTTGGGAAGTAGCCCCCCCCC
Organism: Cladopsammia gracilis; assembly: GCA_022457155.1. Taxonomy (NCBI): domain Eukaryota; kingdom Metazoa; phylum Cnidaria; class Anthozoa; order Scleractinia; family Dendrophylliidae; genus Cladopsammia; species Cladopsammia gracilis. Next base: position 652,540 of record JAJGOT010000294.1, read on the forward strand.
CCCCCCCCCCCCCTTAAAAAAACACATGTATGTTTGTTTAGCTCACATTAAAGGAAGTACCCCAAAGTTGGAGTTTGTTTAAAAATTCCCATTTTCATTTTCATTTTGCTGTGTAACAGAAAGAACAACAACTCCACAGATGGATGAAAGACTAGTTGAAGTTTTCAAAGGGTGAGTGTAGATTTTTTTGTAAGTCATGAACATCTCTTAAGGTGATTCCTATTATTATTCGACAGTGATAGCCATTTTATCTTATAAGGAAAAGAGACACCCAAATTATTCAAGCATATTAATTACTTGATGAAAGGGGATTCCGTTAATTAATACTTCATTTTTGTTTTGTTTGTTAGAAAAAAGGACAGGTGATACATACAGACACTTAACACATTTGATAAATAAATTTGATAAATAAACAAAGATGGAAAATTTTAAGCTTGGTAATGAAATGAGAAAATATAATGATGCTAAGCACATGGTACTTTTGATCCTAGCAGTACGCAGGATGCACGCCATAATTTATTTGAACCTATGAACCTATTGTATGGCCTAACTTGCCACAAGTCTCTTGTAGCTCAGTGGTTAGAGCATCTGACCGGTGTACGGAGGGTCATAGATTGGATTCCTGTCTGTGATTTAGACTTTTTCTTTGTTCCGTGCTCCTGACACGATAAACAATACATCTTTCTCAATACACATTTGAGCTTGGGAACTCTTGGTACTGAAGGGATTAATTTTTCTCTGTGATCTTTCATAGTGTGGGGCAGATCTTGGCTAAGTACAGATCAGGAAAGCTTCCGAAGGCATTCAAAGTGATTCCATCTCTCACGAATTGGGAAGATGTAAGTTGTAAATTTCTTTGAACAATGTTGATCTTGCATGTTTATTTATTAAGTATGCCTTGCAAGTCAGCCTGTTATATAAGAAATAATAGAAATCAAAGTAAGCAGCAGTATAAGAATCACATAACTCTGTTGGTGACCACTTGATTGGCATTGTTGAACTTTTGATCAATGAATTTGAACTCACTTTAAATTAATCATGATGTTCAAAAAATAAAAATAACAATGTTCAACATCAGTGGTCCTCAAGCTGATGACAAACATACAGTTTGAAACTTTTGTTTTAGAGAGGATGATAAGATGAATGAAAATATGCAAGTGAATAACTCAAGCATCTTTGTTTCCATACAAAGCATATAAGATATTATTGTAAGTTGTAAGTCCCCAATCGTCCCTTTTCAGTGTGTTCTGCTTTCTATCTTAGTCACACCACAAGATATGTACCTTTTAACCGCAGTTCTGACATGCAAGTCCATCTCCAGTTTTGGAAGGGCTGCTGTCTCTGTATTCCAGTCAAGTACAGCCTTTGCTATGTTTTTATCCCTGTTATCTTGAAATGTGGTGTAACCTTGAAATGTGGCCGGGGTGGGGGGGGGGGGGATTTCTTTTTTTTTGCAATATAAGGGGTGCCCCTCTTCTACAGCTGTAATTGTAGATATATCATTGTGTTATTGTTTGTGCATGCATGTCCTGTTATGAAATGCATAACCCTCATCCTCTGATCCGCCCTCCAGGTGCTGTTTTTGACAGAACCTGACAAATGGAGTGCTGCAGCCATGTTCCAGGCAACCAGGATATTTGTGTCAAATTTAAATGCTAAAATGGCTCAGAGGTTTGTAAACAACTCGAGTTTTTATTTATATCTGGTTTCGTCAAGGGCAATGTAGAGATTCAGTGTTTTCCGAGGGATCAGTCATTGTGATTTGTTAATATATAGCTTTCCTGGTCGTTGAAAACAAAACACAGTTTGAAAAATGCACCGAGCACTCGAGGTAAACATCAATTGCATCATAATCATGCCACCTTTTGTCATGGTCTGATCACTTGCGCTTCGGGAAACAATGCAATGTTACCCTCTGACATCAAAATTGTTGCCCACTTTCGCAAAATGTTGTCCACTCATGGTGGGAATCAGTTTGTTTGCTAGATGTCATGTGACCATGAATTAACCAATGAACATGTGTTGTATTGAGAAAAAATCCAGCTATATAACAATGTCTCATAATTATAATGTAAGCTTTATACAGTGATCTGTTACGTGTACATGTAGTTTACAGTGTATTCCTTTGTTTTATTTCTGTTCTTTCAGGTTTTTTAATTTAGTATTACTCCCAAGAGTGAGGGATGACATTACCGAGTACAAGCGACTGAACTACCATCTTTACATGGTAAGAAACTAAAAGTCTTGTTGTTCTTACCTTTAATCCCCGCTATCAAACTTCAAATTCTCATTTCTTGTCCCCTTATAGAAGCACACGCAGTGGGGAGAATTTGTTAAAATAACAATTAAATTCATCTTGCATGATGATATCATTAATTCTCATGAACATTTGAGCATTTTATATTAAAAGGGGAAGTTTGAGGCTTAAAGGATTAACTGTATGATTTAAAATACAGATTGGCACTGATTTCTACCTTTTGTTTCTGTTTACAGTCTTTGAAAAAAGCTCTTTTCAAACCTGCTGCATTCTTCAAGGGAATTTTACTGCCTTTGTGTGAGGTATGGTGTGTTGTGGAAATGACATTAAAAGGACTCAGATTAAATTTGCTCAACTTGTAACATGTAAATGTACAGTATGCTTTCTTCAGAGTAGAGTTTTCCTGGAATCAACATTTCCAGATTAAAAAAATGGATTGTACACAATTAATTTCGTGGTCACTGTTGGGAGTGGAAACGCTAAGAGAAAATTTTGAACAACTGCTTTGTTTTGGTCAACAGACACGGACATGTACCCTTCGTGAGGCCATCATTGTTGGAAGTTTGATCTCAAAGACAAGTATCCCAGTTCTTCACGCAAGTGCTGCCATGTTAAAGATTGCCGAGATGGACTATTCAGGTATTTAGTTCCCACTGGCTTGGTTGGGCATGGTATTCCTTATGACATAACTTCTACATGAGTTCTTAAAGCAATAAAAACGAAAATAGATTGTGTGGGAGAACACAACAGAGCCTGGCTCTAACTAAAGTGCGTCCTTCAAAAGAGTAATAAAAATGCACTTTTGTATTATCTTTTCTGGTTGGCTAGTGACCACATATTCTGCCACTTTCAATTTAAACTTGCTATTTATGCAATATTGCACATTTTTTCTTCTGCAAACTTGAGGCAGCAGGAAAACAAATTAAATTCAAAAACCTCAATTCTCTCGACTAACTTACTTAGTCCCATAAAGCTATACCTTAGACCATCAACAATTAAGTCTTACTATGGTATCGATATCAGTCCATATTTTATTTAATTGCACAGGTTGTAAAAATCCTGTGCAATTGTGACTAATTTTATTGACTTTATCTGTAACTAAACTCTCTAATAAGGCTGACAGCTAGAGCCGGTCCTGAAGGTGTCCAGCTTAGGCAGCGTTCACTGTAAAATGAATGTTTGTTACCCTGTTCGCACCAAGAAGCCAACAGCGTTCATATGTAATACCTTGGATGATGACATTAACTTGATTACCATGTTTTTAATCCAGGTGCAAACAGTATTTTCCTGCGGCAATTTTTCGACAAAAAATATGCGTTACCCTACAGAGTGATAGATGCTGTAGTGTATCACTTTTTACGGTGAGTTTACAGTGATCTGCTTTTTGAACCTTCATTGTTTAAATCTTCTCCTTTTTTCCTGACAACCCAGTCTTACTGTTTAACACCGGTTTTTTGTCACCCTTTGGCCTTAACATTAAATAAGGGGCACGCAACGAGAAATGTTTTGGAAAACTCTTGGAATTGTATTGTACCGTTTTTCCATATCATTCAGTTTAGTGCTTTAAAAAGGAGACTGTGAAAGCTAATATGGTTTGATCTTTTCGGATCTTTTAGCTGAATATTTCGGCGGAGAAAATTTTACGAGAGAAAGGTTTTTTATCCCTGAATTTACTAGCTTCTTTCAACTTTTTCAAAAATCCTAACTGACCTTATTTCATATCCAAAACCACATTTTTATCCCTTCGAAAACAAAAGGTGTTAAATTTTCCGATGTTGCGAAAGTTTGAGGCGACATTTTACTAAAGAAAACCGAACAGCTTCCGAACATTTTCCGATATCACGACAGTTTGAGGGGGCATTTACTAAGAAAAACTGTAGTTTTTATAGTCTGAGTAATAGATAGGCTCGACTACTAGCCGCTGTTCGGGAAACGAGCCCGCGCTTGAGAGACCGGACGCGAGAAAGCGGCGGAAATCGAGCCCAAGTAATAGACCAATTTCGATATATTAAAATTCATACTTGGCTCCGAGGCTTGGGGGAATAAAACAAAAGAAATCACATTGAGGTTCAGCGTTGAATTATTCATTTCTTTTGTTTTATTCCCCCAAGCCTCGGAGCCAAGTATGAATTTTAATACATCGAAATTGGTCTATTAAGAATTTTTAAACTGGACCCGATTGTTCGAAAGGTGGATAGCACTATCCACCGGATAAATCACTATCCAGTGGATAACACAATGGATTTTGTTAATACTTATCCACTGGATAGTGATTTATCCGGTGGATAGCGCTATCCACCATTTGAACAACCGGGCCCTGGCTGTTAAGTGTTCTTGTTTCATCTCACATATTTTTGTTTCAGATTTTTATCCGATCAGCGTTCCCTTCCAGTGTTATGGCATCAAAGTTTACTCACATTTGTACAAAGGTAAATGAGTGTCACTTTTTAATAACGTACTGGTACTATTTCTGATAAATAAAGAATGTCAACTTCAAGGAGGCTCATACATTTAAATGAGGAAAAAGTCAATAATATCTTCAATCGAAATAAATCCTTCAACTCAGCGAAATAAAACTTTTTATTTCTTTTATTGTCACAGTAGAATCACTTGTTTATAGGTATATACATTACTTCAAGAGAAAAATAAGTTGAATTATTTTCTCTTGATTACTAACATTACTTACCATACTCTTTTTAAGAGAAAGAAAGAAAGATTATTGAAAAAAAAACTTATAGAACATAAAATATCGAATATCAAACATCATGTATGTGAAATGTATGTAAACCTTAAAATCTTCACTCCAAAATCGAAAAACAATCCTTCAACTCTTTGTGAAATAAAACTCGCTTGATCAGGGCTTACGTCACCATGACACCATTTTGAAGCACTTTCTTTACAGGTAATCTGTTCATGTTGAAAGACGTTTTGCTATTTCGAACAACAAATTTTTCTCAAATTATATGTTACATCCTGGTTAAAAATATGTATGGTAAAAACTGATAGCGACTTGTCTGTTTTTGAGGACTTGCCTGAAAGGGCTTTTTTCACGGAAACCTTTAATATTTGTGATTATTAATTAATGTATGGTAAAAACTTCTAGCTACTTGTATGTTTGTTAGGACTTGCCTAGCCTGTTACAGGCGTTAAGATTGCGGGGACCAGCTAAAAACCGGCGCACGAACGAGCAGGGAAAATGAAGGGAGACTGGGGAGAGGAGACTTTTCGCGCCTTTTCCCTCCGTCAGCACTCCGATAAATTTCCTTCGCGCGCCCCTTTTCCTTCGCTCCCTACTAGCTGAACACCTGGAACAGCCTAGGGCTTACCTAAAAGAAGTGTTTTAAATTTGTGATTATTTTTCTAACAGATATAAGGAAGATATATCCAGCGAACAGAAGGATGCTCTGATGGAGTTATGTCGGGTGCATGTCCACACTCAGGTAAAAAAAACTTAAAGAGAGGCGAAATGTTTTAGAGTAAATAACAGAAAGCCCTATAAGGCACGCAGATCTTTTCAACACAGCACCCCGTTAGCTAGACCGGCTGACATGATTATCGCTCAAAACTAGAAAGCAGACACGGACAGCTGCTTCGCCCTTATTGGGGTTCATCAGCGCGTCGAAGCTGAAACACATTGAGACTCAGTGACACTTCGCCTATCTCAAATATGTCATCAGTCGTTCTGACTAGAAGAGAGCTAAGAGATGGGACTGGCTATCAGTCACGCCACATTACGTGTGGCAAGCGGCTAAAAATCAATCTTCCCTCCCGTGAACTGATCATGACTGTACTGCGGCCAGAAACAAACGGGAATGGCCAAGCCATCCTCCATGATCCAAACATAAATGTAATAATAGATAAAGAGCAAAGAACGTAATCAGAATTCTCAGTTCTTTGAGAACGTGCGGAGGGTGAGTTTTATTGCTTGTTTTCCACAGTAAGAGTACAGTCGACCCCGCAGGGGAGGTGTAGGGGGTACTCGACACTCGCTTGAGTAGGGAGGTGCGGATGGGCTGCTCAAACCCTGACCCTGTTTCAGACACAACTCTCTGATTTCCCTACACTGTTTAAGACAGATTTGCGATTTTTAATATGCCGCCTAAAACATTTACAAATTGTCTCACTGGCTTTGTTGTCAATGGTAGTCAACGGAAGTGAGCGCCAACAAAATACTGGTTAAATTAATACTAGACAGGCTGTGTAAAGATACTCCGTTTAAGACAAAAAGTGATGAAATCGATACCCCGTTCAAGACAAAAAACCCTGAAAATCATTCCCGGTGTGGCCGCACGTCCCCGTTAAGCCATAGTACCCCCGGGAGGCGAACCTCTGCTCTAGGACACCTCCAAAATACAGACACAACTCTGTTACGTGCTTTTTACTTGGTCCTACAGAGAACAACGCTGGTATGTAAACTCTACATCTGTAGTACGGACACGGCTATAATAAATGTACAGCCACTTGGTCCTACAGTAACAAAAAGTCATATTACTTCCTCTTTAATTTGAACACTAGTATAACATATTGCATGGTTTGGTATTCTTTATTTGTTAAGTACAAGGTGGATCTAACTTTTTAGTCTGATCTGCGGATGGAATTGTAAAGTGTGGCAATTCAAAGTAAAGCTACTGAGCAGTACTTTCCTGTCGTGTTGCTTATTACGCTGTACAAGGTGGTTCTAACTTTTGATCCTAAAGTGTGACCATACAAAGGAAAGCCCTTACGTAGTACTCATCACTGCACTGTGGGAAATAAAGTGAATAAAGCTAATTTTCGTATTTTTTTTTTACCGTAGATCACGGCTGAAGTTCGTCGTGAACTGACTCATTCTAAGTCAAGAGAAGAAGAAGGAGAATCAATGGATCTGTAGACAGCCCTGCTTGTCATCATTGTATAACTATTGAAATATTTTCCTCGCCTTCTTACTGAACAATATACGAAGGAAGACTCGGAATTTTAAAGAATCATGAAGTCATTGTTGGCCATAAGATCTCCAGATGGATTTGTCAGAGGATCCATTTGAAGTCAGCCTGTCACCGTTGTAAAAATTGTAATACTGGGTTTTGAATGTGAAGTTCACGCATGCGCCTCTTCAACCCCACCCCATGCAGGACCTGCTCCACTTTCAAAACGGCGGCCGGACGTAAAAATCCCTGGAAAGGCTTCCAAAATACTCCAAAAATCTTGGCGTCTTCGTTTCGTTTGAACAACGGTTTTAGACTGCCAGGAAACCAAATATATGAGTGGTGGGAATGAAATTAAAAAGAGAACCCCAAAGGTACCAAAATCTCGTAATAAGGGCGTAGCCCCTGTCTGGTGCTAAGGGGTACCAGGTGCTGATTAAAAAAAACATTAACAAGCATTTTCACAGCTTTTGTTAGCTTTTGTTGGCGTCAGTTGACGAATCCATACGATTTTATTATAGTCATATACAGTACTGTCGCATAATAGAGTTTTACGTTTGACAACTGCTTTGTCTTTCTTCCAGTGATTGACCCTTGTGGATCTTAAAGATCTCTACTCACTTGTGTCTAAAACCAAATGCTCAATAAAAATTTCTGATCAAAGAACAGAATTCTTTGATTATTGCAAAGGTGTTAGGCAAGGTTGTATCCTCTCTCTCATGCTCTTTAATTTATACCTAAATGAAATCCCTTTTCTACTTGACCGAGAAGACACAGATCCTATAGTTTTACCAAACGGATCACACCTAAACTGTTTACTCTATGCGGATGACTTAGTGTTGATTTCTCACTCAGCCAAAGGCCTAGAAAAGGCACTTTCCATTCTCTCAGAATATTGCGATACAGTAAACACCCGCATATAAGAACACATGATTTTGGAGGTTAGGCTGATCAGGTTCTCATTTTTCGGGTGCTTAGTGAAAAATCAGCCTGAAGATGTTCTTAAATTGTTCTTAAATTTTGTTGTTGGAATTCAGAACTGTAACAATGCAAAAAAAATGCTTGAGATTAAATTAGCATATTTAATGGAAAAGAAAATGTAGCACAGTACTGTATGTATCCCTACAAGTAACTATATCATTTGAAGGGAAAAAAGCTCAAAACAAATGCAAAACAGCATCACAGCTGATGAGCTGTAGTTATTTGGCAGCAGGCCTTCTGTATGATCTGAAATTTTTTTTAATGTCATCCATTTTATAAGAACATTTTATATTTCCAGGCTGATTTTGTTCTTATAAAAATGGTGCTTTATTTGCAAAATTTCAGCCTGATGTTCTTAATCCATGTGTTCTTATATGCGGGTGTTTACTGTAGTTGGTTGTTATCTGTGAATCCAAAGAAAACAAAAGTTATGATCTTTCGGAAGAAATATAGGAAATCAATTCTTGAAAAACAAGAATTTGGTTTTATCGACTGAGTAAATAGGTAAATTAGCCACCGTAAAAAGATTCGAGAAAGCTGACATTTCGAGCGCTAGCCCTCCGTCGGAGCGAATCGATTCGTGATTCGAAACGTCAGCTTTCTCGAATCTTTTTACGGTGGCTAATTTACCTTATCGACTCAGTCGGTAAAACCAAATTCTTGTGCTTCACCCCCGCCGACGCAGCACCACAGTTTCTCTAGAAACTAACCCCATTCAATTCTTGAAAAACACTGTTTTCAGATTAATAAACACAAAATAGAAATTGTCAGCAATTACACTTATCTTGGAATCAACTTTTCTACTAACGGAAACTTTAAAGTCTGTAAATTAAATTCGAAAGATAAGGTAAGACGATCCTTCTTTGCTGCCCGTCGTTATTTAGATTTCTCAAAAGTACCACTTGATATCACAAATAAACTTTTTAATTCACTTTTTCTACCCATTCTCCTTTAAGGATCGGAGGTATGAGGGATTTACGATAAAGATGATTTTAACACTTGGGAAAAAGATGTAATTGAAAAAACACATATTTTCCTTTGTAAACAATCTCTAGGAGTAAATAAGCAATGTCCAAATGTTGCAGCCAGAAATGAACTAGTAGGTAGATTATCTTTGAAATTGTTGATGGACTCTTCTATTTTTAAATTTTGGACCCATTTACAAAAATTGTCAGATAATAATATTGCAAAACAATGTTTACACATTTCCAAAGATATGGCTGATAAAAACCAGCCGGGAATATTACAGAAAATTAAAATTTTATGCAATAAATATAATTCAAGTTCCATGATTTTAAATGAAAACAATGGTAAGGCGTTTATTTCTCACGTCATTCAAAATATGCGCAAAGCCTTAATTAATCACCAACTCTTACTTCTTAACACTAACAGAAAACTTATTTTTTACAACGCTTTTAAAACAGACACCAAAAAAGCTGAATCTTTAGATGCTATAAAAAAATCCTCTACACAGAACTGCTATTAATAAATTTCGCTTGGGGAATCATCGACTTCACATTGAAACAGGGAGACACACTGTTCCCAAAACTCCCGAAAATTTAAGAATTTGTTCTTTGTGCCAATCTAATGAAGTTGAAAATGAATCTCATGTTATATTCTCTTGCGCATTGTATAATAAGTTTCGCTCAAAATGTTTTGACGAAGTCATTGAAAAATTAATACAGCTTTTTCAAAGACTTCGATATCAACTCAAAACTTTTGTTCCTTTTTAACAGCATTGATCCCTTTATTTGTAGATCAGTTGCTGCTGTTATTTTCAATATCATGAATTATAGATACAAAATATTATTTCATAAGTAAATTTAATTACTTGGGCGTAGCGACCAAGTATTAAAATGCAGTTTGGTCGTCCACAAATGTGCAGTATTGCGCAACTCTGGGGATGGCGGGATTGTTCAAACCTTCACCGCGATCACACGTCCGAGGCGTTTTTCGTTTTATTTGGTGGGATTCATTTAGTATTAAGTGGAAACGTGGGCAAGGATGTATAAAATAATTAGTTTATGTAACTATCTTTTCATCTTTCCGGCTCAAAATAACGAGCTTTTTTCGATCGTTGAAAACTGATCAAAACGCTTCGTGCCTGAGCAAAATTGTGTTGGCAAATGGCGCCGACAGTTCTGCGGTTCATAGTTTTCAAACGCTTAGAACTTTTTTTAGTAAACTTTCAAAACGTTTAGTGAGTTGACAGTGTATTGTTAATATATGAAACTTTTAATAAACAGTAAAAATGACAACCTTAACTTTGAAGTACTTTGATTAACGTTTGCAAATTTCTCTCGTTTGACCGCAGTGGAGTACACCTGTTTGTTGATGCGAGGCGAACGTCACAAAGTGCGAGTTGTGTTTTCTCTGTTGCATCTAACAGTTTCATATTCAATATGCGTAAGGAAATTACTCAAGAAGACACTGCGAAAGTATTTGGCACTCGCGATTTAATTCTACGATACCTTCATGACGGAAACCCGCTAAAACATGTTTAAACGAACATGAAGAAGATAATTTAGACGAATACATACATAGAGCTTATTTAATAAGAAGTGAACAGTGGACAGCGAAGGAAGAAATATAAGCGTGGTAGGAATCCCAATTAATTTCACTTCTTTCGGTTGTTTGCTTTTCATTAATTTTGATTTCGTGAAGTTGAAGGAACAGAACAGCCAACTGAAACTTTGGGTGCAAAAATTCACCGCCGAGAGAAGATGTAAACAAAGCACGCGGTGTCTTGCGAGACGTTTCTTGCGAGTTTTGCTTCCGCTAGCTAGTTAGTTTCTCGGGCGAAAATAACCTTAAAGCGATCACTTTTTCATTTATTTTTCTTTTCTGTGTTTCGGATACAGAGGAATAAAAACTGGATATATTTTCGTGTGTCTGATTGCGAGATGTTTTATGAAACAGCTGCGTTATGCGTTAGTGGAAAGGTTTCAAATTACTTTCACATTATGCAAATTGCAACATTTTTACCTCAACTGAAAAAATATATTTCAAAGGGCTAAATTTGTTTCTCTCCTCCTAAATTATCACTTCTGTCGTTAACTTTGATTAAATGTATGTTTCATTCAAACTTTATTACAATAACGGCGGGAATACTTCCAGCAAAACTTTCAATTGAAAAAGTTGTTTTGACCTCGGGCCGGACCAGGCAATTACATCATGGCTTCGAAAAGCCACTTTGCGGCTACATTTGCATTCACTTCAAAAGTGTCGGAAACACAGACCAGCTAGTTACAAGATTTAGCTAAAACCAATAACAACCATCGGGAAACTCTGACATACGGCCTTTTTTTTTTTCAACGGTAAGTACAAAGTAGGCATCGATTTGTATTTTTCAGTATGTACTCGACTTTTGACACAGTGGACACGCTACTTTAATAATTTGCGTGCGATCTCGCACGCTAAGTGTACTGTGTCTTCTTGTTTTAGACGGTTAACGCGCTTCTTTGTTAGACTGCTCACACTATCCGAATACTCCCTATCATCAAACCGTGAAATAACGTGCGTGCAGATTCCCAAGACAATTATTCTCCAATATGCCTAATGCATCGACGCCCAAGTATACGCTCTCACAGCGTCTTGTTAGAATTAATATATGTAGCTTAGGTAATGTCATGTATAGATATGGAAATACCGTCGCTTGCAACTACCTGTCCACACGCGTGACAAAAACATGTTCTGCTGGCCAATCAAAATTCAAAGTTTTGACAATCAAACTTCAAAGTTTACCCGCCCAAAGTTCACCTGTCTTCGCATCTACGCGCAGCCCTCTTCCAACTTCCCTATGTGAATGAAGTTGTGCGAGTTCTATCACTTGGTTTCGTAAATCACTTGACAGTGGAACACCTTGCTTGAAATTCCTGCCAAACTTATTTATTGTAAACGCCATGTCTTCAGTTGCCAAACGGTGGATAAATCAGCTACGATCATTTGCGTAAGTGGCGCCAAAACCTCCCCAAGTGGGCGGGTAAACTTTGAAGTTTGATTGTCAAAACTTTGAATTTTGATTGGCCAGCAGAACATGTTTTTGTCACGCGTGTGGACAGGTAGTTGCAAGCGACGGTACCTCAATAAATTGTTGTTGTTGGTGTTGTGTCCTTACAAAAAAGTGTCACTTTCTCGGCCTTTTGGCAATTTTAATGCTATCATTGCTTGCAGCCTTCTACCTCTTTGACGTCCTTTGTCTGCTAACAGCATCAGTTGCCGGTCTTATTGCTGGGTTGTAGCCAATGTTTAGTATAAATCGTCTTTGTTCAAGTAAATCCACATGTTTCGGAGGTCCATCAAAGATGTAAATTTTTTTTAATTTTTATAATTTTTTTTTGTAACAACAGTGGCGGATCCAGCGGGAGGGTCGGGGCGGTCCGGACCCCCCCCCCCCCCCCTTTCCCCATCAGACCTGTGTCTCCCATGTGGTTCATAGAAATAATAAAATAAAATTGTTTTTCCACGAATTGACTGATTGTCAAGTTTTTGACTTAACAAACGCTTTTCGACCCTCAGGAATACCGGAAATGGCGTTTTAGAGGGTAAAATCGGAAAAAATTTTCCGAGAACATGCACCCGGACCCCCGCTTTCGGAAATTCCTGGATCCGCCCCTGAACAAGGAACTAGCGAGCAGCACACAGCAACGAAATCTTGTTGACTCAAGGTTTACTCTGGGGGGGGGGGGGGGAGGGGGTACTCATACTCAACAAAGTTTTGTACGGGGATGCTCCGCCCCGAGGTCCAAACCCTTACCCTTTCATATAGCGTTTTTGACAAGAAAGGTACCCCTTTCATATACCTTTCATTGAAAATGGTACCCGTTTGATATAGCCTTGACGCGCGTCTGCTTGATATATTTTGACAGTTTTTCCTACCCTTTTTATCTCGTTAATGCGCTTGCGCATTAAGCGAGATTTCGAAGTCGAGTACTAAAAAGGGACAAAAGTTGTTAACAAAATTTTGTGGACTTTTGTCCGGGGGGGTTTCTTGTTCCTTCTTTATAGAAGCTATGTTAGGGCATTGAGGATATGGTTGGTTAAAGCGGTTAGGATTTCAAGAAGGGCGTCACATACTGCCACTAAAATGTTTGGGGAGCACCCCCGGACCTATTGTTAATTTCCCTAGGGTATTGGGATGTCAGAACTTGTGATGAACTTGTCATATCTCACATTACGTTACCGCAAAGGTATTAGTTCTTCTTAAATTTCGATATCTCACGTTACCTATCAGTTTCAATCATTTGTCGTAAAGCCATTATAGCTACTTTAAAAGGGTAAAAATAGGTTAAATGCGTTTTCTTGGGAAACGTAGTTTGAGAATTTCACGGTGTATTTTACCTATGGAGAGGTTATAAGAAAGTTAAATGGGACAGGAAAGTTTGTGTGTTAATATGAGCGGTATGGCATGGTAAACATGTCATAGTTGTGTTGATTTTTTGGCTTATAATGATGACGGTTGAATGGAATTGCGGCAAGCCTTCAATGGCTTAAATTTTTGCGTCTTTTGCGTACTGTTACATAATGAAACTGTAATAGCAATTGTCATATTTCACATTACGTCACTGCAAAGATATTAAAATTCTTAGTTTCGATATCTCACGTTACGTATCAATATTTAAAATTTTCAATCATTTGTCGTAAAGCCATTCAAGCTGCTTTCGAGAATGGTAAAAATAGGTCAAATACGTTTTCTTGGGAAACGTAGTTTGAGAATTTCACGGTCTATTTTTACGAATGGAGACGTTATTGGACGGGAAAGTTTGTGTTTTAATATGAGCGATATGGCAGAGCAAAATAGCATGAACTTTGCGTTTGTATGCAATAGTATGGGAAAGACGTCATAGTTTTATTAGTTTAGCTACCGTGCACAAGGAAATTTTGACTGAATTTGTTTTGCGGGAGGAAATTTTTGCGCGTCGGGACACCTTAAATTTCTGCTGGGAGGAAATGTTTGCGGATTTCTGGTCAAGTATAAATAAAATCCAAGGCATCGGTATTAAACAATTTCACTTCCTGACCGGAGGTTTTTATAGTTCTCCTAGTTATATGGTTGCTGTTCTGGCGCCAATATGAGCATAAACAACGAGAAAACTAGTGAGTGAATTATTGTACGTTGTTGTAAATATGTATCAGTATTATGATAACAGTCTCTGGTTCTTTTGAGGACGTGTGTGGAGTTGAATCGGGAATACAGATGACTGTTGTGCCGGTCGCCTCGGAGTTATGATAGCAATATATTCACTGTTGAAAAGTTCTTGTTAAGCCGATATACATCATTAAAACAAGTAATTTTTTCTGCGCGAGTATATTTCTGCGGTGGAAAATTTAATACAAAATAAAGTAATACTGCATAATAATGCAACGACAGTAGTAATAAGAGGCACCTTAGCTCACTTCACATCACCCATAAAAGTATCGAATTTTATCCGTTTCATTTCCTCGTTAAATCTTTCAAGATATTTTCAAAAAATCCTCGTTAAATTTCCAAAATTGTCGTTAATTTAGTGTATTTTGGAAATTCTCCTCGGTAAAAACCCAGTGGGTAACCATCTTACCCATTTTTGAGAAAAATCTGGCTCACTTTCCAGATAATTCACAACTCGCGAGCTCACTTTCCAAAAAAACACACACATCCCCTCATGAGCCACTTTCCAAAAAACACACATCCTCACGAGCCATTTTCCAGATCAATAAAACGCAATAATTTGGTATAACCATATGGAAGTGTATCCAATCCAGTTTCAACCTTATTCAAACATCTTTTATCGTAAACAAACCGAAAGTCTTTCTCTTGATATTGATTAAAAACTTCTTTTGTTTTTGGATCTCTTGTGATTTTCTGCTCATTGACAAGAGTGATTCTTTCTTTCTGACGGTTGATGATTTCCTTCATTCCTTTCATATTCAGATATTGACTGTTTTCGTGATTTAGTGTGAAACCTTTTACTTTACAAGTAATTTTACCTTTTGACGTCACATAGCTATAAGATTTTGGGCCAGAACCGCACCACTCAACAATTTTATCACCTCCAAGCTCATCCGTTAGTTCACCAAGCATATCACCGGTTTCGATTGTTTTACCTCCCGGCCTTTGTACATACCAACAACTGTCGGTATCAAATCCGAGCACCTGTTCTCCGAGAGTATCCAAAACACCGTACAACTTTAGACGCGCATGACTTGTTGTGAATGCGGCAATAAAAATATTTGTGTTGTTTGCATTATCCACAAACTGATCTTTCAAATCATACGTCATCTGCACCATGTCTTCAGTGAGGAACTGAATGAAAAGATTTTCAATGTTATCATCGAGCAAAATTTTGTAAAACTCTTTTGATTCGGTTACATATTTGTGTTGATTCATGTTGTTACGCTGACCAAACTTTCCCCAAAGACTATTCAGACATATTTTCGCAATTGCCCTCCTTCCAGGATTAAATTCTATTTTTCCTAACTCAATTCCCAAACGTTCTTTGACAACCTGTCTAAAATGCTCTTCTGACTCATATTTACATCCAGGACCGGTTTTGAGTTCAGAGCTTTCCAATTTGATCTTCATGAACTTTTTAACATATTCTTTGAAAAGATCGCTAGATGTCTCTTTGAAATTCCAAACCTCATAAATCTTTTCAATCTTATATCCCTTTTCAAGCGCTTTTTGTATCTCGTTTGTACACCATGTTCCGATAAATGATCTTTCAGAGTTCGTATGTAAACATTCTTGTTGTTTTGTTTCTGCACACGTTCGACAAAGAGGAAACAGCAACTTTTCAGCCTTATCGCATTTTATTTTTACCGGTAAAACAGGATGATAAAGCCCTCGAGGTGGAACCACTTTACATTTTATGAACCCGAACCATTTTTTATCAAACCTTTTGGGATTGAAAATCTTTTCAGGATGACCGATAGGGTATTCCTCGTAGAATTGAACTGTTGGATACAGGCTGACAAAATCAGCATACGCACCCGATTCATTCTCTTTGAAATCATGGGTTAGCTTTGTAATATTTGTTCGACCACCAAAGAAGGCATCTCTGGGGTTAAGCGGCTCCACAAAATCACGTTTCCAATCGCTTTTCATGAAAGATTTGAATTTGGTATTTCGCAGGAGTTCACACTCATAGATTTCAACAAGATTATACCCACTATTAATAATCTTATTATTTTTTTCCATCGTACGACGATGAAGAGTTTTCATATCCATCTGATTTTTGGAATTTATCGTATCTGAATCGAAGCATTTATTGCAACCGTGCCAAAAACATCCCTGAAATTCATAGACAGTATTTGTTGCTTCGCAAAATCCATCGACACATGGTGCACCCTTGATGCACTCAAGTTTTTTCTCACCACCGTTGAGAGCGTGTTGAATCTTAATTCCGTGTTTTTCAGATAGAAAATCTAACCATGCGATGCTTATTTTCGAATAATTTTCCTGTCGTGTGGTATCTTTTACGACAGCGATTGTTCCTGGTTCCAAATAGTTAGCTCTGAAAATTGTCATGCACACACTTGCGATTGTGATATATTGAAGCGGATCGATATTTTCGAGTTCGATAAACTCTTCACGAAACATCATCATCGATCTTCGAAGAATATCAACGTCAGACCTACAATAATCGATAAGCTCTTTTTGGAAATCAAAAACATAGTTTTCTTTAACACGAGCATCGTGCCATTCGTGAAAAGCTTTTCTATCATCTTTCTTCATCTGATCATAACCATAGTGTTTCTTGCTCGGAATCGGTCCTACATAGTTTTGGTGACACTTTTTGTTGAAATAATGGGGGAAATAACCTTTTTTCAGTTCTTTCAATCCAAACGTTTTTGGGAATGATGCTAACCTATTCTGAACAAAATTCAAACTATCTATGAATCTTATTTTGAATGACTTGATCTCCATCGACATTATTTTTGTACCTGAATATATAATATCGGGTTTTACGATATTTTCTACGCACCATTTCAAGATAAACTGAGCATCATAACCTTTTGAATTATGCGCAATGAAGGTATATCCTTTATGCTTCTGCTCCATCTTCTTCTTTCCCTTCTCATCCTCCACCTCATACTCCTCAAACATAAACTTGCAGAACTCTTCAATTGTGTGAAAGACCCACTCATTTCCTTTAAAATCTTGTACCACAGCTAAATTTACTTCGTGAATACCTGTCTCTTGAACACATTCCAAGTCAAAAAACATATAGTTTTCCGTATATGTTTGGCAAGAGAAACATTCGTATTCTTCAGTACAGCCTGTACATTTTCCTCCTTTGCATTGTGTATTTCTCATAAAACATTCATGGGTTGTTAAATCGCAGTAAACTTTGCAGTTGGAACATTTTGAATGTCCGCAAATGTGGGTCTTTAGGTTATGAATCGTTCCATCTCTATCTTCTGAAGTTACGATTATTCTCTCGCATTTCAAACATTTTCCTACATTTTCACACACAATGTCGGGTTCTCCCCATTTTGATCTGTCTCGTTTATGTTCTTCATAACAATCTAATCCAAAAAAAGATCTATTACACTTGTCGCATGGAATTGGTGGTTTAGAGCACTTTTTTCCGTCAGGAAAAGATTTGAAACAAGCGATACATTTTGTCGGACATCTATGCTTATCTCTATGTTCATAGGGTTTCTTGCATGTATGACAATAATAATCTTTACAAAGAAACCCCGGCATACTTGTAATGACATCGTAATGATTTTGATTTTTCAAAAGGTAGATCTTACTCGCATTTTCAAAAGGAGCGGCTGTGAAAATGATCTCGTTAAACTGGTCAGCATCAACGATATTAATCTCTACTTTCAAGTGTTCAGAAAATCTTTTCACATCTTCAAGAGTAGACCCAAATAAAATGATCGGAACATTAGCTTCTTCGTGAAGTTTCTTTGCCTCCTCTTCCTGCAGTTTTCTCGAAGCATTGAATCCGTTTTTCAATTGCGAACTTGTCCATCTATCTTTGTTAATATTTGCCACCGCTGTTACAATTGCTCTGGCAAGACATATACTATCACTGTTTTTAATCGTTATGACTGACTTTTTTCTTGAAACATTGTCTTTGGTTACACGCAATCGTCCTTTACCCCGAGGAACCATTATCGTCTGAATCTCTATCTCAACCTCACTAATCGGTACATCCTTGTATTCAACGAATCTAGCTATCTGTTCGACCAGATCCGTCTCAAGGTTATCTGTGATTGTGATCAGTTTTGTACTGACCGGTTTTTGCCAACTCGGATGGCTAAGTATCCATCGAATTTTGTCACCGTTTTGTAACCCTCTCTCTCTTATTACTTTCGATCCGATCTCTAACAATAATATTGCGATATCGATATCGTGCATCGCTGCACGTGGGTTTATTATCTTTACATTGAATTTATCGAAAAACGATTTGAACTTTCTACTTTCCTTTGAAGATATCTTGATTATCTCATACGAAACTTTATGTTCAACCCCTTTCACGCGAAGCGTGTCAAGCTCGTTGTTGAGCAGCTCTCTTTTTGAAAACAGCTGTTTTCTCTGCTTTTTGTTATTTTTCAACTTTTTATTAACCTTTTGGAGTTTTTTCTTGAGCCGCTTGATCTGTTTCTCTTTTGTCTTATTATCCGCCGGAACAACCCCCGAAGGCGCTTCAAAGTTTTTCTCTTCTCTTTTCTGTCTTCGGGTTTGTTTGGGTTTCATCTGATAAGGTTTTGGTCCTGCTTTTGATGGTCTATGTGTAGCTGATGGGGGAGGTGATGGTTCATCTATAAAAGTAACGATTCCGCGTTGTGGGAGAGGTGAAGGTTCATCTATAAATTCCACAACCCCTCGTGGTGGTGGAGTATTTAATCTACTTTCAATGAATTCAATCAGCTCCGCCTTCCTCCTATAACGTGAATAACCTTTCATGCGATGCTCACGTGCAAATGCCTTAAGCTGTTCAACAGTTTTTGAATCCATGTGTAAACTATGTATTACATCATACCCAAGATTTCTTTATTACCATTTTTTAAAATTTCATTTCATGTAATTTCATATGAAATGAAAAAAAGCTTACATCATTACAAGTCTTTCAGATCTTTCAGATCTATCCAAGAGTTGAATTTTTCTGGATAACCGCTCCACTTTACTAACGCTTTACCTTTTCGAGCATCTCGTCGAATCACTTTCTCAATACGGTAAACATCTTGAACACTTGACGAAGTCAATTGCAACTCTTGCTCATAAAAAGTACCCGTTATCTCCTCACCCATCTCATCCTTTATTTTATAAGTTATCGGATTAGTGTATTGAATCTTATTGATAATAAAAATCTCTTCAGTCCAATTCGGTGTGTAACCTTTATCGAAAACAGGACGTTTATATTTTGATATTCGAACTTTATCACCAACTTTAAATTTCGGCTTATGCGTATTCATCCGTTTCATCTTTCCATACAGATTTAAGTAAACAGCACTTTCATTCTTTTTCTTCGACGCTTCCACAGGCGTCATCCCAATACTTCGGTGTTTTGTATTATTGTATTTTTTCAATATCTTCGGTAACACATCATAATACACGGTATTGTTTTGAACGGTGAACTGCTTAAACATTTTCTGTTTTATCGTACGGTTCCATCTTTCACAAACAGTAGATTTTTCTTCATTCTCTGTCGAATATATTGTTATCTTATTTTTATCCAACAGTTCTTTCATATTCTTATTGTAATACTCTTTACCCTTATCAGTCCATAACATTTTCGGTTTTCTTCCTTCTTTGAATATTGTTTTGAACGCTTCTGTAACGGTCTCTCCCATTTTATTCTTCAGCGGTACAATCCAACCGTATTTACTGAAAACATCTAACACCATGAGAAGATATCGATATCCCTTATTCCACTTACTTAATTTCTGCATCTCAACAAGGTCAGAACACCATATCTCATCGATACCATTAACAATAACACGCCGCCGAGTAAACTTTCGTCTTATAGGTTTATGCAACTCGTCAGCTAACTTTTCTTGCCACGTCTCTACGTTTTTACTCGGCGGCCTTATCCGTTTTTTGAAGCACCCAGTCCAAGTATTCTTTTACCTTTTATAATCCCTTGAACAGCTGCAGTACCCCAGGGGCGATCTTTATATGGAATTTTTGAAATTTCATCAAGCATTATATCATCTGCTTTATGTTTGTCTTTCAAACTTTGTGCTTTACTATATGCGATATCATGCTTTTGACAAATAGCATCAAGGTTATTTATTGGGTCTCTAATCTTTGGGTCATTTGATTTCAAACGCTTTTCTACTTTTGTTCCAGGACCACAGTAATTATATTTTTTAAAAGTTGGTGTTCGCATATGTAATTCTCCAAATTTTGATAAATGTTTTTGTATATCAACCTCACCACCGCGGTGAAGCGGATCGAGTCTTTTCGATAAGTCTCCTGTGAAACTATCCAAACCCTGATCTATATACTTATTAATGCCTGATTTAATCTTTTTCTTTACAAAGTCTGATTTGACGGCTTTTGACGCCGCTATTTTTCCTAAATTGTAAAGACTTTTCATACCTGATTTCATAGCTATCTCTCCAAGACTATGACTACCTTCCACATCAAAAAAGCCCCCACCATGTGAGGGCTGAACTAGTTTCCCGAACTCTTAATGAAACGGGTTTTCTTGATTCCACAATTAGCACAAGTGCACCAAAACATTGGTCTACCATTTTTAGCTGTCATATAACCGGATGGTTCAGTACAGCCAGTTTTTATTTTTTCCTTGACGCAATACGTTAACGGTTCCATTTTATTATACGAACTGTATAATAAACTTTTTAATTTTAAAATTAATTGAATTAATTGAAATATTTTTTAATAAACTTTTCATTGTAGTTTTGATTATCGATTTTGAATCTACTCAAGCAATCATAAAATGATTTTTTGTAAATATTATCAAGAAAATATAAACAATAATAACCGCATCTTACCGAATTTATAGCTTGAAATGGGTAACCGATATTGTATTGGTATTCCATGCCTAATTTATCAGCATAATCAATGAAATCTTGTGGTGGTGGTAAACAAAACGAATCAAAATAATAGATGAGATTTTTATTTTTGACATAACTACATACCCAATGTGTTCCGTTCCCTATCTTATCATCAAGATTAATTATACAACATCCTGTTTTATGTATATGACTTACCGTTTGATCTCTCGAAAAAATACCCTTGAAATCGGGTATTTTTAAATATTTTACCCATAATTCCAGGTCAAAATTACTTAACGGTACATCCCTAAATTTGGGTTTTTTTCACCCCATGATCCCTCAAAAGGCGGTGGATAGTATGGAAACCTTGGAGAGACCTGTAATCCTCTTCCTCTCGATGATCTCGGTACCTGTAATCCGTAACCTTCACTCGGACCTACAGTCAACCCTTTTCCAAAAAGTTTTGAAGCTAGCTCTATAGCCATAGGAATTCCAATTGCAGCAAGTGTTCCTAAAAATCCTCCGTTCTGTTGTCTTTTTGTTGCTTTGAACGTTATTCCACTACCGGTCTGTAAACCACTACGTATAATATTCTTTTGCCCTTGCGTCAATCCTTTGATACGTAGTAGTTGTGGAAGAAAATCAAACGGGACCGTAATTCCGTTACCAAAAATCTTATCAATACCTAAACTTCCCAAAGCGCCTAGCGCTCCTGTAGCTAAATGAGGTAATACCTTTGTAGCCGCTTTTGTTGCTAAAGGAACCACCTTTGTAGCCGCTTTTGTTGCAAAAGGTAGTAACTTTGCACCGAGTGATAACAGCGAACTCCACAAACTTCCACCTTGTATTACCGCTTTACGAATCTGTGTTTTTGATATTTTGATATCAGCACCGGTACCGTTTTTTAGATTTCTCATAATCTTATTAATCTGAGTTTTTGTCAACATCAGCTCGTGCGACCCTTTCAGATTATTTTTACTCAACCTTATCGTAATTTCTGAATTATCCTCATATGCTTTTTTGAGTTTATGTAGCTGTCCTTGAGACAAATTTACTCCATATGCAAAATACGGTGTAGCCATTTTTATTTTTACAAAATATAATTTTAATTAGATTTACGCTTTTATTAATATTTTTTCAGATTCGGTGTATATCTCTATCTCTTTTTCATGTAAGACTAAAGCATTCAATCTATAATTTGTTGGATTGTCTCCGTTTAATTCATATTCAAAAGTAAGTGCAACTGTACCATCTTTTACATCTTCTTCTTGATATCTAAGATCAAAGTATAGAATTCCAAAAAGATTTCTGAAATTTGACCGGTCAATTATTGCTCCGCTTAAAAAGTCGTTGTAAGCGGAACTGTAGGATAACAAAGCTCTGTAAAGTCTTGACTCTTGGATTGAAGAGATATCTAATTGAGGATATATGATACTACCGTTTATTAACAACTTTGCTTTAGCAAAATATCGATTGTTTGCACCGATACTAAATGTATTGAAAGTAAATATATTTCGCTCCTGATTATTATAGTTTGCTTCGGGAACAACCCATAAAAATACATGCCTCGGTCTCCTAATACCTGTACTTATTTGAAAGGAGCTATTTATAGAGGTTGTTTGTTTTATTTCGGTATGTTCTCTCAAATAGGTCCATTTTTTGGGTTTCAAATAATCGTTAAGATACTGTTTCATACCTAAACCGTTGAAAATAATTTTTGGACACCACAATCGCAAATTTGTCAAGATCACTTTACTGTCTGGAGCAGCTCCTTTTCTGAAAATTATATTGCTATCACTTTCAAGTTCTATGAGAAGATTTGTCTTGATGTTCGGGTGAAGTTTATTTTTGAAAGCTGTAAAATAGCTGTATAGATTTAACGGAATCGACATTTTGTTAACAGCTGCAGCGTCCGTCAGGATCTTTCTTCTAGCAAAACCTTCGTTATATAGTGCTTGAGCCGGTCGTGCTTCTGTTGTTCCTGTGGATGAATCTAGATATAAAAACTGATCTTTACCGATCGTATCCGCATAACTTTTTGTATATTTTAAGAGAGAAAGTACGTTCGATGTTTCATTGGCTTTTGAGTTATTGTAAACCGTTATCCCACCACATTCAACCTCAATCTTTTTTATAAATGTATGACCGTTAGTTGTGGTACAATCTTGATTACCGTTATTCGGTCCTGCTGTTATACCGGTTGTACTATCAGCAAGCGTAACAAGTTTGAAATCTACCTCCAGATATGCGTTATACCAATCGATCGGATTTGCTTCTGAAGAGTTATCAACTGTGAATCGATAATTATTCTTAACCTGTCTATTATTATTTGCGACATTATCGATTAGCGGTGTTGCCAAATCGTAGGCAACGTATTCATATCGTTTGACTAATTCTGGATTTCTGAAACTCATTCTTATTATACGTTAGTATAATAAGAAATTATTTTTAAAATTAAATCAAATCATTTACGATATTTCTAATATATTGAAATTTGTCTTCCTTCTTCTCTTTTTTATGCGAAGCTTCTTCGTTTAAAAATTTGATAATATCAACTCCTTTTGTTTCGCCTGAGATTTGTGGAGGTGGTGGTGCTGGTGCAGCTGCAGCAGGTTCTTTTTTACCTCTCGATGAAAACTTGTCATAGATCTTTTCACCAAGAAGTTTACCACTCTCTTCTCCAACCTTTTCAGCACCTTTTTCAATAAGTTTTTCTGCTGCTTTACTGGCTAATTTACTCGCTGTTTTTCCTGTTATAGTTTTACCGATTTTTGCAAAAATATCAGAGAAACCGGAACCATTAATATAAGAAATTTCTCCCGTATCAAAATCTCTTATTCTTCTTTGTTCTTCCATGTGTAAACCGTCCAAGTTGTTTTAATTTATATAAATAAAATTATACTTCTTTTAACACTACGGTTATGGAAATATCGATATCGTTCAGATCAACATTTCTATCTTCGTCATCGACCAAGTAAAAGGTTACTTCGGATATGTCTTTTCTATTCATCTTATGCCATAAATAATTTACTCTCGGGTAGATTTCAAAAGGTAAAGACCTTGTTTTTGTATTTGTTGAGAATGTGAATAGCGTATTGCTTTGCTTTCCTGAAACGATCGAATCACTCAACAAACTACATTTTAGGTAAAGATTATCGATGCTGTTACTGATATTAGGGAAATTTTTTCCGTAGGCGGTGCTCGTTAAAACTTTCGATTCGAATCCGAGTAAAATATTAAAATTTCCACTCGAACTGAAATCGATGTAATAATCGGTAGATAATTGAATAAATACCTTGTAAGTTGTAAGATCAAACAATACGTTAATTCCATATTCTTCTGTGTTGGGTATTTTTCCAATCGTTTTGTGGATAAAATCATTTATATCTTCATAATCATAAACCCCTGATGGAAAAGTAATCGTTTCATATGTTTTACCTTTATCTTTTGATATTTTTAGTTTGTCGTTATCGTATTCAGGACGAATGTTATGCCAACTCGCAGTCATGCTAAGATGATCTAATGCTAAAAAACATTGTTTATTATCATCCAATAACAGTTCAGGAGTAAACCTTACAGTAAAATTTCCAGGTTTATTATTAGGATTTTGTTTTCTTGCATCTATAGATTTGAAAACTAGCGTTCTGTTAACATCCATTTTATTATACGAAACTTTTTATTTTTAAAAAATTATACTATATATCTCTTATACATTTTCTCTTATACATTTTCTCTTATACATTTTCTCATGAATTCTTTTATCGAGATATCCTAATTTTATCAGGTCATCGATGAGTTTTGATAACTGATTTGTCAAAACAGATGAATAGATGTCATATTCAGGTCGAATGTTATACCAAGTCGCAGTCATGTCAAGATGATCCACTTCAAAAAAACATTGATTATAATTGAATCCCAACTCAGGAGTATACGTCACACATCTCCTTCCTAGTTTGTCATAATTGTTTTGTTTTTTTCGCATCCATTTCATTATACGATCCATTTTATTATACGATACGTATAATAAATCTTTAAAATTTTAATCACGCTATAATTTCTCATGAATATATTTTTTAAACAATTTCTCATGAGCTGTCTTATCTATCGCTCCTATTCTTAACAGCTCATCGATAATCTGTGATAAATCATTTCTCAAAACAGGTGAATTATTACCAGCAGCCATCGAACCGATTATTATCTTCATCCTATCTGCCAATTTGTTAGGATCATCATAATAAACTATACTTGAACCGACCATTTTCGATTTACCAGATGATTTATGAGGAGGTAAATTACTCAACATATTTAGATCGTTAAAAACTTTTACAGCGTTCATACTATATCTTGTTTTAGGATTGTATCTTTTCGTTAGCAGATTAATCAGAGATTTATCAGCATCGGCTTGATAAATTAATTTTCCATATTGATTATAGACGTTCAATTTCAGTTCTTTCATTAATTTAGGCATGTCGATTAAGAGTCCTCCGTATTGATTATTTTTTTGAATCTTATAAGCGTTTCGTCTTGGTTGTTTGTACCTGCGTACCCCTTCACCTTGTTTTTGTTTTGTATATTGCGGTAAAATTTTTACATTCTTAATCGTTGTTAAATATCTGTCTAATATATCTCTTGTTCTTTCATATATTTTCAGATCATAATCGAGTTGTTGTTTTTCTTCTTCTGTCTTTGGTTTTCGCCTTTTCAAACCACCTATCTTTATTCCGACACTTCTGTTTTCATCTTTGGCTTCATTATAAGTTTCAGATAACTGTTGATCGCTCATCTTAAGTAGCTCGTTAGGTTCGTGAAAAGTTTCTTTCAAAAATTCTAATTCGCTTTCTGTGAACATCTTATTTGGTTCAGCAGTTATTACTTTAGCCGATGGTGGTGCAGGTATCGGAAGCGTATCCGTTGGTGGTTGGTCACCACTGAAGGGTAGCTCTCTATTCAATGTTAAAATATCTTTGTTGGTTTCAACCAAATCTTTGAAACCGCTGGTCAAAGCTAATTGATTTTCTTTTAATTGCTGAATGACTTTGTCCTGTTTTTCATCTGTTTTACGTTGTTGTTCAATTAGCGGTTCTCTCAGAGTTTTAAAATATTCACTCATCACAACATCGCGAACCTGTTCTTTATTTTTAACCTCATTCTTTACTTTGGTAACTGCCTTAGCAATTTTAAAACCTTCAAATTCTAAATCTGCATATTTTTTGATCTTATCGATATCCATAATTTATTTTACATATAAGTTATTTAATTTATCTGTAAAATAAACATTTAAGTTATTTTTAAATATCTGTAAAATAAACACTTAAGTTATTTTTAAATATCTGTAAAATAAACATTTTAAGTTTATCTACCTTATTAAATAAAATGAAAATTCCGAATTACGATGTCGTAAAAAGTAACGATAATAATCGTTCGCTGAATGATTTTCTTAATGAAGATTTCCGTATGTTGATAACTGGCCAAACTCGATGTGGAAAAACAAACACCTTAATGCATATTCTTAGAAAGCCGCTCATTTATTATGATAAGATTTATCTATACTCACCAAATCAACATCAGGATAAAATTCAAGACTTGCAGAAATTAATGGAAAAAGCCAGTCAAAGAGTTGGATACGATATTTTAGAACTTTACGGAGAAGATGATATTATGGATACGACAGACTATCCGAACGATAATAGAAAAGTAGTGGTTTTTGACGATCTAATTAACGCTCCTCAAGCAGTTCAAAACAAAATCGCCAATCATTATACAGACGGTCGACATCATAAAATTTCCCCGATCTATCTATCCCAGTCTTACTACGATGTTCCTCAGAAACTCCGACAGAACTGTTCCCACATGATTTTGTATCCGCCGACGACTAAAAAACATTTAAATCTGATTGCGCAAGAAAATCTAATAGATCCGGTTCTTTTTGATAAACTCGGTCCATATGAATTCTTATTTTTAGACAAAGAAAAGAAAAGTGTTGCTAAGAACTTTGATGAGACTTTTTAAAAATTATATGTAATAACTACTAGTAGTAACATACTTACGATGGGAATTTTTAATAATATCAGAAGATACAGTAATTTCGATATATCGGAATATATAAAAAATTTTAATCAACAAGTGCATGCTCATACCGGTTTGAAATTAGATGTCAATAACAATTACGATATTCAACAAAAACGTCTTGTAAATGTTGGTGAAGGAGTGGGAAATGATGATGTGATAACAAAACATCAGATGGACGTGCAACTACGTAGGAAACCAGATCGGACAGATGTTATTCTTGTTGATGGATCGACTCATATGACTGGTGATTTAGATCTTCGAGGAAATAGATTGATTCTTCCCGGAGAGATCGATATGAACAGAAAACTAATCGTAAACATGGACACGGATGAAGATAACGATTTATGTGCTGTCAATATGATAACTCTGAAAAAATTTCATCCCAACGCTCCTGAACCTACACATGAGGTTGTGAAAAATATCGATCTAAAGCAACGTTTCAATGTTATCCATTCGAAACAACAATCATATCACGATTTAGGAGCAAATTATAACAATCTTGTCTCTTACAACGATGTCAAAAATATTTTCTTATCTCGTAAAGAGACGTTTCCGATGGAGACTAGTTTGGATATGGGTAACAATACGGTTTACAATGTAAAGGACCCGACGGTCGCCGACCAAGGAGCAAATAAAAGATACGTGGATCATATAATTTCCGGTAAATTGAGTAATCCGTCCGGTGAAGATTTAGATATGTCAAACCATAAGATTACCAATCTCGGTGATCCGCAAAACAGTTCCGATGCATGTAATAAATCTTATGTGGATGGTAGTGATAGAAAACTCAATCTCATGATAGGGGATGTGGTAGTTCATACGAATGAGGTAGAAGAAAAGCTCAAAAAATATGTTGACGAATCACATATCAGCAGCTCGTCAGCGCTTTCAGCGCTGAAAGATGAGTTCCGGTACATAATGGAAAATGTTGACGAAAGCTCATCCGAGCATGATATAACCGTCACCGGTATAGTCGATCTGGTAGAGTCACCACATACACTAAACAGAAAAGTTTACAGTCTTTTATTACACAAGCATCCACTAAATAGCTACGCATCAAGAATCGGTTTTAATATGTATAAATTACCAGAGGGTGAATATACCGTTTGTATCGAATTTATTCCCCCTACGATGAGCGGTGTAAGCGTCGATGTTCAATCGACTTCTCTCAATATAAATAAACAATCGACAAAAAACTTTAGTAGCTACAGTCGAAGTATTGTAAACATGCATAAGTGGAAAATTTCACCGCCGGAATATATTAGGGTTGATCTAAAATGTAGCGGTTCGCCAACATCAGCTTCACAAGCTCAAGCTTACCTTATAATTTACGGAATAAAAGGAAACCATTCAGATGTACCGGTAAGTGTTTACGATACTCCTTATATTTTGGAAGGTGGGAAAATGCTAATACAGACTACACTCGATATGAATAATCATGCAATTATCAATTCACCAAGTCTCAACAGTTGTGGTGTATTTATCAACGGTCTTTACAAGAAAACTACGAATAATATTTATGCTCTATTTTTAGGAGAGGTAGAAGAAGAAATGGTTCCGGAAAACTGTAAAATTGTAAAATGTTGTATTAAGATCCTCGATACGCTTGAAACATACCCTCCTATTTTTGTGTTTATAAACAATGTAATAGGAAGAGGAGAGGGTGGTAAGAAGCAGGTCTGTCACCTGGATAGAGATATTATTTTGACTGAGTGTGATACATTTCGGGTGAGAGTACAAAGTGATCAAGGCGATATACCATCAATCAATAAATGTTTGGTAAATCTTCTACTTGAACCGATCTCTTAAGTTTCTCATAAAAAATTTATTATACGCTACGTATAATAAATTAGACGATCTTTCACACACTAGATCTGTTCAAGTGCTTCTACAACCTCTCTAGCGATCTCTCGAGATTCCTTGAGCCATTGAGGAGATAAATCTTGAAAGATATGTTCATTTATAAAAGAGACAAGAAAGAAAACGCTTGCAATCA
The DNA here is from genome assembly GCA_022457155.1 of Cladopsammia gracilis. Taxonomy (NCBI): domain Eukaryota; kingdom Metazoa; phylum Cnidaria; class Anthozoa; order Scleractinia; family Dendrophylliidae; genus Cladopsammia; species Cladopsammia gracilis. Next base: position 681,704 of record JAJGOT010000294.1, read on the forward strand.
TTTTATGTTTAAAATTTTATTATTATAATTTTAAAATATGAAACATAAGCGAGATATTTTCACGTTCAATCATATCGATACATCGATTGATGAGGAGAAACTGTTGGAGATCAAGGCTCTTTACAGATTTTACCATAAGAAGTGGTGGTGTTATAAAAAGACTTATAGACGGTTCAAGCGGATGAATCTATTCTGTAAACTGAGTAGTTCATTTCTTATTGCGAGCGGAACAATAGCAGGTGGAGTTACGCTAAACCCGGTTACGCTAGGAGTTATTGCTGGTGCGGGATTGTTATTGAAAACATACGCTGATTACAAGAATTATAATCGAAGGATCGAAATGAGTAAACACGCATATACAACGTATCAGAAAGTATTGATTGACTTACGTTCTTGTATGCGGGGAAAACATTTCGATCACGATTCGTTTGTGGATGAGATGAGATTAATCGATGATATGATTAGCGATCTTTGTACGCTTTCTAATGACAGGATTGAAGAGAAATATGAGAGAATATTCATAACGTGAAATCATACAGAGGGGTTTGTAAAGTGCACTTTACAATTTCATAACATATTCATAACGTGAAATCATACAAAATAGACTGTATGAGTAATCATACAAAGGGATTTGTAAAGTGCACTTTACAGTTTCAACCAATCAGGGTTTGTAAAATACACCCTTCAGTAATCAGTGATTTATAACACGTATGTTAATTCTACACGTTTTACCTCATTGAACACGTATGTTAATTCTATTGTTTAATTTTCCTAAGAACGTGCTGATACACACAAACGATTTCAAGTCGTGAAACGCGACTTGAAATTGATTTATTTTAGTTTAATCTTCTTCGCTTTCTTGAATTGTTAACAACAACTGTCGCTGTTTTAGCGGTTTAACATATGCTTCATGAACTTTCATCTGTATCGAAACGACACTGTCACTTATGTAAATGCTTTCGATTAACAAAGCTAATTTGACTTTACAATATTGGTTAAGATAATCGAGCGGATCAGGTTTCTCGTTTCCTTTCGCTGTGAATAGCGATAAAATCTTATCTGACTTTTCCGAATACATGAGTTTAGCATATAATACTGGTGCACTTGCTTCATGTTTCTTACCTTTCTTGAAATATAATAATGGACTTAATTTATCCGCTATTTCCGGACCATACGCGTCTTCTAATTGTTCAAGACAGATATCCTCGAGAAATGATAAACACTTATAAAACTCTTTTTCTTCTGCTGTCGGTTCTTTCTCTTTACTCCATAAACAAACTGGAATAGAGTAACCGACTACCTCGTTAGTTACTTTATCCTTTCTTTCATTCACTCCAAAACTGAAGAGAAATGGTGATTCGATCACTAGCGGTCCTTTCTTGTTATTAGGATAATTGGTTTCAATCTTAATCCTTTGATATTCTGAATCGGTGTTTTTCACCGTGTATGTTACAGCTTCGTGGAAAGTAATATTTTCTTTGCAGAGATTTGAAAGACTTGTCAGTTGCATGTTTGTTATATAGTATATTTATTTCTTTAAGACAATTTTTCAACTCGCGTTTCACGAGTTGAAATTATAATTACGGTTTTTAATCTTCGCTTCCGCTTAATTCAATTTCTTCAATATCATCAAATTTCTCTAACCGCTTTCGTATCTCTTCTATACATTCCTTACATTTGGTTTTTATTTTACCATGATTACAGAGGGCTTTTCCACCACATTCAACACAATATCGTTTGTTTTTCCCATGTTTACAGATTCCCTTTCCTCCACATTCTTTGCAGTAATATTTGTTATTACCATGTAAACAGATACCATTTCCTCCACATTCCCTACAATAGTATTTGATGTTCCAATGGATACAGATACCATTTCCTCCACATTCTTTACAAGTATACTCTTGTCTACCGTGTTCACAAATCCTTGCTCCTGAACACTCTTTACAACTGTATTTATTTCTTCCGTGAAGACAATGTAAAACTTTACGCTTTGGTGATTTCACAGGCTCTTGTCTTTCAACAGCATCTAACGCATCAATTAATTCAGCTTTCCGCATTAGATAATATCCCTTGATTTTCATCTCTTTTGCTAAAAATTGCAATTCTTTGAGTGTGCTTTTCGAGTGCTTTTCCATTGCTTTTATTTAGTATATTTTATTTCTTTAATTCCATTTTCATCTCTAGTTTTTAGAGATGAAATTATATATGTTCATTTAGCATCTTTCAGAACAAGAAACTTGACCAAATCCTTTGGATTCAAACGTTTCACCTGTTCTATATCTATATCTATCACTCCAAAATTATTCTTTTTCTCATAATTATACATATATTGTATGCTATTATCAATCTTCGAAGTGCTTTGAGTAAAAACTCCTTTCCTTCCTCTTCCCATTGCTTTTTTTATTATACACTTTTTATTTCTTTAATTCCATTTTTTACATATAAAAATTCCTCACTCCAACTCACTAACATTGCTTGAGTGGTATCTCTTTGAGGTAGTCTCTTTAGGTAGTGGCGATTTTTTTTCTTCCATGGAACTCGTCAGCGTTGCTTGAGTGGTATCTCTTTGGGATAGTCTCTGTTCACACGTTCGTATGTGTGCTTCTTTACTTCCTCAAAAATGTGAAATAACATCACCCTCTTTAACTGTAAATGTCTAGTTATATTATGTTACGAAATGGAGTAACATAATAAAGTCTTGTTAAGCGATAACTCAGGATCGCTTGTTTGTTTGAATAAGGTTGAAACTGGATTGGATACACTTCCATATGGTTATACCAAATTATTGCGTTTTATTGATCTGGAAAATGGCTCGTGAGGATGTGTGTTTTTTGGAAAGTGGCTCATGAGGGGATGTGTGTGTTTTTTTGGAAAGTGAGCTCGCGAGTTGTGAATTATCTGGAAAGTGAGCCAGATTTTTCTCAAAAATGGGTAAGATGGTTACCCACTGGGTTTTTACCGAGGAGAATTTCCAAAATACACTAAATTAACGACAATTTTGGAAATTTAACGAGGATTTTTTGAAAATATCTTGAAAGATTTAACGAGGAAATGAAACGGATAAAATTCGATACTTTTATGGGTGATGTGAAGTGAGCTAAGGTGCCTCTTATTACTACTAACGACGGACAACCTTTGCCTGTATCTCCGGCAGATCAGAAAAAGGTTTTGAAAAATACTGCGGTCAGGAATCCCGCATGTTTGATTACTTTAGTACAAATTTTATAATTTGAGAAATTGGGGCGCTAAGTTTCATGATGTCACTTTCCGGGAAACTTGATAAAGAGTGTACAGCTATTATGCTGGAGATTCAAATATTTCAAACCGGATGTAATGGAGATACTGCCTAGCTCCGAGAAACACATTACACTTACACGCGGAATAAACTCTGAGGAGCTATTAAAAAACAATTGCAAGATCCCACTATTTCAATATATGACTATCGCATAAGACTTGGATCTTAATAGAATATTTTACGAAATTTTACTGCGGTCGTGACCCCGGGGGTCGTCAAGAAGACACTGTCAACACTATATTTTGAGGTTTAAAGCAGACCCATTTAATCTCTAATAGTTATTAAACACATGATACCGGAAATAGAAAGCTCTCGACTTTCGAATAAAAAAAGACAGAACTACTATATATTCGCAAATAACCCATTCATGTATAACATTAACTTATGCAGCCATTTCTTTTTCAACTCTCCACAAAAGAAAAATCAATGTCCGCTTCACTTTCCAAAACATTTCATATCGCGTGAAATATTTCCTTTAACAAGCATTGACAACTAAGCGGAAAACAGATATTTCAGCCCACCCACATCTGACGTCTGAGTTATCAAAAGTTTCTCTGGCTTTTGTTGATAATTTTGTCCGATGGATTATGAATGTTCTGCGATACTTGTTATCTTTGTGGAATGTCCGGTTTCCGGAAGATTATAAAGAACAGGAAAGAGCGAATCTCAAAACTGTCTTAAAAATGAAATTAAGGTTGGAAAAATATATATTTGCTCAATTCTTTCTTTGACGAATAGAGGAATTCTAAGGATATGCACTTTTTTGTCTTGACTTCCTGACTGAATTTAAGTCTTAAAATAGCAATGAATATGCGTGAACGGAATCTGATCGATCAATGACAGACATTGTAGCGACCATAGGTCATGGATCAGTTCTTTTCTTCTTTAAAATCTCCGTAAAATTCTTAGATGTTTATATCTTATATATATAAAGATCTACAAACGCGGATAAGCGTAAACATTAATCCGATGCGTTGTGGCACACAAAAAAAAATTTAAATTGGATGATCGCACAGGCAGACCAATCGTGATGTGAGTGACTCGAAGCCAGTACACGGTTCATGCTCCATATAGCAAGTCACCGGTGACGTCAAAGCCAGACAACGCCGTTAGCGCATCTCTTCATCGGATCATTTTGGATCGTTTGGATCTTTTAGATCGATCGGTAGATCGCTGGATCGATGGATCACTAGATCGATAGATCAGTAGATCGATAGATCAGTAGATCGATAGATCGGTGGATCGATGGATCAATAGATCGATAGATCAGTCGATCGATCGGTAGATCGCTGGATCGATGGATCAATAGATCGATAGATCAGTAGATCGATAGATCGGTAGATCGCTGGATCGATGGATCAATAGATCAATGGATCGCTGGAGCGGGGAACTGGAAACTGGAGACCAAGGCAAACGAGAGGGCTCTGGGACGAGAATGCGAGTAAGCAAAGATGGCGTCCGCCGGCAGGATAGTCACAAAAATTAGCTTTTCAACAGCGTTGCTGCTTGTTTGTTTGGTCCCAAGCCTTATTTCTGTTAAGGTGGACGAAGAAACCAAAGCGTTTATTCGCCTTGTCATCGAAAATTGTGATAGAGAAGAGGTTTGCGTTTCGACTGGCCCTGTTCATGCGATTCCACGTGGAACACGTATCAGGAATGCAGTCGGGTGTTCGCCCAGAGCATTTTTAGTGCAAGATATTTTGCTGTGGGATCCTTTGAGGTATTTTCCGGAACTAATCCTGCTCTGTCCGTCTTGCCATGAGAAAAATGTTGTAGAGCATTTGCACCCAATCCGCTGGCAGCAATGACTACGATCAGCCACGGCTCCTTTCGGGTCTGCGAAATGACGTGTTTCTTGTTGGCAGGGTCTACTTATGCAGAAATAAGCATCAAATCCTCAGTCACGATCAAGGTGTTTTATCTCAAGTGGAAGCTGATTTTCAAGCACCGTTTATTTTATTTCATAAGAGTGGAGTCACGCGAGAGTTGTGTAGATTTTTTATCTCGCATATAAACGCTGGAATGACCATCGCAGATGTCCAAGTCCTATGGCAGCAAAGTCTATTTGACGAATATGGTCTAAGGAAGGTGTGTTTCCTTAACGAAAAGACTGAGAGGTCAGAAAGTTTTCCGAAGTTTTTAGCCAAAGGTAACAAGGTTGGCGAGAAAGTTGCTTTGGCTTGTTACCTACATGAGTATTTTGAAAAAGAACAACTCTACCATGGGAGAATGTGTCAAATGACTGCTTATTCATTAAGTGCCGACCACACATTTAAAGTGTCCTCTAATATAGGCTTTTGGTGTGAAGGGAAGTGGATTAAGTTGTATGATAGTTTATTCATAGTCATGAATGAGATCAGAGTTGTATTATCGTGGAAACTCTGCAAGGGGACCGCGTTCCATAAGGTTGAAGATCTTTTGATTAATTTAAAGGACAGGCTTAACTCTCAGGGTTGTATTATTCGTCATTTCTATGTTGATAACTGCTGTCAGTGGAGGCAAAAACTTAACTCTGTATTCAATGGTGTATCGATAAAGCTGGACCCTTTTCATGCCATTCAGAGAGTGACATCAAAAATACCAAAAAAGGGAGGAGATGGCCCACTGCGAAGACTGCGTGCACAAATTGTGCATGATTTTAAATTGATTTTGAGGGATCCAACAGATATTGGCTCTAAAAGAACCAAGCCAACTCCTACAAAGGTATTATTCTACTTGCAGTCATGTCATTTATTTTGTTCCTGTTTCATGTCACTATAAATCAAAACAAATTAATATGTACAAATATGACCAGGTAATGGTAACTATAACAGAATTTCAATTTCATGATTACTTCTTTACTTCTTGGTTCGCTTTAAATAAACTTGAAAAACTTAACAACACATTTTCTCCAGCAGAATAGTAATTTAAAAACGGGTGACAGTAGTACAGTAACTGTTTCTAAAGAGACAATTTTTGACCCGGTTAGAAAGTCTGAGTTATAATCTGTCTGGCAGCAAATAGTCTATAAAAACAATATTAACATTTCTATTTGACTTTTTGGGAATTGCAACTTTTAACTGCAGTAATCTGCTAATGTGTACCAGTACTTCCAAAAATCTACATACCTCAGCTCCCCACACAGAAGGCATTGAAATCTCCTGGGGTTGGCTCTTGGAGAACAGAAATTTACGGGGAGGGTGGTCTTGAAAAAAACCTTCCATATGGGAAAGTATACAATGTATATTTTATGGAATTTAAAAACATGGACAGTCTATAGTTGTACATTTTGTGACGTAAAATATCCTCTCAACTCTTGAAGCTTTGGATGGTTGTCCAGCATCGTTTCTTTCTGGGATGATGTTAGGAGGTCATCAGCCTTGAGAAATGTCTCCTTGTATTGCTCCAAAGACATATTCAGGTTCCCCAGATGATGTTCTGAATGGATAAGGGTGCTTGGAAGAGTCTTGTGGAAGACTGTTGACTTCCCAACTTTCTTCACCTGACCAAGAGATGCCGTCTGTAGGTTCCTCATACATTCCTCAGTTTTCTTCGGTGTTGGGCGCGAGCTAGATGAAAAGCTGTTGTACACTCTCTTTGAACTGCAGTAAGGACCAGGCAATGTTATAATTCTCTGCTTTACATCTTCATCTGTTACCGACATCCATACTGTTGTGCTGCCTTGCTTGACCTGCAAACACTGTAAAAATATAATGATATTTTGAATCAATACCTACCCCTCCCCTAACCTAACATTAACACTTACTTCTTTCTTTGGGCTAAATGTTAGGCTTGGGGAGGGGTCGGTGGGAAGTTTCCCAGAAACGATCATTGATCCAATATTTAATACACATTTCCATGAAAATACATCACAGGACAGATCTGAGGAAATGAATTGTACAGTGTTGGATAGAGATAAATCGAATGCCATCAGTATTGTAGATCTGTAGCTCCTTCACAGGGCGGGAAAAAAATTGCAGCATAAGACTACATTTTTTTGTGCCAGTTTTTCTCCCACAATGGTGTCTCCCAAACCTTAACCATCAGAAAAATGATAACTGGGATCATTCATTTATGCACTCACTCACTCACTCACTCACTCACTATTTCTTTCTTTCTTTTTTTATTTATTTGTTAAAATTTTCCACTTACAAAACCCTTAATGGGATTTGGGTTACTGGGATTGGGAATCACAGAAACAAACAGAATGAAAAAGTGGGAATGGGGCTGGGATTCCGGGTAAAAAGTGGACTACAAAAATGGTAGAAATAGGATTTGGGCAGAAACTAGGATTTGTAAGCCATCAACCAGCCCCCCACCCCCCCCCCCCCCCACCCTTACACACACTCACACAAACACACACTATGAACTGCAACTTATAAATATAATTCATCATATCCAATTTGGCAAACTTACCGCTTCCGCAACCCCACCGAAGGAAAGAAGTGTATCATGTAACGTGAGTGCGTAGCCCATGGTTTTCTCACTTATCACTCTAGGCGTAGGAGCTGTCAGTTGCTGCAGGGCGATGTCCAAACGGTGCCACAAGATATGCATGTTGAGCGCTAACCTGATTGCGTTCTTGTTGGACTTTGCGTTGCATTCAGGATTGAAAATCCCAGCAGCAGATTGCGTGGCTTCTTGGTTTTTCCCCTTGCAGTACTTATAGAATAGCTCTCTTGCTCCAGCACTTAAAGTGTATTCTATAGCTATATCTTGGTGGTGTTCGACGTATATTTGTTCGTACACTGTTCCGAGGCTCTTCACAGCACTTTCCTCCGCAAGCTGTGTTGAGAACATTTCTATTTCCTCCATCTCCCTCTGCACGCGTTCTTGGCACAGGACGAGGATCCTGTCGGCTAGGCCGTTTTTACAGGAAACGACCTTGGGCCAGATTTCGGTCAGAAATCGCCGTGGCGTCGTGAAGGTCGACATGCTCATCCTAGCACGTTGTACCCCTACGCGTTTTCCCTTTCCCTTGACAGTGTACCAGTAGTCACCGTCGTACAGTTTGCAGATACGCTCCATAGTAAGTGAGGTTTGGGAGGCAGACTTGGAAGTACTGATCAATTTCTGCATGAATGTATAGCCTTCGTCGATGCAAAGAAGGGGTACATGTGCTCTGTCGGCCCCTGTCTGAAAGTTAACAAAATGGTTGAACAAGCCATTCGAAGACGTCTCGTCAACCAAAATGCTTCGCTGGACGCGCGGCTCCAAGTGCGAGATGAGCGGGTCTACACAGGCGATGTTACAGGCTGGAGTTTTGCCCGCTCCAGACGGGGCAAGACCAACGAAAAACAAATTGCCATTTTCTTTCCAAGAATCGAAGAGTTTTACCGTGGTGTCCCCTAATAGTGATCCTGTACACGGTAAAATTCCAGTGAGGAGCAAATCACGCGTTGTGCCATGGCTCTTGGCGAAGATATCCAGCCAATCTTTGATATTTCGAGGGGCTATTTCATCCCAGGGAATCTTGATGTCTGCCATTTTTGACTCTAAATCAGCGACGGATTGTATCTCAGCGAAAGAACTCATATCAAATATCAAAACGTTGCAAAAACAAGTGGCAAAAGGACAAGGACTTCGAGCGCGTTCGTGAACAGCTTAAAATCCGCGCGAAAACACCATCTTTGCAACAAGATCTCCTCTCTGAATTAACGATTATCGTTAATTCTTAAATTGCTCCGAATTAACGATTATAGTTAATTCCGAACACTGTTTCCCAGGACATTTCAGAAAAGAAGAAATAAAAAAAACATGTTATTTGGACTGCGGGATTCGAACCCGGAACTACCGCTACTAGGAACGTCTTCTTACCACTAGACTACCAAGGCGATGGGAAATTTTATCTGCAAGATATTTATTTGAGTCTTGCATAGAATATCATTGATCTACAGTGATTAGGCCTAAGCGCTGATTTCAAATGGTTAGCTTTTTTGTTGAGGTTTGGTGATCATGCCTTTCCATTTACTTTCTAAAATTATTTTCAAGCGAGTGATTTTATAGGCTTACTACAGGGTGTAGAATAAGCGCATGAATTTTATAATGTTAAAAAATTGATGTTTGCTCAACCAGCAGCGTGGTGGTCCAGTGGTTAGAAGAGAGGATAAGTCAGCGAAGGGTCGTAGGGTCGTAGGTTCGAGTCCTGTCCGAACACTAAGGATTGTTCTTTTTCAACAAAAATGCTGATTTCCCAGAATTCCTTTCAGACTGTCAGTGTTCGGAATTAACTATAATCGTTAATTCGGAGCAATTTAAGAATTAACGATAATCGTCAATTCAGAGAGGAGGACGGGTTGCATCTTTGCTTACTCGCATTCTCGTCCCAGAGCCCTCTCGTTTGCCTTGGTCTCCAGTTTCCAGTTCCCCGCTCCAGCGATCTACTGATCTATTGATCCATCGATCCAGCGATCTATCGATCTACTGATCTATCGATCTATTGATCCATCGATCCAGCGATCTACCGATCTACCGATCTATCGATCTACTGATCTATCGATCTATTGATCCATCGATCCAGCGATCTACCGATCTATCGATCTACTGATCTATCGATCTATTGATCCATCGATCCAGCGATCTACCGATCGATCGACTGATCTATCGATCTATTGATCCATCGATCCACCGATCTATCGATCTACTGATCTATCGATCTACTGATCTATCGATCTAGTGATCCATCGATCCAGCGATCTACCGATCGATCTAAAAGATCCAAACGATCCAAAATGATCCGATGAAGAGATGCGCTAACGGCGTTGTCTGGCTTTGACGTCACCGGTGACTTGCTATATGGAGCATGAACCCAGTACACAGTAATGAAATATACTAGGTAATAATACGATTTGTCACGGAATTGATAAGCGATAGAAAAATCGAAAATATTACACACTAAAGTCTTCTCACCTTTACTTTATTGTCTCTTGATGTATCCTGACCGGTTTAAATGCATTTTTACAACTTTTGTCACTCGCCCCACTATCCACTATAAAAGAAGGGAAGGCTGGAGACCTCTGAGCGAACCCTCGCCACGCGAAAGCCAATAAATTCTAAACAATTCAACTCAAGCTCCCCGAATTGCCACCAGTGAGGCCGCAGGTTAAATGTCTACCCGTGCGATTCGTGCTAGCTTCCAAATTCCCTTTCACGGTCTCTAAAAGGGCTCCGTTTTGGAGCGATTCTGGCCATCTTCGCTTCGCCATTGTCCGCGATCCAAACGGCTGCACCACGAAATTCGAATACTAAAGCTTAGCGACCGCGTCACAGAGACAAAATGACATTCACCCGAGGGGAGGGTCGTTACTTTTGCCCTCGCGCAAATTGACACCGTCGGGGGAGCCGGTGCGTGTAATTCGAACGGAAACCACACGCGTGACCTGTCACTTATTTGTCTTTATTTGATAAAGTGCAATTTTTCATCAAGATCAAAAGAAAAGTCTCTTTTTAAAATAAAAATGCTCGAAGGAAAATTATTAAGCTTGTTAAAACCAATTTGCGCCAAAAAAATCAAAAATCAAAGGTCACGGATATGTATGTGTTTACCGGGAGTCTAGGGTGTACTCTAACTGCACGTCCGATCCAAGAGAGAGGAAGATGGGGGCCTTGGGAACGAGGTTGGTAGACGTTTCAATAACAAATTGATCGTTACATGTAAAACAGACCGTTGGCCGTCGGGTGTTGATATGAACGATATGGTCAATAATGTTTAATTTTTATTGGTAAATTGCACAACCTTCTAAAGTCGCTGTCGTAATTTGTCGTATTTTTGAAGCGGAATCGAGCCGTTTCTCGCTGTTCAGAACGTCTCATGTCGGCAATTTTCGGGGCCACGTCGCTTGTCGTTCTTACCAAGGCTTCTTTAAGCCGAGATGTTTTGAAAACAGCTTCGGCTATAAAAGGAAACGAAATCTAATCGCCAGCTCTATTCCTACAAGAGACACCATTCTGCCCGAAGGTACACAATTTTTTAGTTGACGGAAAAAGCGACAAGTAAAATATTTTCATTTGCCTTTTTTACAATAGTCTACCTTAGTGAAGTATTTAGATAAAACATTCCTTTTTTACTGAAGTCTTTTTACTGAACTTATTCACATGCACAAAGTTCTTGTTTTGTCTCATACATCCACATATACACTGCACATATTAATTGGCTGTTTAAAAACATTGCTAGTAAATCAATTTTAATCCCAAATGAAAATCGTTGCAATATGTTTTAGTTTTGTTTAAATATCAATAAATAAAGATAGTAAATATTTTTTAACCTTCGAACATCTTTCCCAAATTTCGATTGATAAGAAAATCGCCATTGTAATGCCATACAAGTCATTGCTTCTAAAATACTGTGACTGATACAAAACAAAGAAAATTAACTAAGTAAAAGGGCTCTCTAAAGATAGATTGAATCTAAGTAGTTTTGCCACCCCCATCCCTCCTCATAATTTCCCCCCGTAGCAACCAAATTGGCCTCGGCTCATTCGCTTAATATAATCAAGTTGAAGTTTCCCCTCAGCTGTAAAATGAAGACTATTTTGAACAAATACGCTAAATTAACATGAAAATTATTTACATTCATACTCGTGATTATTTTGTTGCTCATGACTTTTATTGATTTGGTGGCTCGTAAAAGAGCCCTTAAGTCCTCTATGACTGCAATGTCTAACTCTACGATTAGACCTACAGGTATTTTCAATCTTTCAACTTCAATAAACCATTTAGCAGCTTTACACATATTACCTATCACGTCTTTACTACATTTACCTATCAAAGGCACCCAACTTTTCCAATTCTTGTTGTTGTTGTTGTTGTTGTTGTTTATTAACCTTACATTCTCTCGCATTAACGAGATGGCTTTAAGAGCGCTTTGATTTATACTTCAACTGGTGTTTTCGCTACCCTTTCTTTCAGTATTCGTGAAACCCCTACCTTTTCATATACGGTTTCAACTCGTGAAATCCCTACCCTTTCATCTACCTCCAGCCTCAAAAAGGTACCCCTTTTGGGCGGAGCATCCCCGTATAGCCCATGATAGGGAGTATCCCATCCCCAGGCCGACCGATTTCGTCTGATAACTACAGACTTCGTCAGGGAGTTTGAAACAAGATTACATGGGGAACTTATTTATAAATAACGTTTACAATACAAATTACGTTCCCGTAAGCCCGGGTGTGAACAACAAAACAACCACAAGAAATACGTGCAGGATATGACTAAAATCCTGAGTAGAATATGTGATGTTTAATTTTGTGGCTTACGGATTCAACCGTTAAATCCGCTAACGGAAGTGGCCAACAGTCTTACAAAGATTTTGTTTAATGTTCAGTCTGTCTGGCTGAACCGAAAACTAAAAATAGGAGTACAGACCAAAGTCACTAATGTTTCACGTTTGCCATTATGCGTTTGGAACAAGAGAAATTTCATTTGACTATTGTGTATTTGAATGAGCGTATGATTTCTTCAGTTTGGACTTGGTGACAATTATTTTGACATTAAACATTCGTTCTTGTCGCTTGTGGCGATAAAACATATGTCCCTGTTGTGCAGTCCTCTGGAACAGTCTACCCTCAGCTGCTAGGCAGGCAACATCTCTGACTAATTTCCGACGATTCTTAATTAATTCCGACACGGCATTCATGTAAAACAGGCTTTATTTTAGTTTACTTTTCTTTAATAGTTAGTTATATTTTTAAATTATAGAAGATTAATTTACATACATAGTTTCGTATTAAGTTGTAGTTTATATCAAGAGATTATAATTGTCCTATTATTTTCTCTTGTTTATATTAAATTGTTAATGCCTGATGTATTTACCCGGACACCCGGATAATACGGACACTTTAGCGTGTGCCTTCGGTGTCCGTATAACCGGGTTCCACCGGTTCAGTTTCAACACTGCCCTCGGTCATACCTACTTTGGGTATGTTACCTTTTACTAGCTCTAAGGGTTACGAAAAGATAGAAATTTTACCATGTACCGTTCAAAATCTGTAATGAAATCAGAACGTTTTCGATGAGACCGACTTCATTGCCGCTAAAACTTGTGAAAATGGAAATGAAATTTACAATTAACAGTGACGCACCCTTGTTATAATGAGACTAGTAGCTCTAGTGCCTTTTAGGGGCTGTTTTCAAAATTCCCGACGAGCGATCTTTCTCCCCCTGAGCAGCTGAAATCAGGCACAAATGCATCAGGGGAGCCAGTTATCAGTATCAAGTTACGGTGACCTGCAGACAGGCGGTTTACAGTCCCCTACTTTTCCATGTGTTCGTCGAGTTCGATCATTTAGTTCTCCGGGGGGGGGGGGGGGTACTCCCATATATAAGCTATACGGGTATGTGCCGCTGGATGGGGTCTCAGTTTCGCACACTAAGTTTGAGATGGGGTATACTTTTTCCGTTCAATTTTCGTCATTTTTGTCATTTTTTTTCCGGTACATTTTTCATCTGGAACCTGGCCTGTGGAAGTTTCACTCGATTTAATGAGCGTGTATGGGTTTGACGCCTAATTCTGTCAGTGTAAACAAACCCCCTTTTTTGTATAAAGAGCCTTTTACCAAATTTTTAACAGTTAAAACTGTTTGGTCTGAGATGGGGGTAGTGAAAATAGAAATTTTAGGTCTGAGATGGGGTAATAATAATAAGAAACATAGAATGCACGATCACTGCAACAAACCGATGAGAATGGCCGGATCTGGATCAGCTGCTCTACTCCTATATCCGGCAACATTTTAATCTACCGGGACACTCTACTAAGGATATGCAACTTATACCACTGGAATTAATTAACAATTATTGGATGAGGTTGAGCATGATAGCGATAATTATCAAGGCCAAAGTTTGTGTTATCTGCCGAAGCCGAAGGCTGAGGCGGATAACACAAACTGAGGCCTTGATAATTATCGCTATCATGCGAAAACCGAATCCAATAATTGTTTTATTATGCATATTCCTGAGCTGCACTTGTAAAGACAAGAGCGCGCACAAAAAAGTGATCAATGCACAGCAGTCAACTTGTAAGTAAACAACTTACGTCACTTCTGCATGCATAAAACTATTGTCTGTAGGTATGACGTCACTTCTGCATGCATAAAACTATTGTCTGTAGGTATGACGTAACAGAAACAGCAAGCAATAATTAGCTGCGTGCTTATAGCCAATCAAAATCGAGCTAGTGACACCAATGTATAATAATTAACAATTATTGGATGAGGTTGAGCATGATAGCGATAATTATCAAGGCCAAAGTTTGTGTTATCTGCCGAAGCCGAAGGCTGAGGCGGATAACACAAACTGAGGCCTTGATAATTATCGCTATCATGCGAAAACCGAATCCAATAATTGTTTTATTATGCATATTCCTGAGCTGCACTTGTAAAGACAAGAGCGCGCACAAAAAAGTGATCAATGCACAGCAGTCAACTTGTAAGTAAACAACTTACGTCACTTCTGCATGCATAAAACTATTGTCTGTAGGTATGACGTCACTTCTGCATGCATAAAACTATTGTCTGTAGGTATGACGTAACAGAAACAGCAAGCAATAATTAGCTGCGTGCTTATAGCCAATCAAAATCGAGCTAGTGACACCAATGTATAATAATACGTATTATTATACATTGGTGTCACTAGCTCGATTTTGATTGGCTATAAGCACGCAGCTAATTATTGCTTGCTGTTTCTGTTACGTCATACCTACAGACAATAGTTTTATGCATGCAGAAGTGACGTCATACCTACAGACAATAGTTTTATGCATGCAGAAGTGACGTAAGTTGTTTACTTACAAGTTGACTGCTGTGCATTGATCACTTTTTTGTGCGCGCTCTTGTCTTTACAAGTGCAGCTCAGGAATATGCATAATAAAACAATTATTGGATTCGGTTTTCGCATGATAGCGATAATTATCAAGGCCTCAGTTTGTGTTATCCGCCTCAGCCTTCGGCTTCGGCAGATAACACAAACTTTGGCCTTGATAATTATCGCTATCATGCTCAACCTCATCCAATAATTGTTAAATAGCAGAGACTCTGTACGAAAAGCGCGTGAAGCATTTCTCATAGACAAAGCAAAGACGTTAGAACAACTTGGAATCAACAGACGCGACGAACTTCATTAATTAACTTTCTCATCACTAGTCAGTTTAGTTTATCACCCGTCAAATCCTTCACCAATCATATTCATTGTTTTTGTTATTCTTTAGTTTTTTCAAAACCACTTGTATAACAGTTTTACAGTTGTAATCATTTATAGTGCTAGCCCCTGAAGAAGCTTTGTTTTGCAAAGCGAAATATTGGGCACTATTATATTCCACTTTTATTTTCATTTATTTGCTTCTGCTTCTGCTTCTGTTTTTCTGCCGTAAGGATCAGTTTGCCGTTTTTTTGCTTCACTAATAATAATAATGACTTTATTAACGTGTCAGTCAAAATCTAGCAGAGGGGATTCCACACTGCAAATAGGGGACACCTAACTATCTAGAATATAATCTAAAAAATACAAAAACGAATCAATAAAAATTTGAGACTAGAATCTACTAAGACTAGAATTAAAAACTACCATTGATAACTCACTAACATAAACACCACAAAACTCTAATTCTAATCATCAAAATTCTAAAAAATCTTGTAATTAAAAATATAATTAAGAAAATTTAAAATCATGAATTACAAAGGTAGCAGCCACTACATCCATCCAAGATGTCACTCAAATCAAGACATCGTATCCGGGTCTTAAACTGAGTAAGACTGGTAGCCGATCTGTCTTTGCTTTATATCTTACTCCAGAGGCTTGGACCTAAGTAACAGTAGGGGTTCTTCGGTCCCAGCGAAACACCCCTTTTTACCGTATACCAAACGAGCTGGCTCGTTCGTCTCGTTCAGCCCTCCACTGCCGAGCCAAACGAGCCACCAAATACGTAGACTCGATACCTAAACGAGTTATTTTTGGTTCTTTAATCAAACAAGCCAAACAAGCCAAACGAGCCACCAAACACATAACGTTCAAAATGTGGCCATGCTTTCTGTAATAGCCTGCGAACAAGCTCTCGGGCGGTCCTTCAGGCGCTTCTCAGGCGCTCCTTCTGCCCTCCCCCTTTCCCTGTCCATCCCCCTGTCCCTCCCCTCCCCCTCCCCCTCCCCCTGCCCCTGCCCCTGCCCCTGCCCCTGCCCCTGCCCCTCCCCCAATCCCCGCCCCCGACCCAGGAGCTTGCTCGCAGGCTGTTCTGTAATAGGCCATTTGCACGATGACGTCATTTGACTACTACTACTACCACCAGAATCCTTCAGTTTTTTGTTTTGTAATGCAAATTAGGGCTATTGTTATTTAAACCGCACTGGGATTACAAAATTTAAATAAGAAAGGAAAAACGAAATGAGTTCTGGTAGTAGTAGTCAAATGACGTTATCGTGCAAATGGCCTATTGCTCCTATACCAAATGCGAGTATAAACCTGTTTGTTTGGCTTAGCCCATTTCCGAAGCAAGAATTGATGGCCGCTTCTTGATAAGTATAAACAAAGTACTTCATCTTAACACTCTTCTGTCAATCCTTTTACAAACAGAATAACTAAAGGCTTTCGTAATTATTTCTTTTTTTGTCGTAAAAACATCAGACAAACATCAAGTTGTTTTTCTATTTCGTAATTTCTTTACCGCGCCTATTTTCACAGGAAAAGAATCCCCTGACAGTTATAATAAGCCAATTAAACTCAAGGAAAGCCAGTCAAAGTGATTGACAGTCGGAAATGCGCGGGTTTTCATATCGTAAAAGCCAGCGATTTTTACTTGCGGTCGCTTTTCGTGGAGAGCCCTCGTCTTGCAGGATGAAGGAATTTTATTGCGCTTTGCTTTTAATTGGGATCTTTGCTGCGTTTAGTCAAGGTATGTAAGATTTCTATAACTTCTGTAGTTAGGTTCAGTTTGTTGGAACGAAGCATCGATTTGTGTATTCTTTTGTCAACAGCGCGTGCATTCCATCGAAAAGCAGCGTGCTGCAGATTTTCTCGCCTGATGTAAAACTGCGCGTTAAAATTTTCGTATAAAGCTGTACCTTTCACATGCATTCCTTATTTGTCATCGCCGGCTGTTCAGTTGCTGAACATCAGCAAATTGCTGCTTTGCTGTTTTAAATAGCAATATAGCGTTGTGAGTTTTTTTCACCCAAAGCTTCTCGCGCTTAGCAATCAGCGATGAAAAGCTTGAAACATGTACCCACTTGCTTGTCATCATCATGCATTTAAGAGTTTATAGTTTTCTTTTGGTCATAATGGATCAACAAGTTGTTGCTTTGCTATTAAAAGGCAGAGGTGGAGAACGCAGATAGAGTATGTTAATGCGTAGAAACGATCGGTTATAAACGTTTACGCTTAAGCTTATATTATTTTACCTCAAAATTTTATCTATTTCTGCTCGCTGCGTTAATAATAGTAGTTCATCCCATCTCGTGATCAAGTTGCAGCTGTTGTGGGATCCGAGAGAATTTATGTGAGAGTGTTTATATTATCATACAATTCAAAGTTAAAAAACCTGGACATTGGGTGTTCATATTTTGGAAATGTATTAAGAGGTTAAAGTTCTTAATCGCTTGTGAGATTGTTAACTTCGATTTATTTGCGCGATCAAGATTGTCTCGAACCCAGACGTGACCTTTCAATTTTCCCACTTTTTGCTTTAAGAGCTTTGAATTCTTGTTTATTTCGAGGACAGTGGGTTTATGTCACATAGACCTAAAAGTTTTGACGCCATTCTGGCGTGCAAGAGCAGTCGCAACAGACATTTCTAGCAGTGCCCGCATATAAAGCTGAATTTATTTATACTGCGTAATGTTCTGAAGATACATGTATTATTGAAATTATTTGACAAGAAAATAAAATCATACTTGTTTGCATTTAAAAAAAAGTCTCACATCATCCCATGACAGAAGCCTTGTCTGGTCTCTTAAAATATTTGTATCGTAAACTGAGCTTTTACATCTCCAGTGTTCACTGGTTGAGGTCACAGTAGAAAAAGATCACTGTTGTAAACTCAAGTTTACCATGATAACAGCTGCATTTTTTAGTTTACTAATTGGTAAACTTAACTCTGGTTAATTGTCATGACAATAGCGGAAAGAAAAAAAGATGACCTGATTACAGGTAACCAAAAAAGAAAAATAGGTGGGTATATCTATCTAAATTCGCTTGTTTTGTTCACAGTTTGTGGTTATATTTAAGGAAAACAGTGATTAATAACTTAAATTAATTAAATGAATGGCTTTGAGCACGCTCTCATGGCATGTATTAATCATTAGATTAACTTTTCATATCTCACATTACGATCAGGCGAATGCATGGAAAGTTTCAAATGTGTTTTTAAGTGGACCTGTCAGGTTTACTGTGATAAAGAAGTAGTTATGCAGTTTACCATGGTAAAGCCCTTTTTACTATGGTAAAGTATTCAGCTGTAATACTGATGGGGAGGTGCGAAGACCTAATTTGCAATTTGAGTACCTTTTTGGGTTAGAATTTTTTTAGTGACATGTTTGGGATGAAAGGTTTTGGTGAGTACTCTTTTGGTGGTCATCAAAAAGTGTAACCTTTTTATGCAGAAAGAAAAGTGACTTTTTGGGCGTTGGACTGTTTTTGGGTCTGGTGCTTGTAATTTGGTGTTCATTTACACCTCCCCATCACTGTTATTACCTGAGTATGCCCCCCCCCTCCGCTGGGTGTTAAACTTATCCCTGAAGCAATTTGGGCAACATGTGAAAATAAGAGGGTACGTGGGGTCTACGTAAAGTGGCTATTGTAGTTCAGTGTTTTTGTTAAGGTTTGCAATGACAGGGAGAAAACTGTGAATAACAGGGACTATATTGGGTTTTGTAGTTGGGACACCCCCTCCCATTGGATGTCCAGGATTGCACGCAGCTACAAAATTTACTATTTTTGCGATTTTTCATTTCAGCTTACGAATTTTACAAAATTAACAAATTTTCATTACAGATCTTGCGAATTTTACAAAATTTGCGAAAATTACGAAAAATCGCTAGCTCAACGATTTTTCGGTAGTGTGTGATGCTAATTTACTCGCAAGCCCACAGCAGCTTGCGGATTTTACAAAATTTGCGAAATTTGCGAAAAATCGCTTGCTACGATTTTTCGTTACAGATCTCCGAGTTTTACAAAATTTGCGAAAGTTATGAAAAATCGCTAGTTCAACAATTTTTCGGTAGTGTGTGATGCTAATAGAGCGTATGCACTCACGTGGCAAGCAGCTATGCAAATTTATTGGAACAAAAGAAAGTGTTAACATAAGAAAAGCGTTCAAATCCCACAGGATTGTTTTGGTACACCAACATGGCCGCCGTTCTATTGTTTTGGTACACCAATATGGCCGCCGTGACGTCATGTGCATACGCTCTATTAACTCGCAACCCCACAGCCAGCTTGCGGATTTTACAAAATTTGCGAAAAATCGCTTGCTCGACGATTTTTCGGAGGCGAGTTGCGAAATTTTGCACTTCTTTGTGATGCTAATGAACTCACAACCCCACACTTCTAGCTTGCGGATTTTACAAAATTTGTGAAAATTGCGAATTTTCGCAGTTTTCGTATTTTCGCAGTTTTCGTCAGTATCTTCTGCCTTCTCTCTCATCCCCTTTTTCCTGGGATGACAAATTTTACTATTTTTCGTAGTTTTTGTTATTTTCGTAGTTTTCGCAGTATTCGTAGTTTTCACAGTTTTGTTGGTACCTTCTGCCTCCTCTCTCATCTCTTTTTTCCTGGGATGACGAATTTTACTATTTTTCTTAGTTTTCGTAATTTTCGCAGTTTTCGTTGTTTTCGCAGTTTTCGTTGGTACCTTCTGCCTCCTTTCTCGTCCCCTTTCTCCTGGGATGACGAATTTTACTATTTTTCGCAGTTTTCGCAATTTTTCGCAGTTTTCTTAGTTTTCTCAGTTTTCGTCAGTACCTTCTGTCTCCTCTGTCGTCTCCTTTTTCCTGGGATGACAAATCTTACTATTTTTTGTAGTTCTCGTAATTTTTGCAGTTTTCACCCAACCATAGCAAAAATTAGTTAATTTAGTAATTTTCATAGACTTGAAATACATGTAGCTGGGTAAAGGTCCTGGTGTCCTTGTCCTTGTCCTTGTCCTTGTCCTAAACCCTGGTAGTTTGATCAATTGCCAAATGAGTGACTGGGTGCATAAATTGAATTTTGATATTTTTTAGAAGAGATTAGACTAAAACATCCCACATCTTAGGGAAAAATTGTTTTGACTTGCAGAGTCATTCAGATGCCTAGTAATCAAAATTAGTATATTATTATTATTATATTTTGTGAAAGTACAGGATCTTTTGGCCTTATTGGTTTTATTTTACTTTAACTTACATGAAACCGTCATTACTTTAGTAAAAGAGTGCTTTCTTGGCTCAAAAGCACAATTTGTGAGTGAAAAATGTCAAAATTCAACTTACAGGCTCTTTATACACCTAGCTGTTCAATAATTATTGCAAGATATGTAGAGGTTCTCCTTATACTGCATGGATTCTCTGTCAGATTGCATAAGTTGACCTTTTTGTAGCTGTTTAAAATAGCACTGTAAAAAGAGCATTTTTGAGTGTGGCAGAATGAGTGACATGACTGTCTATAGAGAATTCTAAGTGCGACGACAAAATGGGCGAAATAACTGCTTTATTTGTGATCACACATTCAGTATGGTTGTCATTATAATTTTTACACTCTAGTAATAATTTCAAACTGCTGTTCCAATATCATGGTGGTGCAATTGAACACCTCTCTCTTACGGAGAGTTTATTATTGGTCACAGACATACCAAGATTGATACAATCCTTACCTCAACATTATGAACACTTTACAGTCAAAATACTCAGTGCGTAACCGTTCTGCTTATTATTTGGGAATGACTTTCATTAATCGGGTGCGGATTGCATTATTGAAATCAAAATTTAGGTTTTAAATTCATTATTGAAATCTTCCAACAACAGCCTCATTCTAAATAACAAATGTTGATCGGTTTATTTACTGACATTGGTCAAAAGTTCACAGGCGAAATATGCAACCATTGGTTGACATTGGTTTCAGAGAATTTGGTTGCTTGGACTTCATAGGAAATTATCCTCACTTTCGATGAAAATTTTTCTTTCATTCCCAGCACACTAGCATTTTAAGAATTCTTCTTCAGAGTATTGTAAATGCAGGGCTTCTTTACGTAAAAAAAAATACTCAGTGATAAATTTTTGTTGAGCAAACAGAAATAGGTCAGGTGTGTCAAGCTGCCAAACTGTTGCCTGCTTTGCACGTGAACATTTGCCTGATGTCAATAACAAACCAATCAGCATTTGTTATTTCGAATGAGGCTACCGTTGGAAGTTTCCAATAATCAATTTTAAACCTGAATTTTGATTTCAATAATGCAATCCGTTCCCGATTTATGAAAGTCATAAATCCCAAATAACAAGCAGAATGCGCTGAGTACTTTGACTGTAATCTGTCCCTGTAGTGTTAAAGTTAAGGAGGCTCCAGTATACTACACTAGAAAAGGAATGCTAAATATTTCTTTATTTTTAGACCATTCACTTTCCAGGATGTATTTAAAAGTGGAGTGTGTTTGTGGTTTAGTATGTTAGACCAAAGGAGAGGGAAAAAGGTAGTTAGTTGTGGTATGTGGAAAGAAGATGAAGGATTTCCGTTGATGAATTAATGGTAGACAATTTGAAGAATTAACACTAGACAATATTCTATACCATTCTTGATGATCCTCCCCAAAATGACCTCAAATGTCTGATTTGTTTTAACCCTTTAAGCTCCAGTAGTGATCAGCATCAAATGTTGTCTTGTAATATAAATCATTCAAAGAGATCATGGGAATTATGATCACCCAAAATAAATGCTCTTGATTTTAATGACTTCTCCTCACTACTCCTATAAGAAATGTATGGGACAAGAAAGGAGAATTTGTACTTTCTTATAAAAGAAGCCAACAACAACGACAACAAAAAGTCTTTATTTTCAGCCTTTCCCCTACTTCTCACACACTGAATGCCATTTGTTTGCCACAGAATGCAACAGCACTTTGTTGCACTTTATTGCGTTATTGAAAAATGTCTAACACTTACAGAGTATTATGAAAAACTGGCTCCTACAAAACCAAAAAACTTCAATGACCCTAAATACCTATGTCAAGGGCTGGGAGGGTGGGAAAGCTGTTGCACATATGGCAAGAAACAAAAACCGAGTCACATGTCAAAGCATGACACCTGATATCCCGACCCGTACCAGACCCCCATTCAGTGTGTGAGAACTTCATTTCTTGCCTCTTTCGCAAGCTCAGCCGGCAAGAAAACCATATCGTAGCCATAATCTATCTGTTGCTTAAAGCACCATAAACATAAGTCTGAATAACTATTTTTTTTTTTACCATTTACTACCTAATGCTTCAAAAGTCAAATTTTTTGTCTAGAGAACTTTACCACTTACATGTCAGACAATGCCTATTGCTTTTCAGTCCTCAGAAGTTACATGTAGCTTTAAACAAACCAACACAATGTATATGGTATTTAAAGTATGTACATCAAGGCTGTTGTCAATGGGGGGGGGGGGGGGGGGGGGGTTGGGGCAGGGGGATTTTCGCTGGCTAGTGAATGTCTGAGCCCCAGCTAAAACCAATTTTCCCGACTACCTGCACTGCTTACCCATCTATTTCACAGGAAAAAATACCTGATTCCCATTTTGGGATTTTTTTAGGGTATTTACAGAACACCAACAAAATTCCCAAATTTGTGAGACAAGTCCCAACCTGGGAATTCCCAACCACTTTCCCTGGTTGGAACTTGTCTCACTCTTCCAAATTTGGGATTTATATGGGTATTTTTTAAATACCCTAAAATATCCAAAAATGGGAACCTGGTATTTTTTCCTGTGTTTATAAAAATAGGCTCTCTGTTAAGAGCATTAAGCTTAATTTTTTTATTTCATGCTGCTAAATTTTGGATGTACCTTTAATGCAACCCTTCTTCTTTTAAATTGTTGGGGTCTCCCTGTCGCAGGCCAATTCTTCTTCATATAATTATGTCACCTGGCCCCAGTTGTTCAAAAGGTGGATAGCACTATTCACCAGATAAATCACTATCCAGTGGATAAATATTAACAAAATCCTTTGTGTTATCCACTGGATAGTGATTTATCCAGTGGATAGCGCTATCCACCTTTTGAAAAACCCGGCCCTGGTGGGTATCCCGGCTGTCATATGCCTCCTTTTTAAGGTTACAGTGTACCTTCAGATCGAAAATTTATCGAAATTTTTTTTTTGGGTCAAAATAAAGTTTACAGAATGAACTTTCATTAAAAAAAAGTTATCAAAAAATAGTGAAAATTGACGGAGAAATGATAGTATAACTTTTGTGGGCGGAGTTTGTTTATGAAGCAATATGTTTTTTAAGCGCTGTTTTCTCAAAGTTAATTGTTTCGCTTGTTGGGGACACTTTAAAGAGCTACAACTCAAAGGAAGATTGTTCGATTTTCTTCAAATTTGGACAGAAGCTAGGCTAACATATAATCAACAAAAACGTGTCGGCGAATTTCTTATTTCCGAAAACTTTTTTGTCAAGAGCCATTTCCGTGCGATCATTCCAATTTTTTCTCCCTTTTTCGAAAATATTTTGTAACTTTTCACTACAATTGAATATGGGAAATCGCCGACACATTTTTTTAGCGCTTCATGTCCAGAAACCCGAGAACAAATCAAATTAGCAAAATACAATAATCTCTTTGAGTTATAGCGTTTTAAAGCTGATTCGGACGTTCGAATTTAGACGTCGTAAAAAATTCGACCATTCATTTTATTACCAAATGGTTTCCATATTTAGATAGCCAGCTCTATAAGCTTTAATTTGATATCAGGGTTTAGGTATGTTAAGTGTAATCTTAAGACACTAGAGCTGTTATACTGGAGACACCCCCGAAGGTACACTGTAACCTTAATTGTCTTGTCTGGTCTTCTTTGGCCAATTTTATATCAATTTCATGTCTTAAAAGAACAAATTATGTACAGGTTCAGGACCCGGTTGTTCAAAAGGTGGATAGCGCTATCCATCGGATAAATAACTATCGAGTGGATAACACAATTGGTTTTGCTAATACCTATCCACTGGATAGTGATTTATCCGGTGGATAGTGCTATCCACCTTTTGAACAACCGGGGCCTGGGGTTTTAATGTTCGAAGTGTTGGCTCTTGCAAAATTCAGTCTGTAGAAAGTGTGGAAGGATCTTTACATGATTCAGGCCTTGTGCCATTAAACATTTGAAGGGCTTGGGGCATAACCAACTTATGTTGCTTTTGATGTAATTTTTTAATTTTCTCCCTCAGATTTGTCCATATTTGGCATGTGGACTACAAATTAGTTGCAAAACATTGTTCAGATATTTTTTCTGTTGTTTTTGTTTTCTGTCGCTTTCGAGAAATAACATATGCAAAAAAAGCATGTCTCCCGCTGAATCCCGTTCGAAAAAATGAATCCCAAGTCTGGAAGCACTTCGGATATCGGGCATTTCGACCACGGCACGGGATGGGAAATGGCCCACAACTCACAACGCTGCCCCTTTTCTGTTCCGAAGTGATTTCAGACTTTCCTGCCAGCTGGTCTTGTCCACCAAGGCCGTTTCAACCTTGAGTGTTGAATAGCACTTCGGATACAAGGTACGACAAGGACATGACTAGTTTCTTTGAGAGGCGCCAGAGACTTATGGATTTCCGGACTTAATGATGTCCTTCAATCACCGGACAGGCCTTAAACCCTGGGGGTACTCAGGTATATTTTGGGTGGGTATGTGCTGCCCGGGTCTCCACATTTGGACCCTGTTCATTTTAGGTCAATTTTTAATGCCCCGAAAAAATGGCTGCTGATAATTTGAAACTTTGGTAATACGTTCATGATAACCATCACAAATATAGCATCTCTAAAGTTTAATTCTAACAGAATCACATACTAAACTTTCTGAGAGCTATCCGTTCTGGTGGTTCTCGATATTCACCTAGTTCTTGTAGCTCTTGTAGTTCTGGTAGTTCTGTAGTTCTGTAGTTCAGTAGTTCTGGTAGTTCTGTAGTTCTTGTAGTTCTGTAGTTCGGTACTTCTTGTAGTTCTGTAGTTCTTGTAGTTCTGTAGTTCTCGTAGTTCTGTAGTTCTGTAGTTCTTGTAGTTCTTGTAGTTCTTGTAGTTCTGTAGTTCTGTAGTTCTGTAGTTATTGTAGTTCTGTAGTTCTTGAAGTTCTTGTGTAGTTCTGTATTTCTTGTAGTTCGGTAGTTCTGTAGTTCTCTTAGTTCTTGTAGTTCTGTAGTTCTTGTAGATCTGTAGTTCGTGTAGTTCTGTAGTTTGGTAGTTCTGTAGTTCTGTAGTTCTTGTAGTTCTTGTAGGGTAATACATTCATGATAACTGTCTCGAATATAGCATCTCTAACGTTTAAGTCTACCGGAATCACATACTAAACTTTCTGAGCTATCCGTTCGGGTTGTTCTCGATATTCACCTAGTTCTTGTAGCTCTTGTAGTTCTGTAGTTCTGGTAGTTCCGTAGTTCTGTTAGTTCTGTAGTTCTTGTAGTTCTGTAGTTCCGTAGTTCGGTAGTTCTTGTAGTTCTGTAGTTGGTAGTTCGGTAGTACTTGTAGTTCTGTAGTTCTTGTAGTTCTTGTAGTTCTGCAGTTCTTGTAGTTCTTGTAGTTCTTGTAGTTCTGTAGTTCGGTAGTTAGAGCGACGAGTCAGTTCTTAAAATACCCTTTTTCACCTGCCCCGGGAATCGATTTTCCTGCGGCCAACACCGTACCTAGTTTACTTCCGGTTTTCAGAAATCAGTGATGTCATCGAAACGACAATTTACAATTGAAATATTTACCGTTCCAATTTCGACAGAATTGTTAAACATTAAATCACTGTGATTTCAGAATGTGTTCTATTTCTAGTAAAAGGAAAGCGGGTTGAACTTTTCTAACCAAATCAATTGTCAAACAGTTGAGTTTAGAAAGCACGTCCCGGCAAGTCAACTGATGAGTAAACAATTCTCAAGCATTACGCCATAGAGTCACGTTGAAATTCCGAACATCTCGAATTTATGTCACGCTATGGTCTCGATCGATCATGTTGATATTGTTAATTTATTCGAAATCCTATGACCGATTCTCCAAAATGCCTGTGTTTAAACAATCCTGATTCCTTGTAGTGGGTGGTTTCAAGGATTTTAAAGCAGAAAAAAAATGTACAAAATTCTAAACTTATGTTTTTTCTAACAGTACCGAGCCGATTAGAGAAAAAAATAGAGACCTGAAATTGTAGCCTACAAAGGGAGGGACTTTTTTTGTGGGGGGGGGGGGGGGGGGGGTGGGCAATTTTTCTGATCATGAATTTTTTTCCGTCTTGATGTTGTGCAATAATTTTTTTTCGGGATTGTTCCATACCTTTTTTCCATTGGCTCTCTGTGCATTATTTTTTCTTTACTTTTGCTATGCAAGAATTTTTTTCTGTCCCTAAGGAGTGCTTGAAGCGGGCTGTGGAATGTAAATGTAAATGTAGACTAGACTGTGCATATGAATATATTCTAGATTGTATACTGTGGATTGCTAATATAAAACTCTAAAATGAAAACCGGGTGAAAACTGAGACAAAACGAGCAAGTTTCGAAGCCCATCAGGCTACTTGTTCTTGTAGTTCTTGTAGTTCTGTAGTTCTTGTAGTTCTTGTAGTTCTGTAGTTCTTGTAGATCTGTAGTTTTGTAGTTCTGTAGTTCGGTACTTCTGTAGTTCCTGTAGTTCTGTAGTTCTTGTAGTTCTGTAGTTCTGTAGTTCTTGTAGTATTGTAGTTCTTGTAGTTCGATAGTTCTGTAGTTGTAGTTCTGGTAGCTCTGTAGTTCTTGTAGTTCTGTAGTTCTTGTAGTTCTTGTAGATCTGTAGTTTTGTAGTTCTGTAGTTCGGTACTTCTGTAGTTCCTGTAGTTCTGTAGTTCTTGTAGTTCTGTAGTTCTTGTAGTATTGTAGTTCTTGTAGTTCGATAGTTCTGTAGTTGTAGTTCTGGTAGCTCTGTAGTTCTTGTAGTTCTGTAGTTCTTGTATTATAATTGTAGTGCTTGTAGTTCTGTAGTTCTGGTAGTTTGGTATTTCTTGTACTTCTGTAGTTCTTGTAGTTCTGGTAGTTTCGGTAGTTCTTGTAGTTCTCGTAGTTATATAGTTCGCTTAGTTCTTGTAGATCAGTAGTTCTGTAGTTGTTGTAGTTCTGTAGTTCTTGTAGTATTGTAGTTCTTGTAGCTTTTGTAGTTCGGTAGTTCTTGTAGTTCTGTAGTTCTGAAACCACAGAACTACAAGAACTACAGAACTATGCCAACTATATAACTACCAGAACTAGCAGAACTACAAGAACTAGAGAACTACCAGAACTACAAGAACTACAAGAACTAGAGAACTACCAGAACTACGAGAACTACAAGAACTACCGAACTACCAGAACTACAAGAACTACAGAACTACAAGAACTACAAGAACAACAGAACTACAAGAATTACAAGAACTACCAAACTACAGAACTATATGTACAGATCTACAAGAACTACCGAACTACCAGAACTACCCGAACTACCCGAACTACCGAACTACAAGAACTACAAGAACTACAGAACTACAGAACTACAAGAACTACCAAAGTACAGACCTTCAGAACTACAAGAACTACAGAACCACAAGAACTACAGAACTATAGAACTACAAGAACTACAGAACTACAGAACTACAGAACTACAAGAACTACAAGAACTACAGAACTACAGAACTACAAGAACTACCAAAGTACAGACCTTCAGAACTACAAGAACTATAGAACCACAAGAACTACAGAACTATAGAACTACAAGAACTACAGAACTACAGAACTACAAGAACTACGAGAACTACCAGAACTATAGAACTACTAGAACTACTAGAACTACAACAACTACAGAACTACCAGAACTACAGAACTACAGAACTATCGAACTACAGAACTATTGAACTACAGAACTACAAGAACTACCAGAACTACGAGAACTACAGAACTACTAGAACTACAACAACTAGAGAACTACAGAACTACCAGGACTACTGAACTACAGAACTACAAAAACTACCAAACTACCTAAAGTACCGAACAACAGAACTACAGAACTACCAAACTACAAAACTACAAGAACTACCGAATTACAGAACTACAAGAACTACAATAACTACAGAACTACTGAACTGGTAGTTCTTGTTGTTCTGTAGTTCTTGTAGTTCTTGTAGTTTAGTAGTTCTGTACTTCTTGTAGTTCTGTAGTTCTATACTTCTTGTAGTCCTGCAGTTCTTGTAGATCTGTAGTTCTTGTAGTTGTGTAGTTCTTGTAGTTCTATAGTTCTTGTAGTTCTGTAGTTCTGTAGTTTGGTAGTTCTTGTAGTTCTGTAGTTCTTATAATTCTTGTATTTCTTGTAGTTCTGTAGTTCGGTAGTTCTTGTAGTTCTTTAGTTCTGTAGTTCTTGTAGTTCTGTAGTTCTGTAGTTCTGTAGTTCTATTGTAGTTCTTGTAGTTCTGTAGTTCGGTAGTTGTTGTAGTTCTAGTAGTTCTTTTAGTTCTGTAGTCCTTGTAGTTCTTGTAGTTCTATAGTTGTGTAGTTCTTGTAGTTCTTCGAGTTCTGTAGTTCTTGTAGTTGTAGTTCTGTATTTCACGTAGTTCTATAGTTGTGTAGTTCTTGTAGTTCTTCGAGTTCTGTAGTTCTTGTAGTTGTAGTTCTGTATTTCACGTAGTTCTGCATGTAGTTCTTGTAGTTCTGTAGTTCTTGTAGATCTGTAGTTCTTGTAGTTCTGTAGTTGTGTAACAAACAAGGAATCAGAGAATTAACTCTGTGTGTAAATTATAGTGCTAAGGTAAACCCTTAAATTTCCCTGTACTGAGCGTTAGCCCTAGTACAGACATGAGGGACCACACGAGCACAAGGAATTCTCGATTCTTTGTTTGTATCACCAGTGCTACGTGGCTCAACATTTATCTGTAGTTGTGTAGTTGTGTAGTTCTATAGTTCTTGTAGTTCTCTAATTCTTATAGTTCTGTAGTTCTTGTAGTTCTGTAGTTCTTGTAGATCTGTAGTTCTTGTAGTTCTGTAGTTCTGTAGTTCTGTAGTTCTGTAGTTCTGTAGTTCTGTAGTTCTGTAGTTCTGTAGTTCTTGTAGTTCTTGTAGTTCTGTAATTCTTGTCATTCTTGTATTTCTTGTAGTTCTGTGGTTCTTGTAGTTCTGTAGTTCTATAGTTCTTGTAGATCTGTAGTTCTTGTAGTTCTTGTACTTCTGTAGTTCTTGTAGTTTTGTAGTTGTGTAGTTCTTGTAGTTCTAGTAGTTCTAGTAGTTCTTGTAGTTCTGTAGTTCCTGTAGTTGTGTATTTCATGTAGTTCTGCATGTAGTTCTCCGATCTTGTAGTTCTTGTAGTTCGGTAGTTCTTGTAGTTCTAGTAGTTTTTGTAGTTCTGTAGTTCTGTAGATCTTGTAGTTCTTGTAGTTCTTGAAGTTCTGTAGTTCTCTAGTTCTTGTAGTTGTAGTTCTGTAGTTCTGTAGTTCTTGTAGTTTTGTATTTCATGTAGTTCTGCATGTAGTTCTTGTAGTTGTTGTAGTTGTTGTAGTTCTGTAGTACTTGTAGTTCTTTAGTTCTGTAGTTCGGTTGTTCTTGTAGTTCTGTAGTTCTGTAGTTCTTATATTTCTTGTAGTTCTGTAGTTCTTGTAGTTCTGTAGTTCTGTAGAACTGCGAGAACTACGAGAACTACCAGAAAAACTGCAGAACTACAGAACTACAGAACTACAGGAACTTTAAGAACTACAAAAAATACAGAACTACAAGAACTAGAAGAACTGCAGAACTACAGAGCTACAAGAACTAAGAGAACTACCAGAAGAACTACAGAATGACCGAAATACAGATCTACAAGAAATACAGAACTACCAGACTACAAAAGCTACCCAACTACAAGGACTACAGAACTACAGGGCTACAAGAACTAGAGAACTGCAGAACTATACGAGAACTACAGAAGAACTGCAGAACTAGATAACTACCGAACTACAGAACTAGAGAACTACAAGAACTACAAAAACTACAAGACCTACAAGAACTACAGAACTACAGAACTACAAGAACTACAAAAACTACAAAAACTACAGAACTAGAAATACTACAGAACTACAAGAACTACAAGAACTGCAGCACTACAGAACTACAGCAACTACAAAACTACTGGACTACAGAACTACAAGAACAACAGAACTTCAAGAACTGCAGAACTACAGAACTGTAAGAACTACAAATCTACAGAACTACCAGAACTACAAGAAGTACAGAACTAGAGAATTAGAAGAACTGCAGAACTACAGAACTAAAAGAACTACAAGAACTACAGAACTAGAGAACCATAGAACTACAGAACTACAAGCGAACTACAAGAACTACCGACCTACAGAACTACCAGAACTACAAGAACTACAGAACTACAAGAACTACAGAACTACAGAACTACGAAAACTACAGAACTACAGAACTACAAGAAGTACAGCACTACAAGAACTACAGAACTAGAGAACCACTGAACTACAGAACTACAAGAACTACACAACTACAAGAACTACCGACCTACATAACTACCAGAACTACGAGAACTACAGAACTACAAGAACTACCAGAAATAGGGAACTACAAAACTACAAGAACTACAGAACTACAAGAACTACCAAACTACTGAACTACAAGAACTGCATAACTACAGAACTACAAAAACTACAGAACTAGAGAACCACAGAACTACTGAACTACAAGTTAGAACTACCAAACTACCAGAACTACCAGAACTACAATAACTACAGAACTACAAGAACTACAAGAACTACAGAACTAGAGAGCTAGAGAACTACGAGAACTACAGAACTATAATAACTACAATAACTGCAGAGCTACAGAACTACAAAAACTACAAGAATTACAGAATTACAAGAACTACAAGAATTACAGATCTACAAGAACTACAAAACTACAGAACTACAAGAACTACAGAACTACAGAACTACAAGAACTACAGAACTACTGAACTACTGAACTACAGTACTACAAGAACTACAAGAACAACAGAACTAGAGAACCACAGAACTACAGAAGTACAAGACTACAGAACTACAGAACTACAAGAACTACCGGACTACTGAACTACAGAACTACAAGAACTACAGAACTACAGAACTACAAGAACTACCGAAGTACAAGAACTACAGAACTACAAGAACTACAGAACTAGAGAACAACAGAACTACAAGAACTACCGAACTACAAGAACTACAGAACTACAAGAACTACAAGAACTACCGACCTAGAGAACTACCAGAACTACAAGAAGTACAGAACTACAAGAACTACCGAACTACCAGAAATATAGAACTACAGAACTACAAGAACTACAGAACTACACAGAACTACAAGAACTGCATAACTACAGAACTACAATAACTAGAGAACCACAGAATTATTGAACTACAAGTTAGAACTACCGAACTACCAGAACTACAATAACTACAGAACTACAAGAACTAGAAGAACTGCAAGAACTACAAGAACTAGAGAACTAGAGAGCTACGAGAACTGCAGAACTATAAGAACTACAATAACTGCAGAACTACAGAACTACAAGAACTAGTGAACTGCAGAACTACAGAACTATAAGAATATACACCAAACTACCGAACTACAGAACTACAAGAACTACAAAATTACAGAACTACAGAACTACAAGAACTACAGAACTATAGAAATACGAACTACCGAACTACTGAACAACAGTACTACAAAGACTACAAGTCAGAACTATTTAACTACAGAACTACAAGAACAACAGAACTAGAGAACCACAGAACTACAGAAGTGCAAGACCTACAGAACTACAGAACTACAAGGACTACCGGACTACTGAACTACAGAACTACAAGAACTACAAGAACTACAAGAACTACATAACTACAAGAACTGCAGAACTAGAGAACCATAGAACTACAAAACTACAAGAACTACCGAACTACCAGAACTACAATAACTACAGACCTACAAGAACTACAAGAACTAGAAAACTACAGAGCTACGAGAACTACAGAACTACAAGAAATACAGAAGTATAAGAACTACAATAACTACAGAACTACAGAACTACAAGAACTACAGAACTACAAGAACTACAAGAATTACAGAACTACAAGAATTACAGAACTACAGAACTACAAGAACTACAAGAATTACAGAATTACAGAATTACAAGAACTACACGAACTACAGAACTACAAGAACTACTGAACTAGAGAACTACAGAACTACAGAACTACAGAACTATAAGAATATATACCAAACTACAGAACTACAAGAACTACAAAACTACAGAACTACAAGAACTACAAGAACTACAAAACTACAGAACTACAAGAACGACAGAACTAGAGAACTACAGAACTACCGAACTACCAGAACTACAAGAACTACAAGAACTAGACAACTACAAGAACTACCAAACTACAGAAGTACAAGAACTACAAGAGGTACAAGAACTACAGAACTACAGAACTGCAGAACTACAACTACAACTATTGAACTACATAAGAACTACCAGAACTACAAGAACTACAAGAACTACAAGAACTACAGAAGTACAAGAACTACCAAACTACATAAGAACTACCAGAATTACCAGAACTACGGAACTACAAGAACTACCTAACTACAGAACTACAAGAACTACAAGAACTAGAGAACTACATAACTACAGAACTACAATAACTACAATAACTACAGAACTACAGAACTACAGAACTACAGAACTACAAGAACTACAGAACTACAAGAACTACAGAACTACAAGTAGTATAAGAACTACCGAACTACATAAGTACGAGAACTACAGAACTAGAAGAACTACAGAACTAGAAGAACTACAGAACTAGAAGAACTACAGAACTACAAGATCTACCATAACTACAGAACTACAGAACTACAAGAACTACCGAACTACAGAACTACAAGAACTACAGAACTACAGAACTACAAGAACTACAGAACTACAGAAGTACAAGAACTACGGAACTAACAGAACTACGGAACTGCCAGAACTACAGAACTACCAGAACTACAAGAGCTACAATAACTAGGTGAATATCAAGAACCAGCAGAACGGATAGCTCAGAAAGTTTAGTATGTGATTCCAGTAGACTTAAACATTAGAGATGCTATATTCGTGACGGTTATCATGAACATATTACCGAAACTTTTGTGCGTTCAAATATTATACCCTGTTCTAGGAAATGTCTCTAAAATGGATACCCTGTTCTAGATCAGGAATCCCAAAATCACGACCCCGTTGGGCGGCACATACCTGTATAGGTATGCCCCCGGGCCTTAAACTGAAACATATTCATTGGCTTATATGCACGCTACAGATGATGTGTTTGCCATAGTGAGCTTGCAATCGATAAGCGAGTCGGGTATGCGTAAATAACAGTATTTTCGTTCAACTCACAATGCTGCCCTTTTTCTGTTCCGAAGTGATTTCGGACTTGCCCGCCAGCTGGTCTTGTCCACCAAGGCCGTTTCAACCTTGAGCGTTGAATAGCACTTCGGATACACGGTACGACAAGGGACACGACTCGTTTCTTTGAGAGTCGCCAGAGACTTTATGGATTTCCGGACTTAATGATCTCCTTCACTCACCAGACGGGCCTTAAACATATTGGCTTATATGCACGCTACAGACGATGTGTTTGCCGTAGCGAGCTCGCAATCGATAAGCGAGCTAGGTATGCGTAAATAACGGTATTTTCGTTCATGTCATTGGCGCGGGTCAGGAATATTGTGGTCTCATATTCTAACGGTCAATCTGCTGTAATGGCATCGAAATTATACTCTGAATGTAAACAACCACTAGACGGCCAGAACTCTGCTTTTTTCAGGTGAAACTAGTCCAGTTTCTTAGGATTAGTGCAAATTCGACAAGGGTTTGTAATATTATTCATTGTACGATAAAATTAAGCAAATCTGAGCGAGAAAAAAGTAAAAATGCTCAAAAAGCAACATAGGTTGGTTATTCCCGGGCCCTTCATTTAATTAGTGAATTTGACATACAATCCCTATCAGATTGCCCGGTGATAATCATTGTTACAGCTGTCACTCTGGTGTTGGTAGTTACATTGTTAACAACTTCCTGTTAACAAACTTACTAGACACCGTCAATAGCTTGGTGTCTACGGGCACATGTGCAGTCGACACAAACATTAGTGACATGCAGCCCTGATGCATATTATATTTTATGTCATGGCTGCACTGTTGCTATTAAAAATAATGGTCCACATGATTTTTTAATTCACCATCTGTGGTCAGACCTCCACACAGAGCTCTGATTTATATCATAAGTGACCACCTTGGGAATTCGAAAACGTGGTTGTGATGGGCTCTTGTAAACAACCATGCGATGAAACAGTTAGAAGCTGGTCACTGACGTGAGAGCTTTTAGCTTATAGCTTGCTTGCTTGCTGCAGCTGGAAATCATATCATGAACTTTAACTATGAGATCTTTATCGACTTTATTTTATACTACTGTCAATTTGATCAAGAAGTGTAATACATTCATTAAATTGTTGATTTATATGAGTCAGATTCTTAAACATTAAGGAAAAGACCAGTCCTATTGCTGGTTGCAACAATTAAAGTGCTACTACGATCAAATTTTTGATTTTCATTTTTTTACATTTTCGTGTACTATTAGACTTCCTTACTCATCTTGCCAAATTTCAATTCATTAGGCACATCAGAAGTCATTTAATTTTAACATTTATTTCCGAGAATTTACGGCCGCCATTAAAAAACCTTGTTCCAAGGCTTGGTTGCGAATGGGAGAAAGTGACGTAAAAGACTCAAACATACCTCACGGGTTGAAATTATAATAACAATCAGCATAGAAAATTGCACGAAGAACGAGTCTAAAGTTTTTGTTGCTTTTCGCGTGATTTTCAACACTTATTGTTATTATAATTTCAACCCGTGAGGTATGTTTAAGTCTTTTACGTCACTTTCTCCCATTCGCAACCAAGCCTTGGAACAAGGTTTTTTAATGGCGGCCGTAAATTCTCGGAAATAAATGTTAAAATTAAATGACTTCTGATGTGCCTAATGAATTGAAATTTGGCAAGATGAGTAAGGAAGTCTAATAGTACACGAAAATGTAAAAAAATGAAAATCAAAAATTTGATCGTAGTAGCACTTTAAGAGCTGGTTGATTGTGAGACTGTTCACAATGAGAGCTTTGACTGTACCAGTGATGTTGTATTACCAGAAGTACAACTGTGACCTAAACCAGTATAAAAGGAGCTCGACGTTGTGTATTTGTTTGGTAGAGTATGTGTTTTTAATATCTGTTCTGAATCAATGTTTTTCTTTTTTAAGGTCAGGACTTGTGTAGTGAGAAAAAATGTACCAGCCAGGGTCAAATATGTGTTGTGAATAACCATCATCAAGCAAAATGCCAGTGTCGGGAATCATGCCCAAGATCTAGAGGCCATGAAAGAGTGTGTGGATCAGATGGCATTACTTACCGAAGTCGCTGTGTGCTAGATATGACATCATGTAAAGTGGGTTTCATTGAACCCATCACAGTGGCTTCAAATGGAAAATGTAAAGGTGAGGTTCAAAATCAAGTTTGGCCCAGGTTCTTAACCCCTGCACTGCCAATCCCTGTGTAAGACCCTGTGCCAATGCTTATTTCCTCACAAAGAGGTATTTACAGTTGACCTGCCGCAGTGAGGGAGCCTGAAGCGACCGAGCAAGGCAGCAGTTCTAATCGGTAGGGGCAATAAATCTCGATTTTTTCTACCACAATGCCTTGCACACATCTGCTTGTGACGTGACAATTAGCCTCGCAATTAGCAATTAGCCTCGCTTTGACGCACGTACTTACGTACTCACGTACTCACGCCTTCATCTATCACTTTTGCTTTCGCTCACGTCAGCTCGCTGCTCGTGTGTGGAACGGTTGGCTTTGGTTACTTTCAGGGGTGCCGCGCTATATAGCGAAAGCAACTGTATTAGCGCGCGCTAAAATAGCAAATTAATGTCACGATCACAAAATTGTCATTTTGAGAGTAAACGATGAATGTTATTGACTTTGTAAATGTAGTAATTTCTCTGGAGTCGGTAATTGCATGGTTGAAAAAAAAACTGATTAAGAGCAACTACACATGTACGGAACGTTTCATTTTTGAACTTTAATTTGTACTTTGATGACGCTATTTAACGACATTAAATTCGCTATTTTAGCGTGCGCTATATACGGTTTTTCTTTAAAACGTTTTACTCAACTCTACTCTTTGTCAGCTCGCTGCTCATGTGTGAAATTGTATTATTTGAAAGGATTTACTCTGCTGTACTCTTGGTAAGTTACGTGTCCTTATTGTAGCATTTCTTTCTTGCCCAACTACAGTAATACCAAATGCAAAACTAGGATATTTGCAAAAGTCCTGTTTCAGAATAATTTTTTTCTCAGCATTTTTGATGACAAGCTCCATCAGCTTCATGCATTATACCATCAACAAGAGAATGGCCTAAGAAAACCCTTTTATGAATTAAGTGATGATGACATGATCGAAATTCTTCTGCAAATGCAACAGTTCTATACAACAACAAAAAGAGCATTATTTCCATAAAAAGCAAGGATGAGTAAGCAGCTGATTACACTAACAACAAAGGGTTAAAGCATCTCTTCATAATGTCAAATTGTAAGATAAGATAAGCATAATATTATTGCTTAAACACATAAAGTTACCCTACTGTTCTTGCTATGACACCGTTACAGTTATGTTGGGGTTAGGAATAAATACTGTTGAACTGTTATGACGTTTGTGCTCATTGTCATTATGATTACCATGTCCATAACAAAAGAACAAAACGTATATCCACACGAGTATCTGAACTTCTTTCTTTTAACTTCTGCTAACATTTAATGCAGGCCCATTGTTTCACTCTTGATAAAACGGCCAGTTAACCACGCTGAATGCTAAATGACAAGGCACCATCCACTACTGCATCGGTATACTACATGTATGAAAACTGAAAATAACTTTTAACTACTCATAAAATCAAAACTATTAACGATATAGGGCTAAGATATCGTCTGCTAAATGATAATTCATTAGTCTTGCTTGTACGTGTCAATGTCAGAGGTTAAAACGTTCAAATTGACGGATTATTACAAATGTATAATAATGATCAAACGGTAACGGTTGCGTGACATAAATCCTGTGAAAACCTCGAAATACATTGCACTCTAAACGGCCAAATTTTATTACATAGGAAAGCGTTTTAGCAATTGTACGTTGTAAGTGAATGTTAATACGTGTTATTACTGAGTTCAATAATAGTTTTCTGGAATGACGCTTCAAAGTGCAGGTCGACGAAAAACATCACGTAGATGTACAATGATGGATCCGAAACAAGAAAATGTTGTTTAGGAGTAACTTAATTGAGCTTTCAATGATATACTAACAACACAAGCAAACAGAAAAAAACTTGAAAAGCGAATAATTAACTATTATAGCGCGAAAGCGCGCGTGATATCGCCTAATACTTAGCTGACGAGGCCGTAGGCCGAGTCGGCTAAAATTAGGTGATATCACGCAAGCTTGAGCGCTATAATAGTTTTATAATTCAACACATTGATAACAAAGCACAGTTTTAAAAAGAAAAAATATCGCCGACAAGCCTTTTATTTAAAAAAAAAAAAAGCTTACAGATGTTTTACCGCGCGAAACTTGCAACATCACACAGTTCATGAATGAAAGTGGCGCCTTTGTCAATATACTGTTTCAACACATTGATAACAAATCACAGTTTCGAGAAAAAAATCATTGAGATATACAACCTTTCATTATGTAAAAAGGCTAACTACAATATTTTACCTCGCACCATTTCTGAAACAACAAGCAGCGAATGCCGAAACTTTTGCCAAGCTAAAATTAATTTAGTGTACACAATCAGTTGACAGTTTCTACGAAGAGCTTTCGTCTACTCAAAGAACGGGACAGAGTAGTGACTACAAGAATTAAAACACAGTAAAATGGCATAGAATGTCTTAGTTACAAGTGTTTCGTATCTTAAAAAGTTCAATTCAGAATCAAAACAAATTGAACAAACACACGGCTTAGTACAAAGTTAACCTAAACATAGCGGCAAAAAGTCGGAAAGAACTGCAGCGTGGACAGTAAGCTTACAAAAATTCACAGCTAAAGGATACAAGAAACGGTTAAAACATCGTACCTGTAGTCGATTTGGCTTTTTAGTCTCTTCCATAAGCACCAAATTTTCAAACATCAAAGTACGAGCTGAGTCGATCAATGTTGTTTACAAACTTGGAATGCTTGTTTTTTAGCTCCCACAGCCGTAATGACAAGAACAGAAACGTTTCTGAGGAAACATCAAGTCTATATCATATTCCAGAGGTGATTACCAAAGGAATTTCACGAAAATTGTGCTTCTTCATTCACTTCTTGTCAAGCGGTTAAACTTTGAACCAGTTTTCATTCAGCTACGCCAAGAAACACTGCGACCGCGACAACGCAAACATTTCGCGCCTTTTTTGTCCAATCATGTGAACAGTATTTTTCTCTTTTCTTTTCTTCTCTTTTTTTCTTTATTTTCCCTTTTTTAACTAATAGTTCACGAACTTTTTCGCGAAAAAACACGACATTGCAGGCAGCAGTCATTTTCACTTTCCTTCAAAATGTGAAATTTACCGCCATCGCTGGTTATATGTCATGTAGACATAACGTCTATCGACAACTTTTTTACCATATTTGGGCAGTGTATCAATGTGTTGAATTATAAAAACGATTATTGGTATATTTATCATCTCTGTGTTAACGACCTGTCAAACTTGTGTGACCTCGCATGAGTACTTCTGCCAACATTACTCCACAATACTCCGCACCTAAAAGCACTCAAAAAATAGCTTTTAAAAGGTCTTTCATTTCCATTACAGTCAATTGTGGTTAAGAACTTAAAAGCTCAGCAGAGGCTCCTGTTATAAATCTCTAAAGTAAAGGATTTTCCTTATTTTGAACGATGCTCCATTGGGAAACAGTTCTTAAAACATAAATCTAATTATCTTCTTTATATTTCGTACTTTTCGTGGAGTAATGTTTGATTTCTACTGAAATGAAACCGAAACAACTGGATTATTCATTCCAACAAGCCCTTCTAGCAAAGACATTAACATTGGCCATTTTGCTTTCGTTTACATTGCTTTCAAGCGCTATAATTCACCATATATGAATGGAGTAATGTCGCAAGTTCGTGGAGTAATGATGCACTCGCACAATTAACGGTGAAAACCGCTGATTGATAATTAAATTACTGTTTAGCTTAATATTTTGTCCAACATAACTGGGCAACACAGTGTCCATAGGGTACCAAGTGCAATTGTTCTGCTGGAGGAATTTGCTCCCAGAAATGTAGACATTTCCATCTTACATTTAACATCTCTGTATTCAGGATTAACTCGACTAACAACGTTCTTTGAAGGTCTGAATATTCAATTTTAACTTAATTATCCTGTTCTGTCATTGACCAAAGAAACTACTAATAGTTCGATATCCATGCTAGACACAATCACAAAACATTTGTCATACTATGATAATGTATTTCACGCCTTCAATTGTTGTAGAAAAAGACGTTATCCGTAGACCACACCCAAGTAATCTTCAACACAACTCAAGACAAAATTAGTTGGGAAGGCTTGTAAAACGCTAAAAAGTGACACTACCCTTGGGTTTCAGCTCAATTAAAGGTGCGCACAACGCTTTTTATAGCCCCCCTCTCCCCCAAATCCAATGTTGAAGACGTCTATACAAAAGACAGTGTTAGTTGAGTATTTGCATTAACAGCAACTTTGAAAGAGGGGGACGAGGGGGGAGGGGTGAGGAAAACAAGAAACCTTCCCAACTCTTTTGTCTTTAGTTGTATGAAAACTGAAAATAACTTTTAACTACTCATAAATACAAAACTATTAACGATAAAGGGCTAAGATATTGTCCGCCAAATGATAATTCATTAGTCTTGCTTGTACGTGTCAATGTCAGAGGTTAAAACGTTCAAATTGACGGATTATTACGAAAGTAAAATAATGATCAAACGGTAACGGTTGCGTGACATAAATCCTGTGAAAACCTCGAAATACATTGCACTCTAAACGACCAAATTTTATTACATAGGAAAGCGTTTTAGCAATGTTACGTTATAAGTTAATGTTAATACGTGTTATTATACTGAGTTCAATAATAGTTTTCTGGAACGACGCTTCAAAGTGCAGGTCAACGAAAAACATCACGTAGATGTACAATGATGGATCCGAAACAAGAAAATGTCGTTTAGGAGTATCGGGGGTGGAAGCGGAATAATGAATAATGAATAACGGCTTATAAAAGAAAATGAATAAGGAATAACGGCTTAATAAAAAGAAAATGAATAATGAATAACTATGGTTTAATCGGGAATAATGAATTATACAAAGAAAGAATCGCGTAAAGAAGCGATAGAGATCACGCGCTCGAAACTTGCAATCTTTGATGTCTTTGATGGTTTTAGTGACCTTTCAGTGCCTTCCAGTCTCAGATTCTAGTCCTTCCGTAGCCGATTTCGTAACTTTTTCCTGATTGGTGCGTGCTTTTTATGTCCATTGTGTTTATGTCATCACTGTCTGGTTCATCGCTTTGTGACCGATTGTGAGCAGATTCTGTCTGCTTCAGTAACGTCTCGGAGTGTTTTTAGTGTGTCGAAGCGTGTTACACGGTAATCGAACAGTAATTCACAAATGGGAAAAAAAAAGAAGAGAGATCGCGACAGACGGTACGTTGAATTCAAGTTTGATATCGTAACTGACATGCGATTCATGTTTAGTTATCTGTTGTTCACTACAGTTCATACGTTATCAAAATTGCATTATTTCCAGGTCACGTTCCCAATCCTGGTCGCCTGAAAGGTCACAGCGTATAGCTCAAAACGGTCGAAAAGATCGGAAAGGTCGGTCAATTTTAAGTGTTTAAATGTTGATTTATTCTCTATTTTCGAATTGCCCATAATACACTTTGTTTGCCCCCCAAATTTTGCATAAACTATTGTTTTGAAATGCTCTTGGGAATATGCAGTCCACCCAAGAGCATTTAAAAACAATAGTTTATGCAAAATTTGGGGGGCAAACAAAGTGTATTATGGGCAATTCGAAAATAGAGAATTATAGTTCCCTGTTTAGTCAATTGTCAACCGGGCTAGCATACATGGTATTACGTGACCGTCTGCGAAGTAGATTCAGAGTGCAAAGAAGCTTACGGTATTTTGAGAAACCAAACCAAACTAAACGCAGTCGAACAAATCGTTTTCCTCTGCTCCAAAGAATTCATTTGTATTATATAGATTTGATTTAACACTTTGTGGGATTTGTAATCTTATGGCTGATCTACGTTACAATTTTTACAATGCAAAAAAACAATTGCTTTTGACTGGGAATATGGTACCTTATTACATGAAATTTTCGCGACACGTTAATTTCGCGATTTTGAGGTTCGCATATTTCGCGACACCTTAATTTCGCGATTTTGTGAAAATTTTGCATTTTGACTCACTTTAATTTCGCGTTTTTGAGTGAGACACACTTTATTTCTTTGTCAATGTTATTTAACATGTCCCTGAAGTTGATCAAACAACTTAATCAACAATGTCCAAATAAACAGAAATGCAACTGACTATGTAAACAGTAACAAGAAAGATGTTCTCACAGTGTATACAAGGCACGGTTTGTAGTTCATGCTTGAAGGACCAGAACATTACCACAGAATAGTTCAACATTATTGTTATAAACGTGTGTAATGGTAATAAAGTCGTTTTTTAAATTATTGACATAATGTGCGTCACTTAATTTTCGCGTCATGTTATTTTCGCGACATTTAATTTTCGCGTCACTTTAATTTCGCGATTTTTTTCGAATCGCGAAATTAACGTGTCGCGAAAATTTCATGTAATAAGGTAATTGGTTAACACACCCCCCATAGTGTTACATTTCCAGCCCCGACGTCTCCTTGGAACTTTATGCTGTAAAATTGCTGACTCGTCCCCAGTCGTCTTTCTTGGTAAGACGCGGGAGACGCGCGTGGGGAATAGACGCGGAACGAGAGAAGCGCGATCGAAGTTGGTGATGGGACCTCGCTCTCCCCTCGGCCGCGCTCCTCTCGTGAATTGAGGGACGACTGGGGACGAGTCAGGTAAAATTGTTCCCTGGCGTAAAGCTTGTGAATAGGAATGGCAGTATTTAATTGTATTCAAATAACTTAAGACAAAGTTAATAATTTATTAAGACATAATTTGTGGGATCCTATTAGTCGATTTTAGGGATGAGAAGGAAGAGAGATATTTTTGTTCAACTGAAGCATAGTTGTTTTGGAGAAAAGAAAAAAATATATTGTGACGTGTCTGTTGATTTGCAGTAAAATTAGGTCCAGAGATTATACCTGGCACGAATTTGGATGTAGTTGAAATCGTAGCATTTTTCGTAGTGCACTACGGTGCTACGCTTGTTTGATATGTCGCGTGAGAGCGGTGACTTTGTTGTAATATCGTAGGATCGTAGTGGTCGTAGGATCGTAGTGTCGTTGTGTTGCATGGAATATGATGGTATAGTTTTGCATGTCAGCATATTGCAAACGGAGGGTAGCCGTAGCTTCGAAGTTGATTATAGATATATACGACGAGTCTCAACGTGCAATTTTTTTTTGTCATTTTATATCAGAGTTACAATTTTTTTTTGCGTTGTCATTTTTTATTGAACAGTGTAGGCTCTATGTTTTGCCTATTCAACAATTAATTGCTCGTTCTGTATGCTATGACAATATGAATACTACGACCCTACGCCTTTTCCAAGGCTATTGATCTAAGTCCTCCATACTACGATACTACGCTTTTCGTCGTGTTTGCCTATTCGACAATTAAGTGCTCGTTCTGTATGCTACGACAATATGAATACTACGACCCTACGCCTTTTCCAAGGCTATTGATCTAAGTCCTGCATACTACGATACTACGCTTTTCGTCGTGTGGTCACCAAAGTAAATGGTAATTGAAATGTTCTTTGTCCAGTATGACACTAACTTAAAATCCATTTTGTTTCCATTTAACTCGTTTTTTCCCCTACTGCACCAAATACGTACTTTATGCTGCATGTGGCTATCATCACTTCAACCTCGTTGTTGTCATCACTTCTCATACTTTACTATATATATATATAAATATATTGAAAATAGAAAAAAAACTACTAGGGTTATAAATGGGGTTGACAGACCTACACGACTCCTGTTGTGTGTCCATTGTACTGTTTTAAGCCTTCAAGCACGTCTTTAAGCGACTCTCTGTAATCAAAGGCTCCTTGCGAGCCAAGTCGTGAATATGAAACAACTTTCGCGGAATTTCCCACTACGTTCTGGAATTTCTCCGCACACGCTGGTCCATACAAAACGAGGACTGTATCTTTCTTTTTCTGCGGTTTATTACGACTCTTCAACGTTACACATCAGTCGTACAATCTGCGTTCACAATCTTACAATCACAATCTTTTCTACAATCTGGTACAATCTCGTACAATCTATTCCAATCTGGTCCAATCTATCCAATCTAGTCTAAAAGTTACAATCTTCAACTTATTTATTCATGTTATGCGGATATACGCCTTTGCTACGCCTTATTTACGTAAATCCGGCTACATTCTACAGTAATTAAGATACAATTGTTTCTTTACATTTTGTCATGATTCATTTCCTAAGGCGTGGATAAACGATTGTATTATTGCGTGTCTGAACGAATATTACTGTTTACAAACCTGTCGTTACATTATTTTACGTCACAAACAGTTCCTTTTACACCCAAAATCTGTTACATGTACTGTCATCACCATATGATTCACTAAAATAGACTATGTTTAAATCACGCAATTTATAGCTAAGAAATTATCACAACACACTCCCCTCCTTGAC
The DNA here is from genome assembly GCA_022457155.1 of Cladopsammia gracilis. Classification (NCBI taxonomy): domain Eukaryota; kingdom Metazoa; phylum Cnidaria; class Anthozoa; order Scleractinia; family Dendrophylliidae; genus Cladopsammia; species Cladopsammia gracilis. Next base: position 726,073 of record JAJGOT010000294.1, read on the forward strand.
TCGTCTACGAGTCAAGCATTAGTTGTGTCTTCCACCTGGCATCTAAAGCCGCCTTCCTACGAGGGACTTTTCTTGTGGGATTTTCCAAACTCCGATCGCAAGCGTTATTTGTCCGTGTTCCCTCCCCTTCGCTCCGAACCTCCAAAGGATAAAGTTTTTGAACTGGCCTGGAAAGGTGAACCGGTTTCCCCTTTCTAATAACTCTGACATTAGCCCCTCTAACGATACCATCTTTTCCTGACACTAAACTTTCCACTACTCCCATTTTCCACTTCCCCCTTTTCCTGTCCTCCTCGTACACTACAACTACATCTCCTACTTCTACTGTTCTTTCTTTCTTTCCTAATTTACACTTATGAAATTCGCGCAGATTTGCAAGATATTCGTTTCGCCACCTGTTCCAAAAGTGACTTAATCTAGTACTGAGATATTTAAATCTCGCAGAACAACTTTCAACATTGAATGCGTCATCTGGTTCCACAATCTCATCTGGTAAGCTTTTGATTCGCCTTCCATAAATCAAGTGTGCTGGCGTCAATACTTCTTCTCCAACCTCGTTGTACTCATACGTCAGTGGTCTCGAGTTTAGTGTGCATTCTACTTCGGTGAGGACAGTTGACAATTCATCGAATGACAATCTTGCGTTACCCAGTGTTTTTCTTAGACAACCCTTAACACTGGCAACCATTCTTTCAAAAAACCCGCCCCACCAGGGTGCCCTTTCTAAGTTAAATTTCCACTCTATTTTGTCACGCTCAAAATCCGCTCTAACTTCTGGATGACTGAAAAGTTTAGTTAAAGCTTTCTCTGCTGCCTGAAAAGTTTTGGCATTGTCTGAAACAATCAGCACAGGCGTTCCGTTTCTAGCGATGAACCTTCGTAGACAACGCCTAAAAGCCCCAGTGGACAAATCTTCTACTAACTCCAAATGTAATGCCCTGGTCACGCAACATGAAAATAATGCAATGTATACCTTGCCCATTTGACCCGATTTTTCTTTGACATAAAGGGGTCCAGCGAAATCTACCCCCACCCTCGAGAATGGTGGTGCTTCTTTGACTCTAAAGTCCGGAAGCGCAGCAGTCGGTGGAGTACTGTAGGGTTTCCCAGTTAGTTTTCTACAAGTAACACATTCACCCAAGATTCTTTTTACCACTTGTCTACCCTTGGGAACCCAAAATCTAGATCTTAACTCGGCTAACGTAGCCCTTACCCCACTGTGATGTACTCTTTCATGACACTCTTTAATGACTAACCTTGTGAATCTATGCTGTCTGGGCAAGATTACAGGTTTCCTGGCGTCGATCTCTAAATCTGAATTAACTAGTCTACCTTCGCACCTCAAAACATCTCTGTCTTCCTTTATGCCCAGCTCACTCACTATTTGCTTAAAGTTACTCTGCTTTCTTAAGTCATTTTGGACTGATTTAAGCCATTCAATTTCAGCGCGTTTTAACTCATCCACCCCCAACCTTCCCGCACTCTTTTCTTTGTGTTTCGCGCTCGCCCTTGCGTTGTCAACAAAGCGCCTTACCCATGCTGTTATTCTCACAAGCCTCTGCAGGGAACTGTAATCGTTCACGTCAATCACGGCAGCGATACCCGATGATTTTTCGGCTTCTGTCAACATGACTGTGGTGGATTTCTTCTCTTCCTCTAGACTCTCTGGGGTTTGAGTCATTTCCATCATCGCTGGCCAATTTTCTGCTTTCCCTGCGAGCCATGGCGGACCACACCACCATAACTGGTTTTCTTTCAGCTGCGAGGCAAACACTCCTCTGGAACCTAGGTCTGCAGGGTTTTCGTCAGTTGAACAGTACGCCCACTCGTCTTTGTCGGTCAATTTCAAGATTTCGTTCACTCTATGGCGCACGAACTGCTTCCATTCGCCTTTGTTCCGTATCCAGCTGAGGGCTGTCTTGCTGTCCAGCCAGAACCTCACGCCATCTACTTTCAGCTGTGACTGTAACGCATTCTTTATTGTGTGCATGAGTTGCGCAAGTATTCTCGCTGACATTAACTCTAAGCGTGGGATCGAAAGCTCTTTCAGGGGGGCCACCCTAGTTTTGCTGGCAACTAATCTTACATGGGTTTTCCCGTCTTCGGTTCGGTACACAAAGTAGATCATGGCACAATAGGCCTTTTTGCTCGCATCCCCGAACCCATGCAAATAGCACTCTGTTACACTCTCTCCCCCCGCCTCGTACAGGCATCTACTGATTTGAATTTCATTCGTATCTGACAAATCTTGGACCCACTTGTCCCATTTCTTTTTAATTTCGCCCGTCAAAACTTCGTCCCAGTCCAATTTACTGCTGCAAATTTCCTGGAAAAGTATCTTCATACTGACTGTTACAGGGCTAACCATTCCCAGGGGGTCAAACAGGCTCGCCAGTAAACTTAACACATTTCGTTTTGTCGCTTCTAAGGCCCTGGCCTTGTTAGCCACATGTGCAAAGTTAAAATGGAGGGTATCGTTCTCACAATTCCAAGCTAAACCCAACACTTTTTCTCCCTTTGTTCCACCCTGGGATTCTAGTTTCGACTTGGCATAAGTCTCCTCGTCTTCGAGTCTGCCCACTTCCCGGGTTGTTTTTCTAGTTTCGCTTGAGCTGATTTTCTCCCTCAGTCCCGGATCATTAGTTTTCCACTTTCGTAAATTGAATCCCCCCTTGGCCATCCTTTCTCTTGCGTTCTTGTAGAGGGTAAATGCTTTGTCAATTGTTCGTTCCCCCGTTACTAAATCATCCACATAAAACCCTTCCACCATTCGTTTAACAAATTCGGGGTCCACTTCTACAAAAGTGGCTAAGTGGTGTCTGATCGTCCCATTTAGCAAAAATGGTGAAGCATTCAACCCAAAAACGACGCGACAAAATTTGTACACAACAACGCTCAGGTTATTGTCACGCACGTCTTCCACCCACAAAAACCTTAAACTATCCCGATCCCCACTATTTACGGCAATGTTCAGGAAGGCCTTTTCTATGTCACCCACTAGTGCGATTTTGTTCTCCCTGAACCTTACAAGAATCTCGAATAACAATGGATTTAGTGATGGCCCCGTATGTAAACAATCATTTAGGGAGGCCCCATTCTTGCTTTCTTTCGATGAAGCATCGTAAACGATTCTTAGTTTCGTGGTTTCGGCGTCCCTGCGGATAACGGCTTGATGGGGTAAATAATGGACCTTGCCCGTTTCTTCCAATTCTGCTACTTTCTCGATAACCCCGGCGCCCAACTGTTCTTTCATGATAGAATCGTACTCGTTTAACACTTCTGGTTCCTTTCTTAGCCTCTTTAGCTGGCCTTTCATGCGCGACAGACTGGTTGCAAAATTGCTGGGGAGGGGGTCATGACCTTGTTTCCATGGCAACTTAACTGAATACCGCCCATCCAAAAATTCTATGTCGTTCTCGAACGATTCGTGTACTTCGTCACTACTCTTGATCCCCAAACTTTCTAAATCCCACAATCTACTAACTTCACTATCTAAACTAGCTCTGTCTAACGCTGCACTATCTTGTGCTACAAAACAAACTGACACTTCCTGTTGACTATCTGCATCTCGCCTTTTCAGGGGGCCCGACAACACCCATCCAAGCTCAGTTTCTACCGCGACAGGCTCCTCCGGCTCCCCCCGTACCGTAATCCCCCTTTGAAACTCCCACAAGTAATCCGCTCCAATCAGTAAATCGATCTCTAGTTCTTCTTTTGATTGACAGACGTCAGAAAACCAAAGATCACGTAAGTGCGGGAAATCGTTTTTGACAACCTCCACGTGCTCGTTGCTTATGCGTGATATTTCCGGCACAACATAAGCTTCGAGCACCTGTACCCTGCCGCCGCGAAGAGGCTTTACGTCAAAACGAACGACTTCTCGCAAACCCGATTCTTTGCTTTTCTGACCAAAGGTACTAATGCTTAACCATTCCTTTCTTACTACTGGTAAATCATATTTACTTGCCGCTCTAGCGGTCATAAACGATCTGTGACTCCCCGAGTCAAACAAAACTCTAACTCTTCCTTGTTTACCCCCCTTAATTAGCGCTTGGGCGGTCTGAAGAGCGATCCTACTTTCCGTTCCCACAAGCTGAGTATTAACCGAACTTCCCGAGGGTTGACCGCCATTTCCCCCCGAGGTTTGTTGGGGTTTAACCTCACACAAACAAGTACTATGCAAACCCTTACATATTCTACATTCTATGGTTGATTGACAATCTCGGCCGCGATGGCCCTTTTCAATGCACTTAAAACATCTCCCATATTTAAATAACAGTTTCTTACGTTCTTGAATGTTCGTGACTTTTTTGCAATCCTCCGGTGGGTGGCTTCCGAGGCAGAACGCGCATCTCTTATTTCCTCCTTTTGTGAAAAGGGCACTTGACGTTGACGGAGGGCCTTTTCTGCTATCACTGGGTCCAATGCGGTGTGTCAAACAGTGGTCCTCTCTCAATTCAACTTCGGTGAGCAGCGCCGCCAACATGTCCCCCAACGTCCACTTCAAGTACTCCTTGCCTCTTGTGATCGTCAGCCGAATGGAGTCCGGGATCTTTTCCAGCAGCATTGGAACAACAATCTCCGAGTAGGTCTGTTCGTGTACTGATAACGCTTGCAGCGCTCTATATTTTGTTTCCACAAAATCATAGAGGCTGCGCAGTCTCAATGTGTCGCTCTCATTGAACACGGCACGCGCGTTCAACAGTTCATTCACTAGAGACCTCTGAATGGCGATCTTTTTTCCGTACCGTTTCTTTAACAATTCGACCGCTGACTCGTAGTTCGCGGACGTCAGAGCAAATCCTGCAATTGCCGATCTTGCAGGTTCTTGCAACAGGCCTCTTAGATAAGAAAACTTATCTACGCTCGAGAGACCGTCATTCGTATGGATGGCACTTTCGAACGAATCCCAAAATTCCTGCCACTCGCCGAGCTTTCCGCTGAACTTTCGTACCTCCAGTTTCGGGAGCTTTGCTCGTACGGTCTTTGCTGCATTCTGGTTCAACGCTGATGGCGCAGACGAACTCGTGTCTTGACCTTCGCTTGTTTGGGCTTGTGGCACGGTCAGAACGGTCAATTTTTTGTCTATCGCTGCCAATCTCTGGGTCACGTCCGCTTTCAGCCTTGCACTTTTGTCTATTTCGGCCGCGATTTCTTCTTCAGTTGTCTTCTCGGCGGCGACTAATTCAGCAAAAATTTCCTCGTCGAGAGGCAAGATCTTTTGTAACTGTTCCTTTAGCGTTGCCTGCCACTTCACTAGTTCAGCCTCCTTTTCGATCACATAGCTTTCTAAACAGTCGTCAACTTCTGGGAGGATTCCTGTTAAGAATGTTCGATGGCCCGCTCTCACTTTCTTGTTTGACATTCTACGATCTCAGTCTATCCGGCTCGAAGGACCAGGTTTCGCGGAATTTCCCACTACGTTCTGGAATTTCTCCGCACACGCTGGTCCATACAAAACGAGGACTGTATCTTTCTTTTTCTGCGGTTTATTACGACTCTTCAACGTTACACATCAGTCGTACAATCTGCGTTCACAATCTTACAATCACAATCTTTTCTACAATCTGGTACAATCTCGTACAATCTATTCCAATCTGGTCCAATCTATCCAATCTAGTCTAAAAGTTACAATCTTCAACTTATTTATTCATGTTATGCGGATATACGCCTTTGCTACGCCTTATTTACGTAAATCCGGCTACATTCTACAGTAATTAAGATACAATTGTTTCTTTACATTTTGTCATGATTCATTTCCTAAGGCGTGGATAAACGATTGTATTATTGCGTGTCTGAACGAATATTACTGTTTACAAACCTGTCGTTACATTATTTTACGTCACAAACAGTTCCTTTTACACCCAAAATCTGTTACATGTACTGTCATCACCATATGATTCACTAAAATAGACTATGTTTAAATCACGCAATTTATAGCTAAGAAATTATCACAACAACAACCATCGGGGACCTTTTCCTACCCTACACAAGGTGGGTACTCTTAGATTGTACATGTTATGACTACTTCCCTTATGTTGCAGATCCACGTATCAATATATTTTACCAAAGAGGATCTCTAAAACATTAAAACCTTCGTGCGTAGCTAGTATTAACACGAAGGAATGTGTTTACTAGCGAAAATGAAAATTACGGACAAACTTCGTCGCCCATTTGTTGTCGTTGGAATATCGTCGAAGGTATGCTATGTTTTCATCACCGTTTGGCTTCAGTTTGCCCTCCTCAGGACAAGTGACTCCTTGACGGAACCAAAAAAATGAAAAATGAAAGGGAGATGATAAGCCTACGACACGAGGTATTCCCAAGCGGTCACCCATCCAAGTGCTAACCTCGCCCGACAGGGCTTAACTTCGGTGATCAGACGAGAAACAGTGTTCCTAAAGTTTACGATGAGCGAGTGACTTTTCTCCAGTAATCGCAATAAGTCGTATTCACGACTTAAAAATAAGACTAGCTAAACACTAGTACCACTCGTCGCTAAAAAGTATAATGAAAGCAAAAAGCTTTCCCAGTAAAACTTAAGAGGTGCTAGCTCTATTGGCATACATTGTGGTTTCTTTGTGCTCACTTTTGTTAATCGGCTAAAGTTTGTTATCGCTTTGAAAATGCAAGGATCGTTAAATTTCTCAGGCCGTGATTTCAGTAGTGGGGTGAATAACCTAGAATGAATTCGCATTCCAACTTTTAGTGGGAACAAAACTGAATTTCAGCACTGGAATGCTACGTTTACGAGTTGTGTGGATGCAACTGCAATGTCTGCTCAGTTCAAAATGTTAAGATTAATGGAGGCATGTTTAGCGGGGGAAGCCCTAGAAACGATTAAAGGTTTAGGGTTTATGAGGCAGCGAAGTCGAGGTCATTGAGGAAATACGGTGGAAATAGACGGGAAATTCAGAGTCATGTTGACGAGTTAGTCAAAATGAAACCAATCAGAGAAGAAAATGCCAAAGAATTGGAGAAATTTGCAGACATGGTAGAGCGGGCAGTGATTAATCTGCAGGAAAACAATCGAGCGGCGGATTTAGAGGCGGGAACTTTGTACACTATTATCCTTGAAAAACTGCCGGAGAAATTATTGTCCCAATACATTCGATGGGTAAAGGAAAACCGAAGGATCGAGTCTCTCGTTACACTCAAAGATTGGACTGCTGAAGAGGCTGAATACCAGATTCAGGCCACCGAAATTAAACATGGATTAAAGTCAGGAAATTCTTATGGGAAATTTCATGACAAAAGAAGTAAATCATTCGGAATCAACCAAGATGAGGATAAAAAGAAAGGGGCATGCAAGGTTTGTGGTGCAAGTCATGCTGTCTGGAATTGTGATGTCTTTAAGAGCAGAAGTATTCAGGAAAAATGGGCTACTTCAAAGAAGCTAGGACTCTGTTACAGGTGTTTGGGTGATGATCACCTAGGCAGGGAGTGCCCCAGAAGTAGAGTGTGTAATATCGATGGATGCAGGGACAGGCACAACCGACTGTTACACAGTAATCGAACTGGAACCAACTCTCAGTCTCGTCCTCACTCCTCAGGGAACTCAGCCTCAGGGAACTCAGCCTCAGGGAACTCAGTCTCAGGGAACCCAGTCTCAGGGAACCCAGTCTCAGGGAACCCAGCTTCAGGGAACTCAACGTCAGGGAACCCAGCCTCAGGGAGCTCAGCCTCAGTCAACACAGCTTCAGTTACCAAGAACAATTCCAGGAAGACGGGAAGTCCAGTCAAACAGAAATGACAACACTCTGGCACAGGGAACTCAAAGACCAGGCGGCAGGCATAGCACGGAGGAGGATGCTAACACCAACTCGACTTCGCTCAAGATACAGAAGGCAGAAAAAGTGGCACTGCGAACTGTTCCAGTAATCCTGAAGCATGGTAAGAAGAGAATGCTTGTAAATTGTTTCTTGGATGAGGGTAGTGACACCACGTATGTTAATCAAGATGTATTTGAGGAGCTCGGTGTCAAAGGGGAAAAAGACTTGATAACTGTGAACGTTGCTAATGATCAGGAAGTTACTTTTCCCTCCATGACATTCGCCATTGGATTAGAGAGTGTTGATGGGAGTTTGGACGCTAAGATTGTAGCACAGTCCTCTGAGAAAATTTGTGGTGGGATGAAAGCAGTTGACTGGGTTAGGATCAAGGGCAATTGGAACCATTTGCAAGACATACCATTCGCAAAGCTCACAAACCGGGGAAAGATCGATGTGTTGCCCGGGACTGATAATTATCATTTGATGTACCCCAAGAAAGAAGTGATCGGTGGAGCCGGGGAGCCATGTGCACGACTTTGTCCTCTAGGGTGGACTGCAGTGGGGAGGATAAATATGGAGAACACAGGAGCAGATCACAACACCAGTTTATGTCATACTTTTCGCATGCAACAGTTTGATGAAGTGGCACCGACAGTGGAACAGTCGGATGATTTAAATGCGACTTTGAAGACATTCTGGGACCTAGAGACTATGGGGATTACACCTCCTAAACCGGTGATGACTCCTGATGAATCCGCTGCTTGGCACAAAGTGAGCAAGTCAATTAGGTTCGAGGATGATCATTACGTAGTAGCTGTTCCTTGGCGGAATGAGCGACCAAGTCTTCCAAACAACAGGCCGTTAGCTGAGAAGCGCTTGGAGTCTACAGAGCGAAAATTAGCAAAGAACCCAGAAATAGCAGAGTCCTATCAGAAAGTTATTGAAGAATATTTGGAGAAGAATTACATCCGTCGAGTGCCGCTAGACGAACCGACACACACTGAAGAATGGTTACTTCCTCATTTTCCAGTTGTGCGCGCTGACAGGTCCACAACGAAAACTAGTATTGTGTTTGATGCGTCAGCTAAGTTTCAGGGAAAGAGTTTGAACAGCGAAGCACTGCCAGGACCGAAATTGCAGGCAGACATGTTTAGCATTCCACGGTTAGAGCTCATGGGAGCACTGATTGGTCTCAGACTGACATTAAAGATATGTGCAGCGCTGGAGATTCCCAGGAACAAAGCCACATTTTGGGTGGACAGTATGCTGAAAAAGCTTAACTTTTTTACATAAGCGCCGAATATGTGATTTTCATAAAAACTGTTAATTTGTCTCGTGTTCTGGACAAGCGCCTGTTCTGTACACCATGTAAACGATGTATGCTGAAAAAGCTTAACATTTTCACATGTACATAAGCGCCAAATTTAATCAAAACTGTAAATTTGTCTCGTGTTCTTGGCAAGCGCTGGTTATGTGCACCATATAGAGGGTGTATGCTGAAAAAGCTTAACTTCTTCGCATAAGTGCCAAATATGTGATTTCATAAAAAATGTCAATTTGTCTCGTGTTTTGGGCAAGTGCTTGTTATATGTACATCATGTAGAGGGTGTATGCTGAAAAAGCTTAACTTTTTTACATAAGCGCCGAATATGTGATTTTCATAAAAACTGTAAATTTGTCTCGTGTTCTGGGCAAGTGCTTGTTATACAGCTGTTTCGAGAAAGGTTGTCGGAAAAAAGCGTAAAAGTGCACGCGACAATCCAGAAAGGTATTGTGGGAGTCATCCACGCTATATCCTAAAACCTCATTTATCCCAATGGCCTGCCATCTAAGATCGTCCCTGTACGGACGAGGCATCGCGGGTTTCATGTATTTATTTGACTTATTAAAATTCATTGATCATATCCCATATTATTTTTCGGGATTGTCGCGTGCACTTTTGCGCTTTTTTCCGACAACCTTTCTCGAAACAGCTGTATATACATCATGTAGAGGGTGTATGCTGAAAAAGCTTAACTTTTTCACATAAGCGCCAAATATGTGATTTCATAAAAAATGGAAATTCGTTTCGTGCTCTTGGCAAGCGCTCGTTATGTACACCACATAGAGGGTGTATGCTGGAAAACGTTAACTTTTTCACATATGCGCCAAATATCTGATTTTCATAAAAACTGTGAATGCGACTCGTGTTCTTGGCGAGCGCTCGTTATGTGCACCATATAGAGGGTGTATGCTGAAAAGGCTTAACTTTTTCACATAAGCGCCAAATATGTGATTTCATAAAAAATGTCAATTTGTCTCGTGTTCTTGGCAAACGCTTGTTATATACATCATGTAGGGGGTGTATGTTGAAAAAGCTTAACTTTTTTTACATAAGCGCCAAAATCAGTGATTTACATAAAAAGTGTGAATTCGTCTCGTGTTCTGGGAAGCGCTTGTTATGTATACCATTTAAAGGGTGTATGCTGAAAAACCTTAACTTTTTTACATAAGCGCCGAATATGTGATTGTCATAAAAACTGTAAATTTGTCTCGTGTTCTGGGCAAGCGCTTTTTCTGTACACCATGTAAAGGTTATATGCTGAAAAAGCCTAACTTTTTCACATAAGCGCAAAATATGTGATTTCGTAAAAAATGTAAATTCGTCTCGTGCTCTTGGCCAGCGCTCGTTATGTACACCACATAGAGAGTGTATGCTGGAAAACGTTAATTTTTTCAGATGTGCGCCAAATATCCGATTTTCATAAAAACTTTGAATTCGACTCGTGTTCTTGGCGAGCGCTCGTTATGTGCACCATATAGAGGGTGTATGCTGAAAAGGCTTAACTTTTTCACATAAGCGCCAAATATGTGATTTCATAAAAAATGTCAATTCGTCTCGTGTTCTTGGCAAGCACTTGTTATGTACATCATGTAGAGGGTGAATGCTGAAACAGCTTAACGTTTCACATATATAAACGCCAAATATGTAGTAATTTTCATAAAAACTGTAAATTAGTCTCGTGTTCTGGGCAAGTGCTTGTTATATGTACATCATGTAGAGGGTGTATGCTGAAAAAGCTTAACTTTTTTACATAAGCGCCGAATATGTGATTTTCATAAAAACTGTAAATTCGTCTCGTGTTCTAGGCAAACGCTTTTTCTGTACACCATGTAAAGGTTTATATGCTGAAAAAGTTTAACTTTTTCACATAAGCGCCAAATATGTGATTTCGTAAAAAATGTAAATTTGTCTCGTGTTCTTGGCCAGCGCTCGTTATGTACACCATTAAAAGAGTGTATGCTGAAAAAGCTTAACTTTTTTACATAAGCGCCGAATATGTGATTTTCATAAAAACTGTAAATTTGTCTCGTGTTATGGGTAAGCGCTTGTTATGTACATCATGTAGAGGGTGTATTCTGAAAAAGCTTAACTTTTTTACCTAAGCGCGAGATGTAATTTTCATAAAAACTATGAATTCGTCTCGTGTTCTGGGTAAGCGCTTGTTATGTACATCATGTAGAGGGTGTATGCTGAAAAAGCTTAACTTTTTGACATATAAAGCGCCGAATATGTGATTTTCATAAAAACTTCTTAATTCGTCTCGCTGTTCTGGTCATGCTTGTGGATTTCTATTCAATTTCTCTAAAGTGACGGAGAATGCTATTATAACGATAAAACTATTGATTTTTTTCCACATCTTCAGTGATGTTGCTATCGGGTCTGAAAATTCACCATCACTAAATTGAAATATCATAGATTGTTATGTTATACTACTGATATCAACTTTTAATTACTATAAATAAACCAGAAATCCAACGATTTTGCTTGAGCTTCCTTGAACCCAACGCTGTATAATTACTCAGCAATTATTGCACGAGGCTGAGTATGATATGAAGAGTTATGAAGATCGAGGGGGTTATCCGCCAAAGCCAAAGGCTTGAGCCCGGTGGATAACACCCTCCGAGATCTGTATATCTTCATATCATACGAAAGCCGAGTTCAATAATTGTTTAATTATTCATTCAAAATATTTACATGGCAAAACAAAACGGTAACTGAAAATAATTTAGTAAATGATATTAAAGTTACAAAACAACAACGCGTTTTCCTGAGACGTCCGCGGAAAAAAGAAGCCATTTAAAAGACGTTTACCTCTGCTAGGTTAGAAGCGAAAAAATATTTTACAATTGTAACGACTAATGCTTCATTCTGTCTATTTATCTGCGCGTTTGTCTTTGCCAGTAACTCTGGTCACTTTCGAATTAACGATTTTTTATAATTTTTCACTCCGTTACTTTTGTTAAATTATTTTTTGTTTAATTTATTTTTATTTTTGCAAAAAAGTGGGGGGGCTAAAGCCCCCCAGACCCTCCCTCTGCGCGGTCCCTGTAGAACAGCAGCACTTTCAATGGTAACTCCAAATATGAAGTCACGAAATCCTATGGGGTGTGTGTATGCAGAAAATCACTCAAAAACGTAAAAATCCTCAGGTGTCAATGGGTTAAAATGCAGTCACAACAAAAAGCAGAATTTGTTTAAATGAAATGTGCATTGCAATGAAATGTGCGTAGGGCAGAAAGGTTTAAATTCCAATCATAGGTAGCATAGCAGGGGAAGCGAGTCGTATTTAGGGTTATGCTATAAGTGGTGTAAGTGGAATAGAAGTAGTGTAGGGTTGTAGGGTTAAGTGAGTTGTGGTGTAGGTTAAATCATTTCAATCATAGAAGCGTATCGTAGGGTCGTAGGGTTATGCGAGTTGTGGTGTAAGTTCAAACATAGTAGCGTAGCGTAGGGCCGTAGGGTTGTCGTGTACGTTCAATCATAGTAGCGTAGGGTCGTAGGGTCGTAGGGTTATGCGAGTTGTGGTGTAAGTTCAAACATAGTAGCGTAGCGTAGGGCCGTAGGGTTGTGGTGTAGGTTCAATCACAGTAGCGTAGGGTCGTAGGGTTATGCGAGATGTGGTGTAAGTTCAAACATAGTAGCATAGCGTAGGGCCGTAGGGTTGTCGTGTACGTTCAATCATAGTAGCGTAGGGTCGTAGGGTCGTAGGGTTATGCGAGTTGTGGTGTAAGTTCAAACATAGTAGCGTAGCGTAGGGCCGTAGGGTTGTAGTGTACGTTCAATCATAGTAGCGTAGGGTGGTAGGGTTATGCGACTTGTGTTGTAAGTTAAATCATAGTAGCGTAGGGCAATGATAGAATTGTAAACTAACGACTAACCTATACTATTATACGGTCAAAACTTATTGTTATATTGTGATAATATGGTACGGTCTACCTTTTGCTGAAAGAAAAACCTATTATACGGTCAAAACTTATTGTTATATTGTGATAATATGGTACGGTCTACCTTTCGCTGAAAGAAATACCTATTACACGGTCAAAACTTATTGTTATAATATATTGTGATAATATGGTACGGTCTACCTTCCGCTGAAAGAAAAACGTATACTATCAAACGCTTAACATGTGTGGAATGTTGCGTGTAGACATTTCATGGTAACCATGGTAACGTTGTGTGAGAGTATGTATGGTACTTAATAAATCTTCGACATTACTAAAAGACATGTTATAGTGATCATTAAGGCATGTTTGCGAGTATACTATAATTAAGTCAAATGAACGTAGCACTGTAGTGCACTACGAAAAATGCTACGATTTCAACTACATCTCAATTCGTGCCACACTTGCCAGAGATAACTTAATATAACAGGTTTTTTCTTCGAGATCTCTGGCACTATTAATTTGCTGCGCTCGAAGCAGTGAGCAGACTTTATCCAAACTCTCCTGGCTATTGTTCTTTCGAGTTTACCTAGGTAAAAGTTGAAACATGTAACCGCAGCTAATGTGGTGCTTAGTTATCTACCAATAATGTGTGCAAAGTAAATATGACTATATGGAAAAAAAGGTGTGTCAAATAAACGAATCATGGCAAAAAATTGGATGACATTTGCCTCTAATTTTTAACTCGTCCCCAGACCCCCAATTTGACCCTTAAAATCACAGCGAAAACGCCATTTTTTGGAGGGAAAATCAAAATTTCGCCCATTTATCAATTACTTTTCGGAAATCCGCATTCAGATTCCAGTAATTTGGTTGTTATTCTATCTGCAAACGTTAAAATATTTTAATAACTTAAAAAATAAATCCCGTCATTTTGACCGTGAGTGACCAACGTGACTTAAAGCTTTGTATGGATTTCAACCGCGCGGTCATCACTTTCAGCGGTATAACTCATTTTAATAGGCGTAATGTCAACATCCACACTCGGTTTTGAAGAGAATGGGAGCTAGTGAACATTTAGGTGAGAAATATGATTTAGTTGGAGCGAAAAAATCCCGTCATTTTGCCGTTTTTTCAGTGCAATATGCTTCGACTGAGCCCATTTTGGCTTCTATTGGTGGCTTGAGCATTGAGCTTGAGCATTGAGCATGAGCATTTTTATTTTAAAACATATTCATTTCATACGCTTGGCGCTACACAGTTCATATCTATTATAAGTTCATTTTAGTAACGCGCACGCCCGGAGCAAATGTCTCCTTTCAGGGGGCAATTTTTTGGTATGACAGTTAGCCTACATAACAAGCGTTATTGGGGCGCTCAAGCGGGTTTTAGGGCGTGAGCGCGCAGCGCGAGACACGAGCGCGAAGCGCGAGACACGCACTCGCGCTACGTGCTCTCGCCCAATTAACAATTGGTTCATGCTTAGCGTGCGTCTATCGAGTTATGGAGCACGCGGGAAGTTTGGAGAGCACGGAAGAAGCATAAGAGTGCCTCGGGCAACTCTAGCTTATTGAGTGCTCTCCAAACTTCCCAAGTGCTCCATAACTCGATAGTGCACAGCTAAAAAGCATGAAGCAATTGTTTTATAACATAGCCGGTGGAATTGTGCATCAAATCCGACGCGAAAAACGGACGACAATATCAGAAGTGATTGTTTGCGGTAAGCGAAACATTAAGCAAAATAGGAATTGGTTTTATTTCCAATTTTCTGTTGCAAGATCAAGTTTTATTTTACTGCAGTTTAAATACAAAATTCTTTATTCTTAAAAAAGAAATCACGGTCAAGAATGGCACTTTTATTTATCAGCGTGCACTATCGGGATTTTGAGCACGCTTACGTATACTGAATTTGATTGCGTGGCTCTGCTAGCTATGTTGTAAAACCCGCTTGAGCGCCCCCAATAACGCCTGTTATGCAGGCTAATATACAGTTAACTCTCTCTTAAGCGACCACCCTTAAGCCTGGTTTCCATATAATCGCAACGATCGCAGCAATCGCAGAAAAAAGTGTTGTGCGACCCTTGCGATCATATGGAAACCAAGACGTTGCGATCGTTGCGATTATTTTTCTATCTCTGCGATCGCAATCGCAACGATCGCAACGTTTTGGTTTCCATATGATCGCAAGAATCGCAGCGATCGTCGATCTTAATGATCGCTGCGATCGTTGCGATTGTTGTCATTATATGGAAACCAGGCTTTAGTGCAAGAAAAAGTGGTCGCTTAAGAGAGTGGTAGTTCGAGTTGATTGTATTCGTGTAAATAGTTACTTTACAAAGTGGTCGCTTACTGGAAGTGGTTGCTTAAGAGAGAGGTCATTAAGAGAGAGTTGACTGTATAGAGGTTTTGCACGGCAGCCATGTTGCATGGCAGGAACAATGAAAATGTTTTGCATTAGAAAGAACATTCTTTCCCATGGGAAAAAGAATCTATTGTTCCTGCCATGCAACATGGCTGCTGTGCAAAACCTCTATATGCTGGAATATTGATTCTTGTAATATTGTTTGAATTTATTGAGAATTAAATACTATTAGCTTTGATTTATCTGCTAAGCAAGTTTTTTTTGTCGACATTTGAGTCATTATGAAAAACTGACCAAACCCAAATAAGATAAGAACTTTTTTTTCCGCATATTCTCGTTCCCGTGCCAGGAATAAATCAAGAATAAATCAAGAATAAATGCCGGGTTGAAATAAACACCGGGTATATCAGGTCTAGTTTTGAAGAAACGACGGAGCGTATACTGAACAGTTCAACAAACCACTCAGTACAGCATTCGCAATAACTTTTTTGTATCTAAGTTTTTAATAAGAGACGAAGTCGAGAAGTCGGTGTCATTGTGTCGATGTTTAGTTTACATTTTAGTTCAGTGTACAGTATATAAGAATAAATGCCACGTCTATAACGCTGAGTTCTAAATAAACCCTAGTCTGGAGTTAAATCAATAAATACGGTAATTAGATTGAATATGACGCAGACGGTTTTAAATCATATTTTAATTGAAGTGAAAATCTTCTATTTCACAAAAATTGCAAGTTAGAAGCTGCCTAAAAAACTCGAATACGGAATAATGAATAACGAGAAAAAATTAAAAATGAATAATGAATAACCTCGAAAAAAAAGGAAAGGAATAATGAATAAGTGAGATCCAATTATTCCGCTTCCACCCCCGAAGGAGTAACTTAATTGAGCTTTCAATGATATACTAACAACACAAGCAAACAGAAAAAAACTTGAAAAGCGAATAAAAACGATTATTGGTATATTTATTATCTCTGTGTTAACGACCTGTCAAACTTGCGTGACCTCGCATAAGTACTTCTGCCAACATTACTCCACAATACTCCGCACCTAAAAGCACTCAAAAAATAGCTTTTAAAAGGTCTTTCATTTCGATTACAGTGGATCGTGGTTAAGAACTTAAAAGCTCAGCAGAGGATCCTGTTATAAATCTTTAAAGTAATGGATTTTCGTTACTTTGAACAATACTCCATTGGGAAACAGTTCTTAAAACATAAATCTAATTATCTTCTTTATATTTCGTACTTTTCGTGGAGTAATGTTTGATTTCTACTGAAATGAAACCGAAACAACTGGATTATTCATTCCAACAAGCCCTTCTAGCAAAGACATTAACATTGGCCATTTTGCTTTCGTTTACATTGCTTTCAAGCGCTATAATTCACCATATATGAATGGAGTAATGTCACAAGTTCGTGGAGTAATGATGCACTCGCACAATTAACGGTGAAAAGCGCTGACTGATAATTAAATTACTGTTTAGCTTAATATGTTGTCCAACATAACTGGGCAACACAGTGTCCATAGGGTACCAAGTGCAATTGTTCTGCTGGAGGAATTTGCTCCCAGAAATGTAGACATTTCCATCTTACATTTAACATCTCTGTATTCAGGATTAACTCGACTAACAACGTTCTTTCAAGGTCTGAATATTCAATTTTAACTTAATTATCCTGTTCAGTGTCATTGACCAAAGAAACTACTAATAGTTCGATATCTATGCTAGACACAATCACAAAACATTTGTCATACTATGATAATGTATTTTACGCCTTCAATTGTTGTAGAAAAAGACGTTATCCGTAGACCACACCCAAGTAATCTTCAACACAACCCAAGACAAAATTAGTTGGGAAGGCTTGTAAAACGCTAAAAAATGACACTGCCCTTGGGTTTCAGCTCAATTAAAGGCGCGCACAATGCTTTTTATAGCCCCCCTCTCCCCCAAATCCAATGTTGAAGACGTCTATACAAAAGACAGTGTTAGTTGAGTATTTGCGTTAACAGCAACTGTGAAAGAGGGGGGACGAGGGGGGAGGGGTGAGGAAAACAAGGAACCTTCCCAACACTTTTGTCTTTGGTTGTATGAAAACTGAAAATAACTTTTAACTACTCATAAAATCAAAACTATTAATGATATAGGGCTAAGATATCGTCCGCTTAATGATAATTCATTAGTCTTGCTTGTACGTGTCAATGTCAGAGGTTAAAACGTTCAAATTGACGGATTATTACAAATGTATAATAATGATCAAACGGTAACGGTTGCGTGACATAAATCCTGTGAAAACCTCGAAATACATTGCACTCTAAATGGCCAAATATTATTACATAGGAAAGAGTTTTAGCAATGTTACGTTGTAAGTGAATGTTAATACCTGTTATTACTGAGTTCAATAATAGTTTTCTGGAACGACGCTTCAAAGTGCAGGTCGACGAAAAACATCATGTAGATGTACAATGATGGATCCGAAACAAGAAAATGTCGTTTAGGAGTGACTTAATTGAGCTTTCAATGATATACTAACAACACAAGCAAACAGAAAAAAACTTGAAAAGCGAATAAAAACGATAATTGGTATATTTATTATCTCTGTGTTAACGACCTGTCAAACTTGCGTGACCTCGCATGAGTACTTCTGCCAACATTGCTCCACAATACTCCGCACCTAAAAGCACTCAAAAAATAGCTTTTAAAAGGTCTTTCATTTCGATTACAGTGGATTGTGGTTAAGAACTTAAAAGCTCAGCAGAGGATCCTGTTATAAATCTCTAAAGTAAAGGATTTTCTTTATTTTGAACAATACTCCATTGGGAAACATACCAAGGCAATCGAAGCAATTCAGAGAAGAGCGTCCCGACTAATATGTGGCCCTGACTAGTATGTTGGGAAACATACCAAGGCAATCGAAGCAATTCAGAGAAGAGCGTCCCGACTAATATGTGGCCCTGACAAATAATATCCTGAAAGACTTCTAGAGTTAAAATGGGACTCTTTAGAGCTGAGAAGGAAATATCTTAGCCTAGTTCAAATGTATAAGATTATATTTGGATACTGTGATATGAATTGCCATGATTACTTTGATATTGTTGGAATAACTCAAACTAGAAGTAAGCATGAGTACAAAATAAGGCCTAAAGTTGCCCGTACAAATTATTTTTAAATATTCTTTTTTTCATAGATATATTAATGATTGGAACTCTTTGCCTTCTGAAGTAATGTCATCTCCTAGCCTTCAGTCTTTTAAAGTTTCACTGATTAAGTACCTTCGCTCATAATTTACCTTAAAATACTAGGCATAGTGTCTTTAATATAAGTTTATGCATTATTATTAGGCACCTAGGTTTATATTTTATAGTCTAATTTATAGTCTTTTAATATATGTCTATATATTAATTATTTAATTTTTTTTTCTTTTTTGGAGGGTATGTCTTAGTATGGGAATTTGGTTTCCCGCTACTACCGTCCTGTTAACCACTTTTGTATTTTTGTTCGATTATATGTTAGTATTAGTTTATTTGTATCAGTTATGTATGGTTACGAACTGTGATTAAAGATTAAAGATTAAAGATTAAAACATAAATCTAATTATCTTCTTTATTTTTCATACTTTTCGTGGAGTAATGTTTGATTTCTACTGAAATGAAACCGAAACAACTGGATTATTCATTCCAACAGGCCCTTATAGCAAAGACATTAACATTGGCCATTTTGCTTTCGTTTACATTGCTTTCAACCGCTATAATTCACCATATATGAATGGAGTAATGTCTTTCGTGGAGTAATGATGCACTCGCACAATTAACGGTGAAAACTGCTGACTGATAATTAAATTACTGTTTAGCTTAATATGTTGTCCAACATAACTGGGCAACACAGTGTCCATAGGGTACCAAGTGCAATTGTTCTGCTGGAGGAATTTGCTCCCAGAAATGTAGACATTTCCATCTTACATTTAACATCTCTGTATTCAGGATTAACTCGACTAACAACGTTCTTTCAAGGTCTGAATATTCAATTTTAACTTAATTATCCTGTTCAGTGTCATTGACCAAAGAAACTACTAATAGTTCGATATCCATGCTAGACACAATCACAAAACATTTGTCATACTATGATAATGTATTTTACGCCTTCAATTGTTGTAGAAAAAGACGTTATCCGTAGACCACACCCAAGTAATCTTCAACACAACCCAAGACAAAATTAGTTGGGAAGGCTTGTAAAACGCTAAAAAATGACACTGCCCTTGGGTTTCAGCTCAATTAAAGGCGCGCACAATGCTTTTTATAGCCCCCTCTCCCCCAAATCCAATGTTGAAGATGTCTATACAAAAGACAGTGTTAGTTGAGTATTTGCGTTAACAGCAACTTTGAAAGAGGGGGGACGAGGGGGGGAGGGGTGAGGAAAACAAGGAACCTTCCCAACACTTTTGTCTTTGGTTGTATGAAAACTGAAAATAACTTTTAACTACTCATAAAATCAAAACTATTAATGATATAGGGCTAAGATATCGTCCGCTTAATGATAATTCATTAGTCTTGCTTGTACGTGTCAATGTCAGAGGTTAAAACGTTCAAATTGACGGATTATTACAAATGTATAATAATGATCAAACGGTAACGGTTGCGTGACATAAATCCTGTGAAAACCTCGAAATACATTGCACTCTAAATGGCCAAATATTATTACATAGGAAAGAGTTTTAGCAATGTTACGTTGTAAGTGAATGTTAATACCTGTTATTACTGAGTTCAATAATAGTTTTCTGGAACGACGCTTCAAAGTGCAGGTCGACGAAAAACATCATGTAGATGTACAATGATGGATCCGAAACAAGAAAATGTCGTTTAGGAGTGACTTAATTGAGCTTTCAATGATATACTAACAACACAAGCAAACAGAAAAAAACTTGAAAAGCGAATAAAAACGATAATTGGTATATTTATTATCTCTGTGTTAACAACCTGTCAAACTTGCGTGACCTCGCATGAGTACTTCTGCCAACATTGCTCCACAATACTCCACACCTAAAAGCACTCAAAAAATAGCTTTTAAAAGGTCTTTCATTTCGATTACAGTGGATTGTGGTTAAGAACTTAAAAGCTCAGCAGAGGATCCTGTTATAAATCTCTAAAGTAAAGGATTTTCTTTGTTTTGAACAATACTCCATTGGGAAACATACCAAGGCAATCGAAGCAATTCAGAGAAGAGCGTCCCGACTAATATGTGGCCCTGACTAGTATGTTGGGAAACATACCAAGGCAATCGAACCAATTCAGAGAAGAGCGTCCCGACTAATATGTGGCCCTGACAAATAATATCCTGAAAGACTTCTAGAGTTAAAATGGGACTCTTTAGAGCTGAGAAGGAAATATCTTAGCCTAGTTCAAATGTATAAGATTATATTTGGATACTGTGATATGAATTACCATGATTACTTTGATATTGTTGGAATAACTCAAACTAGAAGTAAGCATGAGTACAAAATAAGGCCTAAAGTTGCCCGTACAAATTATTTTTAAATATTCTTTTTTTCATAGATATATTAATGATTGGAACTCTTTGCCTTCTGAAGTAATGTCATCTCCTAGCCTTCAGTCTTTTAAAGTTTCACTGATTAAGTACCTTCGCTCATAATTTACCTTAAAATACTAGGCATAGTGTCTTTAATATAAGTTTATGCATTATTATTAGGCACCTAGGTTTATATTTTATAGTCTAATTTATAGTCTTTTAATATATGTTTATATATTAATTATTTAATTTTTTTTTCTTTTTTGGAGGGTATGTCTTAGTATGGGAATTTGGTTTCCCCCTACTACCGTCCTGTTAACCACTTTTGTATTTTTGTTCGATTATATGTTAGTATTAGTTTATTTGTATCAGTTATGTATGGTTACGAACTGTGATTAAAGATTAAAGATTAAAGATTAAAACATAAATCTAATTATCTTCTTTATTTTTCATACTTTTCGTGGAGTAATGTTTGATTTCTACTGAAATGAAACCGAAACAACTGGATTATTCATTCCAACAGGCCCTTATAGCAAAGACATTAACATTGGCCATTTTGCTTTCGTTTACATTGCTTTCAACCGCTATAATTCACCATATATGGAGTAATGTCTTTCGTGGAGTAATGATGCACTCGCACAATTAACGGTGAAAACTGCTGACTGATAATTTAATTACTGTTTAGCTTAATATGTTGTCCAACGTAACTGGGCAACACAGTGTCCATAGGGTACCAAGTGCAATTGTTCTGCTGGAGGAATTTGCTCCCAGAAATGTAGACATTTCCATCTTACATTTAACATCTCTGTATTCAGGATTAACTCGACTAACAACATTCTTTCAAGGTCTGAATATTCAATTTTAACTTAATTATCCTGTTCAGTGTCATTGACCAAAGAAACTACTAATACTTCGATATCCATGCTAGACACAATCACAAAACATTTGTCATACTATGATAATGTATTTTACGCCTTCAATTGTTGTAGAAAAAGACGTTATCCGTAGACCACACCCAAGTAATCTTCAACACAGTTGTATGAAAACTGAAAATAACTTTTAACTACTCATAAAATCAAAACTATTAACGATATAGGGCTAAGATATCGTCCGCTAAATGATAATTCATTAGTCTTGCTTGTACGTGTCAATGTCAGAGGTTAAAACGTTCAAATTGACGGATTATTACAACTGTATAATAATGATCAAACGGTAACGGTTGCGTGACATAAAGCCTGTGAAAACCTCGAAATACATTGCACTCTAAACGGCCAAATATTATTACATAGGAAAGGGTTTTAGCAATGTTACGTTGTAAGTGAATGTTAATACATGTTATTACTGAGTTCAATAATAGTTTTCTGGAATGACGCTTCAAAGTGCAGGTCAACGAAAAACATCGCGTAGATGTACAATGATGGATCCGAAACAAGAAAATGTCGTTTAGGAGTGACTTAATTGAGCTTTCAATGATATACTAACAACACAAGCAAACAGAAAAAAACTTGAAAAGCGAATAAAAACGATTATTGGTATATTTATTATCTCTGTGTTAACGACCTGTCAAACGTGCGTGACCTCGCATAAGTACTTCTGCCAACATTACTCCACAATACTCCGCACCTAAAAGCACTCAAAAAATAGCTTTTAAAAGGTCTTTCATTTCGATTACAGTGGATCGTGGTTAAGAACTTAAAAGCTCAGCAGAGGATCCTGTTATAAATCTTTAAAGTAATGGATTTTCGTTACTTTGAACAATACTCCATTGGGAAACAGTTCTTAAAACATAAATCTAATTATCTTCTTTATATTTCGTACTTTTCGTGGAGTAATGTTTGATTTCTACTGATATGAAACCGAAACAACTGGATTATTCATTCCAACAAGCCCTTATAGCAAAGACATTAACATTGGCCAGTTTGCTTTCGTTTACATTGCTTTAACCGCTATAATTCACCATATATGAATGGAGTAATGTCTTTCGTGGAGTAATGATGCACTCGCACAATTAACGGTGAAAACTGCTGACTGATAATTAAATTACTGTTTAGCTTAATATGTTGTCCAACATAACTGGGCAACACAGTGTCCATAGGGTACCAAGTGCAATTGTTCTGCTGGAGGAATTTGCTCCCAGAAATGTAGACATTTCCATCTTACATTTAACATCTCTGTATTCAGGATTAACTCGACTAACAACGTTCTTTCAAGGTCTGAATATTCAATTTTAACTTAATTATCCTGTTCAGTGTCATTGACCAAAGAAACTACTAATACTTCGATATCCATGCTAGACACAATCACAAAACAGTTGTCATACTATGATAATGTATTTTACGCCTTCAATTGTTGTAGAAAAAGACGTTATCCGTAGACCACACCCAAGTAATCTTCAACACAGTTGTATGAAAACTGAAAATAACTTTTAACTACTCATAAAATCAAAACTATTAACGATATAGGGCTAAGATATCGTCCGCTAAATGATAATTCATTAGTCTTGCTTGTACGTGTCAATGTCAGAGGTTAAAACGTTCAAATTGACGGATTATTACAACTGTATAATAATGATCAAACGGTAACGGTTGCGTGACATAAAGCCTGTGAAAACCTCGAAATACATTGCACTCTAAACGGCCAAATATTATTACATAGGAAAGGGTTTTAGCAATGTTACGTTGTAAGTGAATGTTAATACGTGTTATTACTGAGTTCAATAATAGTTTTCTGGAATGACGCTTCAAAGTGCAGGTCAACGAAAAACATCGCGTAGATGTACAATGATGGATCCGAAACAAGAAAATGTCGTTTAGGAGTGACTTAATTGAGCTTTCAATGATATACTAACAACACAAGCAAACAGAAAAAAATTTGAAAAGCGAATAAAAACGATTATTGGTATATTTATTATCTCTGTGTTAACGACCTGTCAAACTTGCGTGACCTCGCATGAGTACTTCTGCCAACATTTCTCGACAATACTCCGCACCTAAAAGCACAGGGTCCAGAGGAGCTCTATTTGATCGTACCAGATGCTATTTTCTTTGAATCGTCGCTGTCTTGAAAGTTAAACTGATTGCGTTACACAAAAATAAGTACCGCGGGCCAAATTACTACAGGCTCGGAAGCTGCGAAATCGGCGTACAGTAAAGAATACGGAAAGGGAGGAAACTGATTTAGGCATAGTTTTTCAAATCACTGTAACTCAGACGAAATTCAATAAAAACGCCTCATTTTAAGTATGTGATCTGAAATTTCTATATTCTAAGGAAATATCGAAGAAATCCATCCAAAAAAGTAGGTAAACCTACATTTGCGGCGACCGAAATTTACGGTTTGAAAGCATCGCTTACGTTCGATGTGCACCGCAACATCTGGTGACGGAAATGACGCCATCAGGTATTGTGCGCATGATCGGAAGTTTTTTTTTCAGTCGTTATCGCATCCGCCGAAGGTTATGATCATGCCCCTATGCAGTTTCGCGGAATTTTAAGATGTAAATCTTGAGAAGTCTGCTGAAATTCTTCGCAAATTCTACTGTTCTAGTGTAAAATGGGTATTCTACATTTAGCCTTTTGTCAAGAAGTATTTTAGTGTGGACTGGGTTTTAAAACCTTTCAAAAGCCGCGTGCAACGGACTAGAGGTCAAGTCTGTCAGTTGTTGTTTCCTGTGGTGTCGCGCTTGTAGATTTTGACCTCATTTTTATAGCGTCTTTTTTTGCCTGGCGGTTGGTGCGTTGTTTTCGCTACTAATATTAGCATGTAGATTTTTATGTAAGAAAGCCGTTTAAATTTCTTTAACTTTTCTCTCTGAAATACCGGACATGACAGGATCTGAAATGATCTGTTGGCGTGAATGTCTTTTCTGCTATTCGTAATTGCACACTGGGCCCAGCTATTTTAGTTTTGTCTTTGCAGGTTTTTAATTTACAGGATCCAAGCTTTATAGCAGAGAGAGCTGTAGCTTAATAAGCTATTCAACTTGTAGAGAGTTGAAGTTTGTTTCAGTCAAGGTTGTAATTTTAGCTCGCTGTTTATACTAAAACCTCCGCTCGCAATTGCGACATGCCAGTCTGGCAACTGCTTCCGTTTGAACACCAAAAGAAATTAAACACGCGTTAAATTTTCAATAATCTTTCTACCATTTCGAAAAGTAAGCATGTCTTGTCCTGCTCGATAATTTTTTTTCTTCTAAGGCGGATTTTGTT
Source organism: Cladopsammia gracilis (assembly GCA_022457155.1). Taxonomy (NCBI): domain Eukaryota; kingdom Metazoa; phylum Cnidaria; class Anthozoa; order Scleractinia; family Dendrophylliidae; genus Cladopsammia; species Cladopsammia gracilis. The sequence continues at coordinate 751,137 of JAJGOT010000294.1, forward strand.
GCACAAGCAGACCTTTTCAAAGAAGAATTTTCCATGTTTTTTATTTTCCCTCCACAGCTAATGTTTTCGAATTAGTAACGGCTCACCGCACTTCCGGTCATTGCCACTTCCGTCACCAGATGATGCGGTTCACATCGAACTCGTCACGTGGTACAAGTTTCCTCCCTTTCCTTTCTTTTCTCTCGGCACTTCGTGCCTTGTTCGGAAAGCTTCGCTTTCCGAAGATAATTGCGCCCTTAGTAATTTGGCCCGCGGTACATATTGTGTAACGCAATCAGTTAAACTTTCAAGACGGCGACGATTCGAAGAAAATAGTGTCTTGTACGATCAAATAGAGCTCCTCTGGACCCTGTGCTAAAAGCACTCAAAAAATAGCTTTTAAAAGGTCTTTCATTTCGATTACAGTGGATTGTGGTTAAGAACTTAAAAGCTCAGCAGAGGATCCTGTTATAAATCTCTAAAGTAAAGGATTTTCCTTATTTTGAACAATACTCCATTGGGAAACAGTTCTTGAAACATAAATCTAATTATCTTCTTTATATTTCTTACTTGTGTGTACTTTCTTACTATGTGGCCCTGACTAGTATGTTGGGAAACATACCAAGGCATTCGAAGCAATTCAGAGAAGAGCGTCCCGACTAAAATTATGTGGCCCTGACAAAGAATATCCTGAAAGACTTCTAGAGTTAAAATGGGACTATTTAGAGCTGAGAAGGAAATATCTTAGCCTAGTTCAAATGTATAAGATTATATTTGGTTACTGTGATATCAATTGCCATCATTACTTTGATATTGTTGGAATAACTCAAACTAGAAGTAAGCATGAGTACAAAATAAGGCCTAAAGTTGCCCGTACAAATTATTTTAAATATTCTTTTTTTCATAGATATATTAATGATTGGAACTCTTTGCCTTCTGAAGTAATGTCATCTCCTAGCCTTCAGTCTTTTAAAGTTTCACTGATTAAGTACCTTCGCTCATAATTTAACTTAAAATACTAGGCATAGTGTCTTTAATATAAGTTTATGCATTATTATTAGGCACCTAGGTTTATATTTTATAGTCTAATTTATAGTCTTTTAATATATAGTTATATATTAATTATTTAATTTTTTTTTCTTTTTTGGAGGGTATGTCTTAGTATGGGAATTTGGTTTCCCCCTACTACCGTCCTGTTAACCATTTTTGTATTTTTGTTCGATTATATGTTAGTATTAGTTTATTTGTATCAGTTATGTATGGTTACGAACTGTGATTAAAGATTAAAGATTAAAGATTAAAACATAAATCTAATTATCTTCTTTATATTTCGTACTTTTCGTGGAGTAATGTTTGATTTCTACTGAAATGAAACCGAAACAACTGGATTATTCATTCCAACAGGCCCTTCTAGCAAAGACATTAACATTGGCCATTTTGCTTTCGTTTACATTGTTTTCAACCGCTATAATTCACCATATATGAATAGAGTAATGTCTTTCGTGGAGTAATGATGCACTCGCACAATTAACGGTGAAAACTGCTGACTGATAATTAAATTACTGTTTAGCTTAATATGTTGTCCAACATAACTGGGCAACACAGTGTCCATAGGGTACCAAGTGCAATTGTTCTGCTGGAGGAATTTGCTCCCAGAAATGTAGACATTTCCATCTTACATTTAACATCTCTGTATTCAGGATTAACTCGACTAACAACGTTCTTTCAAGGTCTGAATATTCAATTTTAACTTAGTTATCCTGTTCAGTGTCATTGACCAAAAAAAATAATAATAGTTCAATATCCATGCTAGACACAATCACAAAACATTTGTCATACTATGATAATGTATTTTACGCTTTCAATTGTTGTAGAAAAAGACGTTATCTGTAGACCACACCCAAGTAATCTTCAACACAACCCAAGACAAATTAGTTGGGAAGGCTCGTAAAACGCTAAAAAATGACACTACCCTTGGGTTTCAGCTCAATTAAAGGTGCGCACAATGCTTTTTATAGCCTTCCTCTCCCCCAAATCCAATGTTGAAGACGTCTATACAAAAGACAGTGTTAGTTGAGTATTTGCGTTAACAGCAACTTTGAAAGAGGGGGGACGAGGGGGGAGGGGTGAGGAAAACAAGGAACCTTCCCAACACTTTTGTCTTTGGTTGTATGAAAACTGAAAATAACTTTTAACTACTCATAAAATCAAAACTATTAATGATATAGGGCTAAGATATCGTCCGCTAAATGATAATTCATTAGTCTTGCTTGTACGTGTCAATGTCAGAGGTTAAAACGTTCAAATTGACGGATTATTACAAATGTATAATAATGATCAAACGGTAAGGGTTGCGTGACATTAATCCTGTGAAAACCTCGAAATACATTGCACTCTAAACGGCCAAATTTTATTACATAGGAAAGCGTTTTAGCAATGTTACGTTGTAAGTGAATGTTAATACGTGTTATTACTGAGTTCAATAATAGTTTTCTGGAATGACGCTTCAAAGTGCAGGTGGACGAAAAACATCACGTAGATGTACAATGATGGATCCGAAACAAGAAAATGTCGTTTAGGAGTAACTTAATTGAGCTTTCAATGATATACTAACAACACAAGCAAACAGAAAAAAACTTGAAAAGCGAATAAAAACGATTATTGGTATATTTATTATCTCTGTGTTAACGACCTGTCAAACTTGCGTGACCTTGCATGAGTACTTCTGCCAACATTTCTCCACAATACTCCGCACCTAAAAGCACTCAAAAAATAGCTTTTAAAAGGTCTTTCATTTCGATTACAGTGGATTGTGGTTAAGAACTTAAAAGCTCAGCAGAGGATCCTGTTATAAATCTCTAAAGTAAAGGATTTTCCTTATTTTGAACAATACTCCATTGGGAAACAGTTCTTGAAACATAAATCTAATTATCTTCTTTATATTTCTTACTTGTGTGTACTTTCTTACTATGTGGCCCTGACTAGTATGTTGGGAAACATACCAAGGCAATCGAAGCAATTCAGAGAAGAGCGTCCCGACTAATATGTGGCCCTGACAAAGAATATCCTGAAAGACGTCTAGAGTTAAAATGGGACTATTTAGAGCTGAGAAGGAAATATCTTAGCCTAGTTCAAATGTATAAGATTATATTTGGTTACTGTGATATCAATTGCCATCATTACTTTGATATTGTTGGAATAACTCAAACTAGAAGTAAGCATGAGTACAAAATAAGGCCTAAAGTTGCCCGTACAAATTATTTTAAATATTCTTTTTTTCATAGATATATTAATGATTGGAACTCTTTGCCTTCTGAAGTAATGTCATCTCCTAGCCTTCAGTCTTTTAAAGTTTCACTGATTAAGTACCTTCGCTCATAATTTACCTTAAAATACTAGGCATAGTGTCTTTAATATAAGTTTATGCATTATTATTAGGCACCTAGGTTTATATTTTATAGTCTAATTTATAGTCTTTTAATATATAGTTATATATTAATTATTTAATTTTTTTTTCTTTTTTGGAGGGTATGTCTTAGTATGGGAATTTGGTTTCCCCCTACTACCGTCCTGTTAACCATTTTTGTATTTTTGTTCGATTATATGTTAGTATTAGTTTATTTGTATCAGTTATGTATGGTTACGAACTGTGATTAAAGATTAAAGATTAAAGATTAAAACATAAATCTAATTATCTTCTTTATATTTCGTACTTTTCGTGGAGTAATGTTTGATTTCTACTGAAATGAAACCGAAACAACTGGATTATTCATTCCAACAGGCCCTTATAGCAAAGACATTAACATTGGCCATTTTGCTTTCGTTTACATTGCTTTCAACCACTATAATTCACCATATGTGAATGGAGTAATGTCGCAAGTTCGTGGAGTAAGGATGCACTCGCACAATTAACGGTGTAAAACTGCTGACTGATAATTAAATTACTGTTTAGCTTAATATGTTGTCCAACATAACTGGGCAACACAGTGTCCATAGGGTACCAAGTGCAATTGTTCTGCTGGAGGAATTTGCTCCCAGAAATGTAGACATTTCCATCTTACATTTAACATCTCTGTATTCAGGATTAACTCGACTAACAACGTTCTTTCAAGGTCTGAATATTCAATTTTAACTTAATTATCCTGTTCAGTGTCATTGACCAAAGAAACTACTAATACTTCGATATCCATGCTAGACACAATCACAAAACATTTATCATACTATGATAATGTATTTTACGCTTTCAATGGTTGTAGAAAAAGACGTTATCTGTAGACCACACCCAAGTAATCTTCAACACAACCCAAGACAAATTAGTTGGGAAGGCTTGTAAAATGCTAAAAAATGACACTACCCTTGGGTTTCAGCTCAATTAAAGGCGCGCACAATGCTTTTTATAGCCCCCCTCTCCCCCAAATCCAATGTTGAAGCTAGGCTGACGTCCATACAAAAGACAGTGTTAGTTGAGTATTTGCGTTAACAGCAACTTTGAAAGAGGGGGGGGGGGGGGGGGGGGGGGCGAGGGGGGAGGGGTGAGGAAAACAAGGAACCTTCCCAACACTTTTGTCTTTGGTTGTATGAAAACTGAAAATAACTTTTAACTACTCATAAAATCAAAACTATTAACGATATAGGGCTAAGATATCGTCCGCTAAATGATAATATTCATTAGTCTTGCTTGTACTTGTCAATGTCAGAGGTTAAAACGTTCAAATTGACGGATTATTACAAATGTATAATAATGATCAAACGGTAACGGTTGCGTGACATAAATCCTGTGAAAACCTCAAAATACATTGCACTCTAAACGGCCAAATTTTATTACATAGGAAAGCGTTTTAGCAATGTTACGTTGTAAGTGAATGTTAATACGTGTTATTACTGAGTTCAATAATAGTTTTCTGGAATGACGCTTCAAAGTGCAGGTGGACGAAAAACATCACGTAGATGTACAATGATGGATCCGAAACAAGAAAATGTCGTTTAGGAGTAACTTAATTGAGCTTTCAATGATATACTAACAACCCAAGCAAACAGAAAAAAACTTGAAAAGCGAATAAAAACGATTATTGGTATATTTATTATCTCTGTGTTAACGACGTGTCAAACTTGCGTGACCTCGCATGAATACTTCTGCCAACATTACTCCACAATACTCCTCACCTAAAAGCACTCAAAAAATAGCTTTTTAAAGGTCTTTCATTTCGATTACAGTGGATTGTGGTTAAGGACTTAAAAGCTCAGCAGAGGATCCTGTTATAAATCTCTAAAGTAAAGGATTTTCCTTATTTTGAACAATTCTTGGTTTTCACTGTCACGCCATAAAATTTTAAAAGGGTCTAAAATCGAAACGAATTAGCGAAGGAAGCCAATAATTTGTAATGTTATAAAAGAGTAACAAATAAACAACTTCGCGAAGTCTCAGATCTGTGCAATATTCCGTTGTTGAATTATTCGCCGAAGCATTCGACTCAAATTTACAGAGCTTTGTATGGAAACGCCATCCCGGAGGGACACCAATATATAATGTTTTAGAATCGAAACTATTTAGTGAAAGAAGCCAATAATTAGTAATGTTATAAAAGAGTAACAAATAAAAAACTTCGCTAAGTCTCAGATCTGTGCAGTATCCCGTTGTTGAATTATTCGCCGAAGCACTCGACTCAAATTTACAGAGCTTTGTATGGAAACGCCATCTTGGTGCCCCTCCGAGGGGCACCAAGATCGCCGCCGGAAATCAATAAAAACATCTGGACTTAACTTTCGCTCTGAAAGCGATTACTTTTCTCTCGTGAACTACTATTCATTCGCATAAACTGCATTCCTAATACTTTAACTGCCCAAAGTGCCAAAAATCACGAGGAGAGGCCCTTGTTTCATAGGAAAAAGCTTTGTCACGGACGCCATGTTGGTGTCACGTAGGGTGAAAAGTCAGAAATTCAAAATGCTGTATTTTCAAAACGAAAGACGCTACCGGGTTGGATACTTGTGAAAAGATTCATTTTTAAGTCATCTTCAACCTGGTGGACATATAAATTCAGAAGGCATTACAATTTATGATTTTCGAATTTGATGATGTCACGTGAAAACCAAGAATACTCCATTGGGAAACAGTTCTTAAAACATAAATCTAATTATCTTCTTTATATTTTGTACTTTTCGTGGAGTAATGTTTGATTTCTACTGAAATGAAACCGAAACAACTGGATTATTCATTCCAACAAGCCCTTATAGCAAAGACATTAACATTGGCCATTTTGCTTTCGTTTTCATTGCTTTCAACCACTATAATTCACCATATATGAATGGAGTAATGTCGTTCGTGGAGTAATGATGCACTCGCACAATTAACGGTGAAAAGCGCTGACTGATAATTAAATTACTGTTTAGCTTAATATGTTGTCCAACATAACTGGGCAACACAGTGTCCATAGGGTACCAAGTGCAATTGTTCTGCTGGAGGAATTTGCTCCCAGAAATGTAGACATTTCCATCTTACATTTAACATCTCTGTATATTTGGGATTAACTCGACTAACAACGTTCTTTCAAGGTCTGAATATTCAATTTTAACTTAATTATCCTGTTCAGTGTCATTGACCAAAGAAACTACTAATAGTTCGATATCCATGCTAGACACAATCACAAAACATTTGTCATACTATGATAATGTATTTTACGCCTTCAATTGTTGTAGAAAAAGACGTTAGCCTTAGACCACTATAAATATAATTAATGTCACTGTTCCTGGCATTTGCATAACGCAATAAATGTCACACAACGTGACAAAAGCATGTAATAAAAACAACAACATATTTGGTTTGGCGTAATGGGGGACACAGCCCTGTGGCACGTTATTTGCGACTTCGGGTTAAACGCACAAAAAATAAAGCCTTCCTTATCTTCCCAGCACCGCACGGGCTGGATTGGACAAGATTAAGGCAAGGTAAAATATGGCACGAAAAAACTATGCCAAGAGCTTGGGGGAAGTCGCTACGCAGACTTAAACGCATCACAAGGAGTGACCCCAGTTTATTGAAGGAGGCATAAACAACCCTTCTCCAAAGGGAGGGAGGGTGGGAAATTAAACAAAATATTACAAAGGTACACAATGTACACGTTCGGGCAAGACTGCTAGCATAATAGCCAAAGTTATTGTATTTGCTGCTTTTATAGCCAGACAGTGTCTCGGAGCCTGACCAATAGGTACACTTGTACCATACGCTAACTAGACGCAACGTGCTAAATTACTAACCATGAATAAAGCTTCAGAATAAAGAAACCAATGCGAGCAAGGCTTAGATGTATTTCTAGGCTATGTTACACCTTATCAGTTCAACCTTTGGACCTAAAGGCGACTGTACTAAATATATGAATAGGAGGCATTCATTTATGAATAGATGCGTTGAAATACACTGTTTACAGAGCAAGGCTTGCTCATGCTACCAACCCTGGGGCGTCACGTTCCATTAACTGCATTTTACCATCGCGTGCGGTAAAAGCCATAGTAATCTTCAACACAACCAAGACAAAATTAGTTGGGAAGGCTTGTAAAACGCTAAAAAATGACACTACCCTTGGGTTTCAGCTCAATTAAAGGCACGCACAATGCTTTTTATAGCCCCCCTCTCCCCCAAATCCAATGTTGAAGACGTCTATACAAAAGTCAGTGTTAGTTGAGTATTTGCGTTAACAGCAACTTTGAAAGAGGGGGGACGAGGGGGGAGGGGTGAGGAAAACAAGGAACCTTCCCAACACTTTTGTCTTTGGTTGTAGTTCAATACCAGTAAGACAAGCAGTCTGGTAAGTAGTAGTCACCAGTCCCTTTTAAGAGTCACTGGTCCCATAGGCCAAAGGGTTTGTATCTCATGTGCCAGCAATTTAACTAACATACTGATAACATACTGAGTACATCATACGGCATACAAGGTTGTGAGAATTACATGATGTACTCAGTACTTCATGCAGGCATTGAAGGGGTTAAACCACTGACTGGATTGATGCCTGGTTTACAATGTACATTTTTTCCCCAATTGTCTATTTTTTGTTTCTTTTCAGCAACTTCACTGAAGGTCAGCACAGCTCACCAGTCATCACAAACTCTGATTTCTGGTAAACGAGGTGAAATTCACTGTGGGATCGAAGGAAGGGCTGTCCAAGTTTTATGGAAAAAAGTTGTCCGTGGCAGAAAGCAACGTCTAGCCTTCCCAAGAGTATTGGCTTTAAATTCAAATTCGAAGACTCTTCGCTTCCACCGTGTCCATCCAGAAGATGCTGGAAAGTATGTGTGCAGTGCCTATTCTGGCACCTCTACTGCAGAAGCTACTGTCACTGTTGCCGTTACAGGTGAGTAAGACTTGTACTGCCTGCATGCATAAGTCTCCAGTTTCCTTCCCCAGACAAAAAGGGAAGAGAATAGGAGATATCTGCATGCATGATATCTGTATGCATGATATCTGCATGCATGATATCTGTATGCATGGTACTGTTTGTTCAAATGCAGGGGTGGGTGAACAAATGGGGGTGAACATCAAGCATTGAGTTAAACCACAGATTGGTATTCATGAGTCAAAATGAAATGGCCAAGAGAGTGGTTTTCAGGCAACACCCTTCCTATCATCTTTTACTCACCCCCCATCCCACAAGAAGTGCGAATATCAAAGCATATTTTAAAAATCTTCACTTGCCCCCTGAAAAATGCCTGCACTAAAAGTTCTGTTGATCAATGCAGTTCCAGATACATTGCAGATGATAAGGTTTTGAATTATTTACATGAGGCCAGTTTAATCATTCATTTTCCATGGTGAGAAAAGAAGATGGTGGTGGTCTTAACTGCATTTAAAAGAAGAATAATTTTTTTGATAAATTAGTTGTGTTTGGATGAGTTCTGTGTCATTTTCAAAACAATTTAACAGTGTGGTGCCAGCTAGAACATTTTTGTAAGTCTTGAAAGTTTTATCTTTCTCAGTTGTTCCAACAGCGTGGAAACAGCAAAAAAGAACCCATGTAAATGCATCTGACTGATGTCTGCACAACATAGGTGTCAAATAATGCTGTCCAAATTTTTTTCAAAAAGTTATAAATATTGGACAGTTGAAGGGCTCCCTGCAAGAACGTCCTAAGTGCGTTTTCCGTAACTTTCACTAAAATTGTATGGTTTAGGCCTTTAAAAGCACAGTTTTGTCAAATTAATGATTTATTATTGTTAAGGTACTTAAAACAGCTCCAAAATAGGGAAGAAAATCCACATCTTTGAGAAAATGTTTTGGGGCCCCTATGAGACCCTATGGCCCCCAGGACACCCTATGTATCTTTTCAAAAATAAAAATTATTCTGTTCGAAGATAGAACATTTGTTGACCTGGTTTTAATCCTTTCAGTCATATTTACATGATCCAGTCATAATTTTGGCAAGATTTCAGTGAAAATTTTGCAAAAATGCACTTAGGACGTTATTGCAGGGAGCCCTTCAGTTGTACTTGAATGGTTGCATGTTCATTTTCAACCAGTACACAGCAACCCAATCATATTTACAACTCTGTAATGTACATGTAAGACCCATATGGCTGTGTTTCAATTACCAAAAAATAATTAAGTACCAGGTGACTACAGTCAAACCTCTTAAAAGAAGTCAAGTTTACAGTAAATAAGGTGAGCCATTTAATTCCAGAGATTTGTTAAGACACCACTTAATAGAGGATGACTGCTTTATAGAGGTTTAACTGTAGTCACAATGAAGAAATTTGTTATCAGTATGGTCAAATGCATAATATTATTAAAAGGTTGAAATTGTAATGCCCTGTATTCTATAATACTGGTACTGTTAAATATAGCATGTAGTACCTTAGAGTGAGGCTTGCAGAGTTATCAATTTTGGCATTTAATCAAAAGCAGTTTCATAGAGGGTTCTTATCTAAAAATGATTTGATTTTCTTGACTATTTCTATGCATGTACTTTATATCCTCATGCGATCAAATAAGACCCCCCCACCCCCACCCCCACCTCCGTAAAGGGGCATTGTCCTGCCAGGTTACCTACATGTGATTTCCATGTTATGTTGTCAAATAAACCAAATAAACAGGTAGATTAGATAAAATGATTGTACAGAGCAAAATAGATCAAGATGTTTGGGGATAAAGTGCAGGATTACAAGGAGGGATGTGGATTAGAATTCATCAAATTTGATTACGTGACAGCCAGCTAAGAAATTAAAATTGTCATTCTGGTGGAACTTTGATGAATAATGATTTTATGATTTTTCTTTAATTCATTTAATAAAATAACTGTCATACTACAAGCATTCTGATTGGTCAAAAATGTATTAACTATTATGCTTTAATTCATTGCAGATCCCAAAACAATGGACACTAATGTGGCTGCCCCACATGTCTGCCGTTTAGAAAAGCTCATTGGTACCGGCACTGGCAATTTCTCAACCAAATGGTACTTTGACAGCAAAAATGGAAAATGCCAACGCTTCCTGTACAGTGGTGTTGGTGGCAATGAAAACAACTTTGACAGCAAGGACTTATGTTTGCGGAAGTGCCTCCATGCTGGTTAGTATAAAACCCAAGTCAAAAGCGTACACTTATAGTTGGAAACTTGTCTTGACTTGCAACTTATTTTTTCAGCCACTACTTGCATGCACTTTCATGCACTCATATGTGGTTTCTCTTCTCAAGGTTTGATACGCAGTCATGCAAACAGTCTTTCTTATGCTTTGTGTGTTATGTTAAACCATCATACTTACACAATACTTACTTAAGCTCATTACCCCCTGTGGAGCATAGGCCATCAATGAAATGCTCTTACCAAATTGACTTTGGTGTGCAACTTAGATCATGAACCCCAAATTACTCAAAACAACTTTAAGTAGTTCCTTTTCTGCATCTCTTTTCCAACTATTCTGTGGTACCCCTCTCACATCATCCTAAGATTTCAATTAGCTATTGTGGGTAATTTTCTAGGGTGTCAGAAGGGAGTTCGGCCTTACAGCTTCTTTTGATTTTCATTGTCCTGCGTCATAACCTTCCATGGTGAAGGCCTTACATCCTTACCCAAGTTGTGTTGTTGTGAAGTTAGTGCTGATGTTCCTGTACACAACAATGGTCTAATACGGTTAGAGTTGTCTGCCCTAAATCCAGGTTCTCACTTGTGTTAAGCACAAGCGCAAGCACAAGTGAAATATGCAAGTGCAGTATTGTTAATTACTTACTGGTATTAATTTTTTGGTCCTGCTTGTAAAATATTTGCACTGCATGAGTTGGGTTCTAACCAGTGTGCAACCAGAACCTCTACCCTGTGACCTGTCCAACCTGGGTGACTCTACTGGGAGTTATAACCTCATGCTGGCAGCTCCCCGAGTCACTATGAAACACAAGCAGTACCGTCACTATGAGAGGCATGAACCCTTTACTACTGACTACATAAAAAGAACAAGTGACACTGTAGTAAAGAATGTAACAAGTTGGAGTAGACTTATTTGATCAGTTCTTCTTTTCTCCCAGCTGGTGATATATGTAGTATGCCGGAACGCCCTGGTCCTTGTGAGGCATATTTTCCACGTTGGTTTTATAACCCGGATAAGGGAAAATGTGAAGCTTTTGTCTATGGTGGATGCAATGGGAATGCCAACAACTTTAAGACCACAGAGGAGTGTGAAGAGACTTGTTCAGGTAAGAGCTATAAGCAAAAGTGTGTTATTTGATGCTGCGTACTATCTGTGAGATACTTGTACATGTAGATACAGTATAATTCAAAAGTAAGTTACCAGCATGGCATTCCTCTTTTGCTTGATTCCCATCTTTTGCTGCAGTAAAAACCTGCATATTAAAACCTAATGGATACTCCATTTTTACGTTGTTTACATTGCATTTAGACCATTACATACAATGTATATTTCTAATAGGCCAATTCTGATATATCAAAATTCAATGTTGCCTCCATTCTTGGGAATAAAATTAACCATTCATCCCTGAACTTCAATGTGATTTCTTTTGTTTTATTCCCCAAGCCTCAGAGACAAGTAAGAATTTTAATTACCAGTAATAATTATATTGAAATACATGTAGGTCTGTTATATCGCTTATTAATAAATATATCCAGGGTTCAAATTAACTTTTTCCTAAGGGAGGCAACTGGCGACTAACCTAAAAGTTTTGGTTCCCAGATTGTAGGGTTTGGTCGCCAAAGTGTTTTTATTTTCGTTTGCTCCAAAATTTCCATTCTACAGTAAAAACACAAAATTTGACTTTTCTTTGCTTGTGTCATATAACAAGGCTGTTTCATTTAACAGAGTATATGGGGAGCAGGGGTGGTGCAGTGGTGAGAGCACTCGCCTCCCACCAATGTGGCCCAGGTTCAATTTCTGGCCCCGGCCTCATGTGGGTTGAGTTTGTTCTTGGTTCTCTCCTTGCTCCAAGAGGTTTTGCTCCGGGTACTCCGGTTTTCCCCTCTCCTCAAAAACCAACGTTATAAATTCCAATTCGATCTGGATAGAGGACCTGCATGAAAACCAGCTGTGGATGATGTGCTTTCCTCTCTAAATATAGTTATCTATTTTTATTTAGTATACATGCAACTTTTAAAGGAGACTCACAAAAACTGTGTAACAATATCGGAGTGCTGTGTCTCAGAAAGCTTGTTTGTCAACAGTCTTGCTAAGTCTTCGGTTCCTTTTCCTCTCTTATTATTTATATTTTGTGTTTCTGTATTGGACTCTTATTAATTGTTAAGTTTTGTGAACTAGACATATATGGGGGCCTTCTTTCCATACTCTGATTCAACTAAATGTGCAACACAACTATTATTTTTGTTCTTCGTGGATATGCAACAACTTTGAATGCCAGATGAAGCACGTGTTTGTTAGCTAGTGCGGCCATGATACCTATTAGGAGAAACTGCTGAAACAACATGGTGCCAGGCAAACATGCTGATTGTAAAATCATCACTGTGTTTCACTACAACTGTTCATAGCAGCCTTAAGTTTTCCCCAAAAATAAAATCCATTTACCCTAGAATTTAAAATGCTGAGGGGAAGAAAGGTTAGTCGCCTACTGGCGAGCAGCTCCAAAATTCTGGTCGCCAACACTCAATTTTTGGTTGCATTGGCAACCAGTCAGTCACAATTTCAGAACCTGATATCTATAATTATAGATCTTGAGCAAGAGATGAAGCCTTTATTCTGGGAAGTATTTCATGCAGCAGCTAGGCAGCATTTGTTCTTTCTAATTTTGCAAAAAATTTGGTGACCTTCTGCCGACTGAGTCCTGTTGTTAGCAAAAACTTCTTCCTCTTCATCTCCTGCTTGCTGCTGTGTTGTAGTATTTATAGTGCTTATTTCTGGGTATTTCCTGGTTAGCTTCACCAGGGTCCCCATTAGCCAGCTGTGTAGATGAGATTCAGGTTGGTCTCCATGGTATTTGTGGTATCCCGGGGTCAGATGGGGGAGAGAGCAATTTGAAATTGGATATCCTAGATGTTTATCTTCCATAAAAAAATTGTTTTAAAAGTGGATGTTGTGATGCCCTTTTGGCTAAAACCTTGATCAGCTTACACAACATCTTTTTGCGTTTTTGTGTTTTTTTTTTTATATATATATTTTTACTTTTCAGCGAGCCATGTTTGTGGTAAAGCCCCTGAAACTGGGCCCTGCAAGGCTTATTTTCGCAGATATTTCTTCAATCAAACTTCAGGGCAGTGCGATAAGTTTATTTATGGGGGCTGTCTGGGTAACAGCAACAACTTTCCAACACTAGAGTTGTGTCAAACAAAATGTCAAAAAGGTGAGTTTAAAAACTATGTCCACAGACTAATTATGTCCACAAATGTCCACAAACTAATTTTATTGTAATGTGGGTCTTCACCCTTTCACTCATTAATTTTAGTCAATTATGGAGACATACAGTGTACATGTGTTCTAACTTTTGAGTCTGTGGATGAAATCCTGTGGTGTGGCCATTCAAATGAAACCTCTTTGTCAATACTTTTGCATGGCACCATTTGTTTTTCACTATATTTTACAAAATGAAATTGACTGTACTCAAAACCGTTACCATGCCACTTTGCAGTATGGTATACCACAACATTTCTGAGAAAACTAATCTTGTCCATTCATTTTTTTATGTTTCAGCTTCCAACCTTACCCCTAAAGACAAAAGAGGTATTTTTGTATGTTTGCAGCTTCCATTATTGGCTGTTTTCTCAGACATCTCAGACGTTAAATGCATCTAGAATAAAAACGGGATGCATTAAAGTAGACGGCCAAACAGAAAAAACACAAGATTTTCATAAAAAAGCTATTCTCGGAAGTGACTGGACACAACTAAACTTGTCGCCAAATAAATTTTAAGAGCACGAATATACAAATGTGGCTAAATTCGTCCCAGTTAAGGCCATCTCGTTTTTATACCAGACGTATTTAACGTCTGAGACGTTAAAGTCATCTGTTAAGTGCGTCTGAACGACGCACTTAAAATATAAGATGTTAAAGCCGTCAGACGTTAAATCCGTCTGGCTTATTTTCCGTTTTTATACTGAGACGTTAAAGTCGTCTTTAACATCTCAGACAATATTAACATCTCTAGCATAAAAACGGCCATTGGCATTAATATATTTGTGTTAGATTTTTTTATCTTTGAGTGTTTGTAGAACTGTTCATAGCTTTTTGCTGGTAAATAAAGAATATTAAATAACCTTGTAGTTCAATTATTTATTAATAATTATTTTTCTAGAAAAACCAGGCCGTTGTCCATGGCAAAGAAACCCGCCTAGATATTGCATTACATCGTGGGATACTTGCAAATCAGATGAGGAATGTGATAGTGATAAGAAGTGCTGTATGTTTGGCTGTGGAAAGGAGTGTGCATTGCCTCTGAGTGCCAACAAGCCTGGAAAGTGTCCTAAGGTACCACGAGGTCACAAGGTTTGTAATAAGAAAGGAGATGTGTGTGATAGAGATACTGACTGTCCAGGAACTCGCAAGTGTTGTTACAATGGTTGTCAAAGAGACTGCAGTGTACCAGAGGCTCCACAAAGAATAAAACCGGGTGTTTGTCCTGGGTTGAATGCCATCAATCCTAATCTGTGTAAAATCACAAAAAATGAATGTAAAAGGGATGCTGATTGCTTTGGTCATCTCAAGTGCTGTTTCAATGGATGTCACAATGAGTGTCTGAAGAGGCCAAGGCCACGCCCAAAGCCAGGTGTATGCCCCCTTGCCGACTATATCCCCCCTGAGAACTGTTCAGATACGGAAGACAAATGCATGGATGATACACAGTGCCCAGGTAGAGATAAGTGTTGTGCGACCGGGTGTCTTCAAGAGTGCATTACCCCACCAGCTGTCAAGAAGCCTGGCTTGTGCCCCATTGTAGATTACATTCCACCTGAGCTCTGTGAGGTAACCGAAGATGAGTGTGAAGAGGATGAAGATTGTAAAGGCCGAGATAAATGCTGTGCTACAGGCTGTATTAAAGAATGCATAACTCCACCTATCGTTGTTAAGACTGGGAAGTGCCCTATATTAGATAGCATTCCTCGTGAACTGTGTAATGCGACTGAAGATGAGTGCGAAAATGATAATGATTGTCAAGGCAAAGATAAATGCTGTGCAACAGGCTGCATTAAAGAATGCATCACTCCACCCATCGTAGTTAAGCCTGGGGAGTGCCCTGTAGCAGATAGCAATGCTCCTGAACTGTGTAATGCGACTGAAGATGAGTGCGAAAATGATAATGATTGTCAAGGCAAAGATAAGTGCTGTGCAACAGGCTGTATGAAGGAATGTGTGACAACCCCTGGGGAAAGGCCAGTTTTGCCTCCAAAAGTTGGTCGTTGCCCAAAACCATGGAAAGGGCTTGATGGTATATGTGATCGTCGTGGAGATATGTGTGATAATGATGAAAGTTGTAATGTAACAGCCAAGTGCTGTTTTAATGGATGTCAAAAAGATTGTATTGAACCTGTAGTGCCTGTGTCTAAGACAGGGGTTTGCCCAAAACCATGGAAAGGACAAGATGGCATTTGTGATCGTCGCGGAGACATGTGTAGTGTAGACATGGATTGTGATAAATCAGAAAAGTGTTGCTTCAATGGTTGTCAACGTGACTGTGTGAAGCCTGGCACTAGGGAATTGTCAGAAAAGCCTGGACAGTGTCCCAACCCATGGAAAGAACAGCCATGTGATCGGAGAGGAGATATGTGCCAAACAGATCTGGATTGTGGGGATTCTGGGAGCAAATGCTGTCATAATGGATGCCAAAAGGATTGTGTCAAACCAGGTGAGATGGGTTAACAAAGATACATGTACACTGTACACCATTATATTCTATTTCCAAGCTGCATCTGTATTGTTGCACCAGGTTTGTGGCTTTGTTTTTGTCTCTG